>JAKWJA010002493.1:65162353-65762353 GCA_027704765.1 Solanum habrochaites
AATAAAAAATGTAAAAATGAAAATCTCCCTCATATCTCGATTCCATCGGACCACGAATGAGTCGATGGTTACTCTTCACTGCATCCATACACCTAAAACACCAACTGACATCTTGATCACTTCTTTAGTTTGCTACCAGTAAAAACCACACCTTTACTTCTACTATGCTTACATACACAGAAATTAGTTAAAAAACCACCCGAAAAAAGGACAAGTAAGATTGCATTCAAGAAGGTGTTTAAATAATATCTACGTGGCACCAATCGAAAAAAATTAAAAAATTAAAACTCATGATGTACTTGACAATTTCAGGTACTACTCACAACAATGGAGGATATGGGCTGCATGCTTTATACAAGTAGCATGGCGTCGACACTGTAGGAATAAGCTCGAGAAATCCTTAAGAGAGGAAGAAGATAAATTGCAGGTTGCATTAGCTAAAGAGAGCACAAATGCACCAAGTCTTGGAGCTGCCATATATGCATCAAGGTTTGCAGCTAATATGCTATGCGCCTTGCGACGCAACAATGCAACTGGTACTAAATCATCTCCCACATTTTCTCTGCTGCTTCATAAACCAGATGAACCAGATTTTTAGTTAGAAAAAATGATTCATGAGGTTGTGTGGCTAATTTATTGGAATATGTTGTATAAATAATGTATTTCCTGAGTCACTAGGACATTTTCTATTTGGAGTGACAGACTTTCGTTCCAAAAAGAATGTTATCGAAGTACTACATTTAGAAATAATTTATCTTTAAAATTCTTATTTTATCTTTAATAAAATAATTTCCAGTCATATAAATATGTTAAAATTCTTCTTTTTTTTCTTAAATATCATGTCAAGTCCAACAATGTTATATTGCCATCCGTTTGTATATTTTGGTTGCATATTTACAAATACGGTAGGTATATATAAATTTTGCATCAATATATGTAAGGAGTTTTTTTTAAAACTCCGCTTGTATATTTCGCTTGCCAATTTACAAACAGGTAATTTATTATAAATTTTTCATAAATCGTATACTAATATATAGGGTAAGCATATACAAAATCCTGAATTTATTCAATCAAGAACCAAATTATACAAATTCTAAAATTTATACAAATCAAGCGAATAACAAGAATTGAGAAAATTGCAGTCGCAAAATATAATTTTTTAAACTATAGCTATAGTACCTAATATATGCTAAACATTTTCTATTCTGCATAATTTTTCCTTAAGAATATCCCAATAAATGTTCTTGCTTCATTTGGTCAATACCTTTTTTAATATTTTTACTAGGGATGTACAAAATCGAACCAAAGCGTAAACCGAGTCAAACAAAAAAAACTCTGACTGGCGGTTTGGTTTGACTTAATTTGGTATAGGAAAAAAGTCCGACTTATTTGTGGTTTGGTTTTGGTTTTAATTAAAAAAATCAACCCGAGACCAATCCAACCCGCCATTACATATGTAATTTTAAAATTTATTTTAATATAATAAAAATATTACTGTTGATATCATTTTAAAATTATCATTTCAAGTTTTTATCCTTTAATTATTTCAGTTAAAATCTATCAGAATTCGAAATGGTCCATAAATATTAAGTACTACATATTGATAATTATAATAAAACTAATCAATCAAATATACTAATGCAAAAAGATATCATCAACACTAAGAAGAGAATAATATTGAATATTTTGTTCGTTAGTCTTACATGGTGTAGACAATTTCTAATTACATCATCTATTTTAATTTTACTTGATTAAATAATTTAGTAATGTAACTAATACTTATTAAACTTATTTTTAGGCATAATAATTAGACTTTTAATTATGATGATTTTCGTGTATGACTTTACATATTTTATTTTAATTGAATGATTTCATTATTATTTTTATTGATATTTTGGTCTCAATACTCATCTCATATTTTTTTTTTTTAAAAGAAATTTCTTAGATAATGTAATTTGGTTGTAGAACTAAAAAATATTTGAAGAACAAGTTAATTAGATGTTTGTTATGTAAATTTTTACCGAAAATCCAAAAATCTGAGGTTTAAATTAGCTTTTTGATTTATAAATTTGAAAATTTGACAAAATGGTTTGGTTTGGTATTTGAAAAACTCGAACCAACCCGAGGTTTAAAAATCCTAACATTATTAGTTTGGTTTGATTTATAAATTTAAAATTCTTACACGAACGATTTTGTTTGATATTTAAAAAATTCGAACCAATCTGATCATGTACACCCCTAATTTTCACCTTGTGCTTAAAAATTAAAAAAAAAGGTGTCCTTTTTTTAACTTGTGACCTTAAACAATATACACGTAAAAAGCTGTCATTAGAATGTTACCTAAAAAGAACAAATTTTATTTTAAGAACAAACTAAAAAGGAAATACATTTCATAGACAAATGATAGTATATAAAATGAATTTTCAAATGATCCTTTTCTTTTCCACAAAAAAGTGAAATTATCTAGAAAAGAAATTTTTATATATAGTAGAAAATTGTAACATTACCTTAGACATTCTTGAAGAAAAGTCAGCAAATAAGTCACAAATAATGGAAAAAGTTGGTACGTCATTTTCATGGCATGTACATATGCGGGACCCAACCATGCATGTAGGGAAATTTCTTAGGGGTTGTTTGGAAATATTAATACGAAGAAACCATACCCTAAAACAAGAACCATGTTCTTCTTAAGTTGGTTTACAGCAGAACACAAACATTTTGAAACTAAAACCTTCCTCAATCAAGGAAGGAAAAAACATGTTTTATTTATTCAACTTGATGATTTTATTATTACAACTCAATGATTAATAACCTCACCAGTACAAAAACTCTCGATTAACTATAATTGACTAACTCTACTCTCCAAGAAGTCAAACCCACCTCTTGTTACAAACCTCACCAAAAACTCGCCTCTACAAGAAGCCAAACCCACTTCTTGTATAATGAAGCCTAACTAGCGATTTAAACAATGAATCAGAAAAACAACTTACACACTCAAGACTTTCTAACTCAAGAATTTCTTGAACGTTGTAACAATCTTGATCTCACAGGCTTTTATGTGATGTTTAGCTCTCGCTTTCTTTCGTGGTAAAAGTCTTGATCCTCTTCTACGTTTGATCTCTGTTTTTATAGAATCCACAACAGACTATCAAAAACACATCAACATTTTAAGCTCAATCATTTGAGCCACCATAAAAATTGTTTTATCAACACAAAACAAGATAACAAAACAGAGTTAAGAATCCACACAACAGAAGTACCAGGTGCATACTAAGTACTATTTAAGTTGAAGATTGGCTAGTCTTGGAGATGTGAGGAGGCAGATCAAGCATATCAAGGACTCCGTCAACCCTAGCATTGTTAACAAGCTGCTGTTGCACCAACTGATTTTTCGGACGATCAATCTCAGCATGGGAAGTGCGAAGTTTAGCACGCAAAGTCTGGTTTTCCAATTCAAGGTTGACAGTTTTGTCTTTTGCAGCTTTGAGTTCCCTAAGCAATTGAGCAACAGGACCAGATGGATGTGGAGAAGCATTATAAACCTGCTCCGGTTTGATGGGAATGCCACAATCAGCAAGAATTGATTGAGTAAACATGTCTGCGCGAGTCAAAGCCCGTCCTTCCCCCAATGGCACCTCAAACACAGTGAAGATTACCGAATGCCAATTGATGAGAACCAAGTTGAGGATCAACAATTCGAGCAAAATTTTGATAATTAGTGTGGGCCAATCAATATGTTCTTTGCATTCAAGAGCATTCATAAGTCCCATGTCCCTTAGAGAAGCACTATGACGATGGTGACCCCTGGGTAATATCCCTTTGTGCACTATTTTGAATAGAAGCTTATGAACTGGCCCCATGACTCCCTTTAACACGGTCTGAGATCTAGAGGTGACCCTTCCTTGAGAGAACTTGGCCGGAAGACCAGAGTGCTCATCAGAAACCCAACAATAGTAAGTAATACCCACATATGGTATGTGTAAAATTTCACCAAGCTTAGTTGCATCAAAGATAATCTCTACTCCCTTCACAATAGAAGTTACCACATCCCCTTCCTATATCTTTAAATTTGTGTAAAAATCTACTACTTCATGTTCATAAATCAGATTAGGTTCAAGAAATAACTCTTCCCACCCCTAAAACCGTAGTAGTTCACAAACCTATTTGACTATGTCCATTGATAGTATATCAGGATGAAAAGTTCTACCTTTAAGCACTGTTTTAGTTTGAAAATACTTTTTCTTCCCAATTTTGAGAAATTTGTCCATGTTTATTTTTACCGATTTTGATTTAGACTGAGGAGTTTCAGAAGTTTTAACTTCAGAGCAGTCATCAGACTCAGAATCAAGAATCATTGGGGAAACAGACAGACGAACAGGAGACTTACCCAGGCGACAATGCTTCACATTAGATGTCGCAGCACCAGTTAGTTTGACTGTATTCGCACTTTGAGTCACTTGTTTGTGCAAACAGACTTGTTTGACTGCAATATGCTTGTGTGGCCGTCTTGGTTTTTGGGGATGAAGTGTGCTGAATAGAACATCATCAGTGTTTAGTGATTGTGAGGATAGTGGTAGAGGGAATGGGTTGCTGAGACAGAGAAGAAGTGAAGATGTTAGTGGTGGTGGGAATGGGTGTTTCTGTAGGAGTTGGTGGCGGTAAAATGGGCTGATTTAGAGTTGGGTTGTCTGACTGTGGGGGTGATGGAGAGGGAATGAACGGTTCGCAGGTGGGTCTATTTTGAGGAGGCGAGGTGAGGGATGTATCAGTGGAGGGATTTTCTTCCCCCTTGAGAAAATGCATCGTCCGATGAGTTTTCATCGTCGTAGTATGCAACAAGAGGATTAACCATGGTAATGAATGTTTGGAGTTTCTGAAAAGATGGAAGAAGAGAAAGAGTTGGTCACCTTTTTGGAAGATGTAGTTTATTAGGAATGGTTGGGGGTTGAGTATTCGAAGGGTTTTAGCAATTATGATGGGCTGCCATTGAATAGACATGTGAATTGATGGTTTGCATCTTTCTTTTTCAGATGAGTGACGTATGAGAGAGAAAAATAAATAGTTCCTTTTCAAGTACAGATTTCCCGCACTGGTGTAAGGTTGTTTAAGAAGAATATATTAGACCAGGTTCTGATATCTAGTGAGGCGGTACTCCTGTGTCATATCCTTGTTGAATTTAATCAGTCTTGAAAGATGAGTCCTAGCGAGATTCGATTTTTCTAAAATGATTCTCTTCCTAGAGCTTTGGTGAAAATATCAGCAACTTGGTCCTCAGTTTTGCAGAATGTCATCAATATGAACCCTTTTTCAACATTATCCCGAAGAAAGTGATGTCTAATATCTATGTGTTTGGTACGTTTGTGTTGAACCGATTTCTTGGCCATATTCATAGCACTGGTATTGTCACAAAATATGGGGATACAACCAGTTTTTATACCAAAATCTTTAAGTTGCTGCTTTATCAAAAGAAGTTGGACACAATATGAAGCAGTTGCCACGTACTCAGCCTCAGCAGTAGATAAGACAACCGAATTTTGTTTTCTAGTTTCCAAGGATACTAAGCATGGTCCTAAGAAGTGTGTCATTCCAGAATTGCTTTTTCTATCTACCATATGTCCTGCGTATTCTGCATCAGCGAATCCCATTAGATTGAATGAGTCTCCGGTTGGATACCAGAACCAGGTTCATTGTGCCTTTCAGATATCGCAGAATTCTTTTGATAGCCTTTAGATGTGATTACATGGGACAAGACTGAAAACGTGCACATAGCCAACACTGAACACAATATCAGGTCTGATGGCAGTGAGGTATAGGAGTGATCCAATCATCCCTCTGTATCCAGTGTCATTTACTGGTGAACCTGGTTCATCTTTATCAAGTTTTATTTTTGTCCCAATGGGTGTGTCATTTGTCTTAGCTTCATTCATATTGCACTTCTTCAGTAGTTCCTTGATGTATTTTGTTGATGAATTGATGTACCTGCTGGAGTTTTTTTAATTTGGAGTCCTAAGAAGAAGTTTAGTTCTCCCATCATACTCATCTCAAATTTACTATTCATTAGTTGACCAAACTCCACCCCAAGTGTGTCATTAGTTCCTCCAAATATGATATCATCTACATACACTTGAACGGTGAATAGATCTTCACCTTATTTTCGAAGAAACAATGTATTATCAATTTTGCCTCTTGTGTATCCATGTGTGAGAAAAAAGGTGGAGAATTGATCATACCATGCTCTTGGTGCTTGCTTTAGTCTATAACGTGCTTTGTCTAATTTGTATACATAATCAGCGTACTTGGTATTTTCAAAATCGGGAGATTGTTTCACATATACCTCTTCTTGTAGATAACCATTTAAAGACGCTTTTTTGACGTCCATCTGATAGAGTTTGAATTCCATATGAGCGGCATATGCTATCAATATTCTAATTGCTTCAATTCTTGCCACGGGTGCCAAGGTTTCATCATAGTCTATCTCTTCTTCTTGGTTATACCCCTGTACAACTAACCTGGCTTTGCGTATGACTTGTCCTTGTTCATTAAGCTTATTTATAAATACCCACCTTGTTCTTATCAATGTTCTGTTTTGAGGTTTTAGGACCAGATTTCATACTCTGCTTCGTTCAAACTGATTTAGTTTCTCTTGCATAGCACTAATCCAATCGGAGTCTGATAGTGTTTCTTTATATTTTTGGCTCAATCAGGTATACATAGGCAGAAAAAGCACACATATTGCGTAATTTGGATCTTGAAGAAATACCTGAATTAATAGGAGTAAGAATGTTTTGTAAAGGATGTGAGCTTTGGTGCTTCCAACTATGAGTTTGGATGTTGGCAGGCTCCTCAGATGCAGTAGGACATGTTTCAGTAGTATACTCATCTTCTATTTCAGGTGATTTATGAGAGGATACGGTTTCTTCCTCCCATATTTTTGATTCTGATGACCTTGAACAGATGGTTTCATTCTGTCCATCCTCTAAATTACCTTCAATTTCACTATTACTTTCATTAAAGATGACATGAACACTTTCTTCTACACGGTTTGTTCTTTTATTAAGTACCTTGTAGGCTTTGCTTTATGAAGAATAACCAAGAAAGATTCCTTCATCACTCTTGGCATCAAATTTTCCTAGGTTGTCCTTGTCATTGTTGTGTATAAATCATACACATCCAAAGGCCCTAAGATGTCCCAAATTTGGTTTTCTCCCTTTTAGTAATTCATATGGTGTTTTGTTTAATACTGATATGATCATGCATCTATTTATGAGATAGCATTCTGTGTTTGCTGCTTCAGCCCAATAGGATTTTGGAAGTTTGTTTGAGATCAACATTGTTCTTGCTATATCTTCCAGTTTTCCATTTTTTCGTTCAACTACACCGTTCTGTTGTGGTGTTCTAGGTGCTGAAAAATGATGCTTGATCCCGTTTGAGATACAGAATTGTAGGAATTGTGAATTTTCAAATTCTAGTCCATGATATCAGATTGAATGCTGATTATTTCTTTGTTGAATTTCTTCTGGACCAGCTTTGCAAAGATTTCAAACATAGTGAATGTTTCATCCTTTGTTGCAAGAAACAGCGTCCATGTGAATCTAGAATAATCATCGACTATTACAAACACATATCTTTTCCCACCTCTGCTTTGTACACGCATTGGTCCACATAAATCCATGTGAAGCAGCTCGCATGGCTGTGTAATACTGACCGTCAACTTTGGTTTGAATGATGATCTTACCTATTTTCCTTGAATGCAGGTTTCACATACTTTGTTATTACTAAAACTTTTGGTTGGTAGTCCCCTAATCAGGTCCTTAGATATGAGTTTATTTATTGTTGTCATGTTTATGTGTCCCATTCTTTTGTGCCAGAGCATAGAGCAATCAGAGACTGCACTTAGGCACTTGAGAGTGTTTTCTTTAGACTCCACAATATTTGTTGTGTACACATTCTTGTGTCTCTTACCTAGTAGAATTAGGTTCTCAGTCAATGAATTTGTCACTCTGCACTCTTTTTCTGTAAAGAGTACATTGTTTCCTCTATCACATATTTGAGACACGCTCAGTAGATTATGTTGCTGACCATTCACATAGTATACATTTTCAATTGCATGAGTATCCATAGACCCAACCTTTCCAATTCCCTGAATTTCACCACTTTTTCCATTTCCAAAGGCCACGTTTCCTCCTTTGAAGTTTCTGAGTGAGAGAAAGCTACTTTTATCTCCAGTCATGTGTCTGGAACATGCACTATCCAAGTACCATTGCTTTTGCTTCCTTCTCACTGATCCCTGCAGTCAATTTCAGGGGTTAGTTTTTGGTACCCAGATCCACTTTGATTTTTGCTTAAAAATCGGATGAATAAGATTTTTTCTGGCCCATCTAGGAAGAGGTTTGGCTGTAGTAATTTGTTTTTGTTCATTGAATTTCTCATGATGAAGTTTTCTTAGAAAGTTTAGATTATTGTTATAAGCAGTCAATTTTCTTCGACAATCATAACTTTTTTGCCCTACCAGCCCACAGTGCATACATAGACAATCTATGTTGGGATTTTTTACTTGAGGGTTAGTTTTATCAAAACTTATTCCATGTCTCTCAGAAGTACGATTCCTGTGAATGTTATCGAGCAGTATGGAGGACCTGGTCCATCTCATTCCATTCTCTGCTTCAGTTTTAGTCACGTGAAGCTCTTTGGTTAGCTCTTCATTCTTTTTACTTACTAAGTCTAGGTTTTTACTTAGCTCAGTATTTTTAGATAATAGGTGATGATTTTGTTTTTCAAGCTTCTTGTTTTCTTCTCTTAATGATGCATAGTCTTCCATTATCAATTCTTTTTTTGAGTCTGTTGTTTTATACATATCGATGAGGGTGTATAGTATAGATTCTAGCTCCCTTTTTTAGTAAGAGTTTAAATTGTTTTGTATGTGATGAAGACTAACCTTTTCATACATGTTTTCTTCTTCTTTATCCTCTTCAGAATTTGATCCAACCATAAGAGCTAATATAGTTTCTTGGGATCTGCAGGTTCGCTTTTATTCTTTTGTTTCCAAGGCTACTAGGGCAAGAAAGTCACATTCATCATATTGTTCTAGTGCAAGAAGAGATTTGATTTCTGTCTCACCATCATCATATTCTTCATCAGATGAATTTCCCATTGCTGCGAAGGCTTTCTTCATTGAGAGATCTGCTTCTTGAGTTGTCATTCTTCTGTTTGAAGGAATGAACTTATCTTTCTTAATATCTTTTCCCTTCTCTGAGGTTGCCTTTTTCTGCTCCAAAGCCCAGAGTGGACAGAATTTGATGAAGTGATCTGGGCTTCCACACTTATGACAGACTTGATCTTTAGTGTTTTCATTGGATTTCTGAGGACTTCTCTTTTGGAATGTTTGTCCTCTTTCACATTCTGGGAACCTTGGTCCTAAGGCATATTTTCATCCCTCGAAGTCAGTCAGCTGGGCAGTAGAGCCTTATAGACCAGGGTTCTTGCCTTTCGCTTGCTCCGATTTCGTTTTATTGATTTTCTTGCGTTCGTATGTAATGAGGTTTCAATTAAACTCATTCCATGGCAAGTGCATCTAGTTCATTCAGGGCTAAGTATAGCCTCGACTTCTGCTTTCCCAAGCCAGGAAGGACCACTCAAGAGGGTTTTCTTACTGCATTCCATGGGAAATATATATCCCAAGGATATAAATCTCATTGGATTGAAGTAAAACCTGGTTCGCATATCTTGTATAGTCTCGCCGTCTTCCATTCTAAACAGTTCTGTTGTCTATTTAAGGTATCATTTTGGACTTCGTGATTGCGTTGACCTTCTGAGCTTTCTAGTGTTCCCAATGGCTTAGCAATTCTTGGGACATGACGGAGATTCGATTGATTTCGTCTTGAGTTCACTACACCACAGATTAGGATTTTAGCTTTGGCATTGTTCTGATTGCGAGTTTGTCACAACATCCCATTATTTTCTCTCTTGGCTTTCGGTGATTCCATCAGTGACAGTTTTCATAGGTTAACCTGGGTTGCTCCGTCTAGAAGACTCTCCATAGGTCATGGGTTTTACACCGAAATAAGATGATCCATTCATACGATCTTCCACCATCTATAGTATTTTCATTGAATAGCGGTGGTCGTGTCTGTGAAAGCTCCTCTTTGGGGTAGGTGGTTGCTGCCATTGACGTCTTTTCAAGATGTAAATCTTTTATCGAAAAGACCTACTCTGATACATGAAGAAAGAAGAGAAACAGAAAACCTTACCCCAAAACAAGAACAGGTTCTTGTTAAGTTGGTTTACAGAAGAACAAACACTTTGAAACAAAACCTTCCTCAATCAAGGAAGGAAAAAAACAACCCTGTTTTATTTATTTCCAACGTGATGATTTTGATTACAACTCAATAATCAATAACCTCACCACTACAACACTCTCGATTAACGATAATCGACATAACTCTACTCTCCAAGAGGCCAAACCCACTCTTGTTACAAAACCTCAACAAAAACTCGACTACTCAACAAGAAGTCAAACCCAATTCTTGTACATGACGCCAAATAGCGTACCTTAAAACAATGAATCAGAAAAACAATTAAAACGCAAGACTTTTCTAACTCAAGAATTCTTGAACGTTGTAACAATTCTTTGAGCTCAACAGGATTTTACGTATGATGCATCTCGCTTTTTTCGTGGTAAAAGTCTTGATCCTCTTCTACGTTTAATCCTTGTGTTGATAGATCGATTTTATCATTAATCAATAAGATAAGGAAGTTATAATGTAGAGAGAAAAAAAAAAAAAAAAACAAAAAAAAAAAAAAAAGGAAAAAAGGGGGGGGGATGGGGAAAAAAAACAAAAAACCCCCCTCCCCAAAAAAAAAACAAAAAACCAAAAAAAAAAAAAAACAAAAAAAAAAAAAAAAAAAAAAAGAAAAAAAAAAAACCCCCCCCCCCCCCCCCACAAAAAAAAAAAAAAAAAAAAAAAAAACAAAAGAAGGAAAAGGTATGATTTTTGTCTTGTATTGAACATCCTTTTTCTACAAAAAACTTCCGTAACTTAATAAAACATGTTAAAGTTTCCTTATTTGTTTTCAAACTTGCTACTTCAGCAGGTGATGCCTTTTGCGTTTAATCACTTAATTTTGGCGGGGTGGCGGCGAGCAGGCAATGCTACGATACTGATTATATGTATATATTTTACATTATTGTCTTATCATTCAACAACACAATATTGTAAGCTGGTAGAAACTATAATAATAGTTAGTAATTATAAAAATTAAGTATTTAAAATAATTTTTTTTTGAAGGAACGTGTGTAAATAAGCAATCATGTTCTTATATAAGAACTATTAAAAAGAATAAAGAAAGAATATGAAAAAGTCATTGAATATCGGAAAAGTGTAACTAAGTAACTACACCTTCTCACATTTAAAAAAATTAAATATATATAATCTTTTTTAGTAAATAAAGTACAATTACTTACCAGAAAATCGAAAAGTAGTTTTGGACGCCAGTCGATATTCGTTAAGCATATCGTAAATAAAAGCACAACGAATATAGACGAATCACTAGAATTCGGACAAATGGAGGCGCTAACTTAGGATACAAGGTATGCGGCGAGAGGAGGAAGGGGAATGAGCGGCGAAGAGGAAGTGAAAAGTAAGAGAGGTGTGAGGCAAATGTAGTGGACAAGAGAGGAGAAAAGGAAAGGAGTGGCAAGCAACCCTCCTACTTACTACCCTACATAACCTAAAGTCAAATAAAACAACCACCCCACATCCCACCACTCTCGTGAAACTTACCACCAATCTTAATAAACACAAACAACAAACTCCTCTCTCTCCACACAAAACCCTATACATAAGTAATTCCCTCTCACCGATAACTAAACGCTACAATCACTCCCCACGCTCCAAAACTCAAACACTATCAATCAAAATTAAACTAAACACCAAAGAAGCTAAAGATCACATAACCACTACAAACGTTCCCTGCTAAACTAATCACCGACATCATAACCTAACTCAACAAATCTATCAACAAAACTAAAAACACATAGCAAAAAAAAACAAACAAATAATAACCACATAATTACAATTCTACAAACAACACAAATAAAAATCCAAAAAACATAAACACCAATACACACATTAAACATATAAAAAAAGAACAAAAAAATAACCCAACCTAAGTCCCCCAAAAAACAAAACACTAACTAAAAAACCCAAATAAAAACAAAAGCGGGGGGGGTCGTGGGCGGGGCGGCGGAGGAGGGGGGGGGGGGTAGGGAGCGGGGGCGGGCGGGGGCGGGGGGGGTGGGGTGGGGCGGGAGTGAACGCCTGTTGAGACGGGTAGGGGCGAGCGTTGTTGACGCTCCTCCGGGCGCCGGGGCGATTTTTCGGGCTAGTTGCCTCAGGGAGGCGGGGGGTCGCAGAGCAAATCCGTGTTGGGTATGCGCCCGGAATGATGTAGATGCAGGAGGTTTGGGTGGTCGCGCGGAGTGTGGGTGGCGTGTGCTTGTATCGCACAAATATTCTATAATCAAAAATCAAGGGGCGCGGGCCCGTTCGTTTGTGGGCGTGTTCCTGGTACTACTATATTTTCGGCTTTGGGCCTCGGACACCATCTCGCTCATGGCCCCGGATGGGTGAATGTGCGGAGGGGCGTTTATCTGGGGTTGGGGTCGTTCGGGGGGGTAGCTGAATAACCATAAAAACATCTCACCAACCCACAAAACAACACACACAAAAAAAACCAAAACCATCCAAACACTCAACCAACCAACCCCCCCCCCACCCACCCACAACTCCAAACCGTTTATACAATATACTCAAGAAATACCTACAATTATTAATCAAGGCAATTTCTAAACAAAAGCACTTATTAAAGGGGGCAAAAAAGAAATAATATTTTTTTCTATGGCGGCTCGATATTTTTATTAGAAACTCAATTAAAATTTTAAATTAGCATATGACAAATTCTATATGGGTATTTTGGTCGGAAGCAGGGGCTAGAGGATATAATACACTTATTATAAAACCTAGTAAAGACGATTTGAATTTCTATATCTAGTAGGTCCAACTTGAAGCAAATGACTAGCACAGGAAGAAAAATACTATTATTTTTTATTTTTTTATCGATCGTCTAGTTATTTACATTGAAAGCTTGACATTTCGAATTCAGTGATGCCGCTGCCTTTCAGGGGGAGCCACCTCCCGAACAATAAGGATGTTTTCTACTTATTGATTTGAAACTCGAGACTTTATTAAGAATGAGGTAGTAACTTACCACTGCGGTGGAGTGAATGAAAATAATATTTTGCTAGAGTTCAGTGACTTGTGACTTTTCTCCCACCTAAGTCTTTGCAGTTCTCTGGAAAAAAAAAAGAGACCAAGTCCACCTTTCTATTAACTCAATAAGATCACTGCCTTTTCATAGCAATATCTAGGAACTTTCTTATGCAGAAAATTGAACACACATATCCATATTACTTCTCCTAAACTTCACTTCATTATAATTCAATGCTCATGTAAAAGTTATCTCTAAATTATGTTCATTTCACCATGTAAGTTTCTCTATGCTTAAGTTAATTTCTCATCAAGGTTCAAACTTCTCTTTTATACTTTTTCTATAGTTTTGGTTTTAGTTCCTTTTATATGAGTTGTTGATGTTAGGTATTTGTTTTGATTTTCTTATCATATTTAGCTAATCTTTTTCTCGAATTTCGTATTTCTTTATTTTTTTTTTACTAGTGAATTGTTCAAACCATGTTAATTTATAATATTATTGTATTGTCTTGTTTATCGTCTTTCAAGATTTTTTTTGACTGACATCTGTTTATTTCGATCTTAATAATTGAGGCTGCTATATGATCGGATTTCAAAAGTTCATGTTGCATGAAGCACCCAATTTTCTTACTTATTTTTAATTATTATTATATTGGTTTTTTTGAATTACAACAACTACTACGCGCCAGTCCAGAACAAGTTGAAGTATTTGAACTATAATTACAACTTCTAATTTTGCACTAATTGAGTTTTACATATTTGTTGTATTTTTAACAGAGAAGCTAAATATGATGAATCCCAACCAGGACAAATATGTAAGGTTAGTTCAATCAGCTTTCTATACCAAGAAATATTTAATTATTATTTTTTATTTTGACTTGAGCTAATCATATATGTAATTCTTATAAGTGGGACCAGAAAAGTTAAAAAGTTAGAAATACCAAACTAATCCTATATAGCTTGACAGTACTACAATAATCTCATTATCTTATTATTATTATTGATATTATAATTATAAAATTATTTTTTATTATAAGTAAGTTAAGTTACATAACAGAAATCCTTTACATACCATAAAATGTTACTAATAATTTGAAAGTGCATTTATGAGTATTTTTTTTTGTCATTATCAGTTGAGTTGCATTCACAATTTTATTCTTAAGGCGAACTTGACACTTAAAACAATTACCGTTTTAGATTAAAAAAAAACAACTTAAACATTAGAGCATATGAAGAGATCCGAGCGTTAGAGCATATGAAGAATTCATAAAGAATATCAATATTTATTGAAGAGAATACATGATTAGATGTCACAAATTTATGTATTTTCACTTCTTAATGAATTTATGACTAAATTTTAGTCTGTCACAATTAAATACATTTTCATTCAAACCTTTCATATACACAATTTCTCTCTTTATAAATTGAAATAGAAAATATTTAGTCCATTACCCACTTTATATTGTCACATCTTATAGTTCTTAGGTAATCTTTTATTCATTGGTCAGTTTTTTTTCTTATTGAATATGGCTTTGTTTAATTAACTTATTTTCATTGTATGGAAATATAGGTTACATTATTGACAATCTTAAACAATAAATAATATGAAGTAGTTTTGAGTAAGGTTTTTTACCAATAAATATAGTTGTATCCCACATGATTTAAAAGAAATTGTTTGATCAAATACAATCAGAAAATTTTTCAGCATTCTATTGATCTTTGCAAGTTGCAACCCCATAGTGAATGTTTTATCAGGAAAACATTATTTGTACCCTTTAAATATATGTATAATGCATCAACATTATTCTAAAAATTACTCATTTGAAATGTTTGATATTAAATAACATGGCATACACGTGCAACGTACGTGTTCGAGAACTAGTAATTCCATAAACATCAAGATACAATATCGATTCGAGCTACATGCTAGAGGAATTAATTCTGAAAAAAAAGCTAATCAATGAAACTAACTAGATAGGACCTCATTAGGAATTGAAGAACAAAAAAAATCGTAGACCATGTGGGCGGAGGCAGTATTTTCACTAAGGTTCATCATCGAATATATAGCCTTCAAAAAATAAACAAAAGTATATAAAGGGTAGTCAGATTGAACCCCCCTGTAGCTCCGCGTCTTCTTAGACTCTAACCGGGGATGTTGTAATAGGTTAGGTTTGAGGAATGGAATCAAGAACAATCATCCTTCCGCATGACAAAGACAATTCTCAGGATATAAGGCCATTTTATGTCAGCAAAACCACGTTGAGCCGTGAGGAGCAGCGTGAAGCAGTTCGAGGAGTTCTGAAAGAATAGTAGCTGGAGCAAAATCAATTAGAGTGTATCCTCTAATGATAAGAACAATAAGATCAAAATAGTAGGACCAAAGAAGAAAGTTTCATATTCCTCAGGGGAGATTTCTTCGCAATGGAACAAAGTATTTGTATGGTTGTATGAATTGCGTTCTGGCATGGATCCGCTTGTTCCTACATTCCTGTCATAGATAACAAGTAGAAAAGTGCCTCGATTTGGACGGCGTTAAAGATCACCGCTTGGTTCTCGTCTATCACTGATCTTCTTATCTGTCACATATCTTGCAATCGTACTGGTACATTGCTCTCCCCTTCTCGAATTTTGGGAAGGAGGTGAAGTTGGTTGTGAAGTTCCTTGAGATAGCAAGCGATATTTGTTATCATATTTCATCGTTGACGTTGTAGCAGTCCTTCCACTCCCACAGGTTTATGTCCTCAAAAGCTTGTGCTTTTTAGCATTCTCTTGACTTAAAGAGAGTATGATATTAACAAGTTTAATCTTGTTTTTGTGCAGATTGTGATATTGGTAATCACTCCCAACGCGAATGGCTCTATTGCTCTGGCGACGAAAGAAATGTTGAAGATTGTCATTTTTGCTCAATATTTTCCAAGAATTTTTAGAATTTATCCATTGTACAAAGAAGTAACAAGGACTTCAGGCTTGTTTACTGAAATGGAAAGTGCAGGGGGGGCTGTTTTCAACCTTTCCCACCAACTTCTACATGCTAGCCAGTAAACTAAGTTCCACTTAAACCCAATATCATGGATAAAACATTACTTTTCAAAACATTGAGATAATGATCAAAAACACACCCGACTATTACTTTTTGCAAGTTTCACTCCTCAACTATCAACTATTATTTTTTTTCAATCTGAATTATCACCACTTGTTCTGTTTTCATACATGACCTACTTGAGTAGATGGTGACAGTCCATGTAAAAGGGAACAACAAATAATTGGAGTGTGAAACTCGTGAAAAAATGATAGTTCAAATGTGTTTTTGATAATTAACTCTAAAAGATAATTACAAGTAACTGTCCATAATAAATGGAAGTAGTAACATGATAATGCAGCTAGTTTAATTACATTAACAATGTAAAGTTTCTTTATACTTTCAGTGTAGATAAGTTAAGTCGACTCTTATAGGTGCAAATTAAATGTGTGATCTCAGGTAATTGGAGCCTTTTGGTACTTGTTCTCAGTAGAACGCCAAGATTCATGCTGGCGCGATGCGTGTGTCAAGATCTCCGGCTGTTCATCAAACTACTTATATTGTGACAAAAGTTCGATTGGAAATGCTTCCTTACTAAATTCTTCTTGCCCTCTCGTGAAACAAGAAGATATAAAGGATCCAAATGTCTTTGATTTTGGAATAGCTCTTGATGCTCTTCAGTTTCGGATTGTGGAGAAAAGGAACTTCTGGACCAAACTCTTCTATTGCTTTTGGTGGGGGCTGAGAAACTTAAGGTCTGTTCACTTTTTCTTATTCCCATACATACATTTTGACCTTGGTTTTTCTTACAAGCTATTAAAGTATTGCGGATGTTCTGAAAATTCCTGTGTTTTGGACAACAACTCTGTTTGTATTTGTCTGCTAGTGCGGTAAAAGAGTCACGTTCCTTCATATGAATTAGTTTTGAATCAAAGAAAAAAGGGACAGCAGAGCAAAGAGGTTTCATGCGATTTAGTGTCGTCCAAATAACGGATTTTAGCCAAGTGATAGGATCTTCTGATCAACCGAGAGACCATTTGGATTCCATTAGTTCCATTTAAGTAACAGAATCTAGCCAAATGTAGGTCATGATGTTCCTTGAGATGGCTAATGGGGAACCCGCTCACAAGTGGTTTCTCTATTGCATCTGGCGTGTCGTTAATATCGAGGCATTACAGCATTATATATTGTTTTTGGTACTCATCATTAGCAGTTCATGATACCATCAGATCAATTTTTCTTCTAACAATTTTAATAATTTTCAAAAAATGTGTGACCTAAATCACCATGTTGAGTAACTTCTATAATTCTGTAACCGTCTCTTTGGACTGTGTTAAGAGCTAAAATTTCCTCGTACACGTTTCAGTTCTCTTGGCCAAAACTTGAAGACAAGCACTTTCGTTGGAGAGATTCTCTTTGCCGTCTTCATCTCAATTATCGGGCTTATCTTGTTTTCCTTGCTTATTGGCAACATGCAGGTCAGTGCAGTACTACCATTTGTCATGAATTGAGTTCCAAAAGATTACACAAAACATTTCATTTGTTATGAACTATCATTTTTCAACAAAGAAACCTTATCGCTACCTCTCACAAGGCAGGGGTAAGGTTTGCGTACACCCTGTCCTCCCTAGGCTCTACTTGTAGGATGACACTGGGTATGTTGTTGTTATATTTCAACAAAGGTTGATGCTCAAAAGTTTCCTATTTGCTAAACTAGATAAAGTTTGAGGAACTTTGTATTGGTTGTGGAAACAGAAATATTTGCAATCTATCACGGTTAGAGTAGAAGAGATGAGAGTGAGAAGGCGGATGCAAAACAGTTGGAGTATAATGCATGCTTACTGACATTATGACAGAGGCGAATTAGACGCCAATGATTGGAACAGTCAATGGCAAGAAACCCAGGGGGGAGTTGAGGAAGATTACTGCTTCAAGATATTCCTAGGGGGGGTGGGGGAGGACTTGGGGAGAGATCTGAAACGCGGCATCTTGTTGGTCTTTCTCAAAAAAAGTAAGTACTTATCACATTATAATTATCCGTGTCCAACTTCAGCATGTGTTGTTGTAGTATTGTTCTGTTACTATTTGTTGTTTTATGTACTTCCATTACTTTTTCTGGACTGTTTTTTTTTCTTGAGCCAAAGGGTATGTCAGAAACAACCTCTCTACCTCTGAGGTAGGGGTAAGGTTTGCGTACACTCTATCCTCCCCGAACCTCACTTCGTGGGACTACACTAGATATGGTGTTTTATAGTGAACATTTTTGACTGGTAAAGAATGTGAACACTTGGCCTTAATTGTGAACCGGCAAACAAAGGTCAACTATTATCTTCCTAAATATGTCATCACATTTCTATGGCTCTGAGCATGTCATTTAAGGTAGGTATAAGGTCTGCATAAACCCCACCCTCCCTATACCCCACGTGTGGGACTATACTTAGTATGTTTTTACACTCTAATCATTTATGACGATCACCCCGAACAAGCACTGAATTTGCATTGGTTTGGTAATGCAGGTTCCCATATTTGAGAAAATGGATGACCAATTACTGGACGCGTTGTGTGACAGACTGAAACCAGCACTCTTCACAGATGAGAGCTTCATAATCCGAGAAGGAGATCCAGTAGAAGAAATGCTCTTTCTAATGAGAGGTACACTGTTAACTATGACCACAAATGGTGGAAGGACTGGTTTTTTCAACTCTGTTTATCTCAAGGCTGGTGGCTTCTGTGGAGATGAGCTTTTAACATGGGCTTTAGACCCCAATACTTCTTCCGGTAGTCTTCCACTTTCAAACCCGAACAGTTACAGGCTTGGTGTATGTGTGTACTGATATAAAGCTTTTTTGCCGTCACTGCTGATGACCTCAAGTTTGTCGCTGCACAGTTTAGACGTCTAAATAGCAAGCAGATTCAGCATACTTTCAAGTAAGTTCCATTTCATAACAAACTTCAACTTACTTCAGATAACAATTTTATTTTATTTGATGCAATACGCTAAAAATTGAGTGACCATCTGTGAAATTAACCCTGCATAACTAGTGTATGAGTTTTGGAGTCATCCATTTACACTTATGCTGGATAATGCTAACATCCTACCTATCGCCAAGGCCCACGAGGAGTTGGGTGGCCCGGGTTGGAGCAGTCATGATCGAACATGACGCTTGCTTGGTGGACTTAGTTGAGAAATAAAGTTGTTCCTTTGCTATCAGCTATAGCTTTTGGCATTATGATAAGCGCTTGATCCTAACAACTTGTGTACTTGGCTATTTCAGGTTCTGCTCACAGCAGTGGAGGACATGGGGTGCATGCTTTATACAAGTAGCATGGCGTCGATACTGCAGGAATAAGCGTCGAGAAGCTTAATTTAGTTTGGAAAGAAGTAGACTGGGCAGGCCTGCATTAAGCAAAAGGAGCAACAAATACACCAAGTCTTGGAGCTACCATTTATGCATCAAGGTTTGCTGCTAATGCTCTACGCGCCTTGCGACGTAAGCACGCAAGTGGTGCAAAATTATCTCCCACATTACCTCTGCTGCTTCATAAGCCATCTGAACCAGACTTCAGTGAGGAAAATGATTCATGAGGTGGGGAGGCTAATTAACTAGAAATTTTGAAACTTGTTCATATTGGTTGATTTACATTTTCTTTAGACTTTATAAAAACAACTCATTGGTAGTAACATAGTTATATGTCTTCATCATTATGATAATCATATCATATCATATCATATATTACTAAAAGCGGAGACACAAAAAAAAAGTTGAAAGTGAATTACGAGTTACCCCGTCTATAAATTAAATTATTATAAAAATATTTAAATGTTGGATTGTATAAGTTTAATTAAAATGTTAATGGACTTTAGACCTTCCTAATAAATATCTACTTATTAAGATTATCATCTAGAATTTATATGTATATAAGAGTTTTAATTTTTTGAAAAAAATAATCTCTACTTGCGATACTTTCCGCTCTTATAACTTGTTTCCTTACGGCTCTTGCATAAAGTGAATATATTGGTGGATTTTTTAATAAAAGTATTTTTCTTCTGATAAATAAAGAAAATTTAATAATTTAAAGGGGTGACAAATCTGTAAAAATGGAGACAAAACACAGTGATAATGTCCTCGTGATTATATTAAAAAAATGATCTAGATTCATAAATTTAAAGAGTGAGTTTATTAACGTGATAAGAAGTTTCGTTGTTCTTTTAAATTGGATTGCTAACTTTAATTATCTTTTTCTTATTTTTCATTAGTATGATGAGAGGTTCTAATGACGGATTCAACCTTTTGGACGCTAACATCCATGAACTCGCATCTTTCATATTCATAAACCTCCAAATATTATACAAATTTTAAGATATCTTTTGACTTCCTTATAATTAATCTTATAAATCAACTTCTTTATCTCATTGAAACCCTACCAAGATCATCAGGCTATTTAATTTTTAGTTTATAGTTAATGTAGATTAAAAAAAACTCTTAAATTTTGATAGGATTATAAAAGAAATCGATGAGAACTTAGAGGAGTATGGACTAATTTTATACTTCTTTTCATCTATAATATAATATCAGTCTTATATATAAGAATTTAATGTCTAACTTGTATTTTTTCTTAAGTCGGTTTGTCTTTGTTTTTTTTTTCTCTATTAGATTTCTAATTTAGTGTTTTAGAATGTTTTATTGCCGTAAGTCTTATTCTTATTTTGTAATTGCTATGTATATTCAATACATTCACACACACACTCACATTAGTCTAATCGTATCTACAAAAAATCAAATGAAAAAAACACGTTGCGAAAGAATGTGTTCAAGAAACTAATTATTATTATAAGCATGAAGCTCTCAACTGAAAGTTAAATTGACTATTTGCCCGTATTTTATCTCTAAAAAAAATAAATTAACTTACATAATTAATTTAAAATTAGATAATATTTTCATTTAAATTAATGCCTGGTTCCCAAATTCTTGGGGAAAAATAGTTTACAAGAAGAGAAGACCAAAAGTTTGTTGTATTTTCTTAATAATGTGTTATATCAATTCTTCTTTATCAAATCATTCCATTTTGGCTTGAAAACCGTGTCTAGTGATTATTTCCTTTATTCACCCATTTTGTGTTAATAGAGAAAAGATATACAAGAAGTAGTATAGACACTAAAGGTAATCACTCATATTAAATTCTTTATGTTTTGTTCTTTTTTTATTATTATTTATTTAATCTTGATTTTGTTTCTTGATATTTTTAATATGTTTTCTTTAAGTTTTGGGATCTTGTTTTCATCAAATTGTGCCTATTGCTAGAATCTGTAACAAATTTGTTAAGTTTGTGTGATCTTTTTTAGTTTAGTGCTTTTGATTCTTCTTTCTTACATTAGATTTTGGAGTATTCTTGAAATATTAATGTTTTATTGGTTTTATGGTATTGATTATGCTTAGCCTCGTTATGGTTTACAATCTAGACTAGAATGAGGGTTTACACAGTTATTATTTTATTTTTGGTGTGGTCTTGTTCATATGTGTATCATTAATGTTTCTTTATAGTTATTTTTGGACTATTTTTTTTTTAGTTAATTTCAAAATGTATTCTCGAGGTATTGCTCATTTTATACGTTTATGTGTGATAGTTTCTATTTTTTCTCTTGGGATTTCAATTTTTTTTGTTGGTTCTTTGACGAACTTTTTCATTCCGTAAGAAAAATGTAGGTATTATCTGTCAACACATGTATATGATCATAGAGTACATTAACTTTCAGAAAGTCATGGTAGTAATGTCACTTTTTATGGTAACAATTAAAATAATAAGGTTTGTGAAGTCTCCACTTTTATCCGGTGACCAAATTAATTGAAACGTCAGGAATATATATAAACAAGTGTACTGGTAAGAAAAAGGAAAACCTGTCTTTTTAAGTGATCTAAAATATATGGTTCTCATCTCTATATTTGAACTAGGGTAATAGTTATTGACGTTTCAATTAATCAACAAAATTTGGAGTATACATGTTACCCTTCATTGTTCAAATGTATGAATTTTCTAAAAAAGCTACTTGAGTCTCATTTCTATATTTTATACTTGGTATTTAAACAAATGAAAATATTATTAATAGGTGCACGTGCGTTGCACGTTGAGCAAAGACTAGTTTTATTATAAGCATGAAGCTCAAAACTTAAAAGTTGAAGTACCATTTTTACCCCTCTAAATAAATTAAAACTATCTAATGTAGAGAGAATAAGCGGTGTCTGATTCTCATACATAACTTGACCTTCAAAATTTGCTAACATAAATGTAAATAAAAAATAAAAATGAGTAATTATAAGAAATTAAAGTAGATTCATGTATCTTTAAATGAAATTTCATCTCTATCTTTTTTATTTAGTTAACAATAATTCATGTGACGTTTCATGTTTCAATAAGTTTGTTCTATAATGTAACTTTTAAAGAAGAACTTTTATTTACATTCATAACAATTCTTGTATGTAGATCTAACATGTGAAAGAATGTCACAATTTGAGTGAATGAAAGTTGTGAGATTCCTTATGACAGTATTTATGCGAATAGATAAGAATTCATTACTGAAACATACGAAAAATTTAATGTGTTAGTTTTATGATTATTTGTGTAAGAATTATAATAAAGACTTTTTTGTCTATCTTTCTATAGTTGGAATTCTTGTTTATTAGCAAGTTGCTCTAAATGCATTATTTGTATTGGTTGTATGATTCAAATGTTCAGTTTTCACTATAGAGACAAACCACACAATGAAATGCCTAATTATCTTGCTCCTGTGTACCTTTTTTTTTTCCGTACTTATTAATTTTTACATATACATTAATTTGCATCTTTAAGAATGCATGTGATAAAAATAGGAGGTTTAATCTTTTCTTTTCTTTTTATGGAAAAGGTTTTGAAAGTTGTAAACATATTAATATTAGATTACTGGGGATAGTAGTTAGGGTTATGAGAGAATTAAAATTTTATTATAAATAGTAGTTTTTCATAAATATCCTGATTTTTAAAAATACTAAATGATAAAACTTTGTTATCTTAGTTTTTAAAATATTATAGTTAACTAAATTAGTTTAAAAGGTTTTGTGGATTTAAAATTAATACAATACTTAAAACACATTCATTAAAAAAGTAAAAGGTGTTTGGTTGTCTCACTCAAAGTTAATCTTACACTATCTAACATTATTCTACAATAAAAACGGGGAACTATAAAGAAAATTAATTTGATAGTGTTATTTTTCATTTTAGCGTGCCAAACTGAGTTTTTGAATTACAAACAAGGTTTATGGTAGTTAATTTCTCATATATTAGTCTCATTGCATTCACTTGGAGGTCAGAAAATTGGAGGTCACAAGTAGTAGTAAAACAAATAAAAAATCTCAATTAAACATAATTTATATTTAGTCGTATTATCTATTTTAAAAATAATCCTCATGGATTACACGCGCAAAGCGCGTGCACGGAAAGATAAAAGTTGAAAGACCAATTTACCCCTAAATATCAAATATGAAACCACATTTATTATTAATACTTAAACAATTTTCTAATCAAATTGTAAAAAAAAAAAAAAAACGTTAAAATAATTCAAAACAATTCAAACGTCAAGTTAAATTTCTGCCATTATGGTGCTCTAATTTACCACTGCAAATTTTACCAAATATTGTATTTAATCATATATTATTATAAATAATGTAAATTTTCTATAATTTTAATACAAATTATTTATTGGATAGTTAATGAGTCATTTCTAACGTAAATTGCAAGAGTAACGCTATGTTAGTCGGTCATTCTACTTAAATTGGAGTATTCAATAATACCTCTGAACTTCTACTTAATTTGTCAATATTGCATGTGAATTTGAAAGGACAAACATTCTTATTGAAAACTTATTATATATTATTGTGTGTGAAAAAAGTGAATGAGAGCTAGGCAATTAATTTTTTTTCATTGTACGCTTTGTATCATGTAAGCTGTTATTTGGATGGTGCGTGGTTGTATTTTCTGCCATGGAGTTGTGAAGAAAAACTTTGTATTAGGATTGTCTATGGCTCGAAACGTTGCTTAAGAGAGAGTAGATAGAAGAGAGAGAAGAGGGAAAAAGATACTATATATATATATCAATATATATATAGATTATATAGCAGCGTCAATATTTTAATTGTCAAATTTGCAGATCGTTATCAGGATGAGTTTTTTTTTTTTTAATTTCTTTATAGTTATCAGGAAATCTTGTACAACAATTTGCCATCATGAATTTATGTTAACCATCGTTAATGTGAGCAATCATTATATATATATATATATATATTATAAATAATTAGTGATTATTTTTTGTCAAACTTGCAGTATGAATAAATTAATTGACTTTCAATTAGGTGTGAAGGAGATGAAGGGGTAAACTTATTTTATAATTTAATTAATACTTCATCAATTAAATTATTTCAATAAGTATAATATCTCATTAACAAATAGTACTACTTCGAGTAGGGGTTATCACCCAATAATGATTCACTAGCTTTTTAAGGAAGAAATATGCTGATTAAATTTCTTTACAACTTTTATAAAATAATGTTCTCATTCGATAAACAACTTCTTTATATGTATATGAGTGAGAACATAAAGGCTTACTATATCTAGAAATAAGGAAAATGGAGGTAGCATGAATTACTTTTAAAAATTGTGTTATGTATAGAAACAACAAAGATCAATTTCTCACGTGGGAACTTAACCATATGTAATTAATTATATAATTTTTGAAGTCTATCGAATAGTGTGTTTGAGATTTTTTTATACCATATATAAGCATAGCTTGTATTTTTCCACTTTAATTTCTATACATTCTATTAATCTATACTGATTATAATTAGTATGAACATACAGAAACAGTACGTGATTGAATATATATTTTAAGTAATTATCATCAAAAATAAATAAATATATCAATTTCGTTGAACTAAATCAATTCTAATTAATATAATGTCAAGTGTTAACAAAATATTTTCCCTTTACCACGAGAAAATGATACAGTAATAAATTTGAAGATCATTTATGGGTATTCCTTTTTTCAGTTCATTAACGTTGCCATAACATTTTTTTTCTTAACCAATGAATAAGAACATTATTTCCCATCCATATGGCGCTCTCTAATATAATATAGAATCTTTCAAATTTAAAGTTTGAATTATGATTTTTTAACCATAATTAAATTAGAATATTATAAAACATATAATTATTTAAAATATTAAAATAATATAATTTGAATTACATGAATGGTAATGATTTTTTGATTTCATTCAATTAATTTTTAATTAAATATCTAATATTTATAGGAGTTACAGTTACATTAAAGGGTGAGTAAAAAAAATCATAAGTTAAAAGGAGAATTAGGAGTTACAAAAGTCATCAATTTTGTATGAGTACATCTATATGTTCATACCAAAAATTTTATTGATTCATGACGTAATAAAGAATACTTTATAGAGTAACACATTATAATACTTAGCTAAATATTTTTGTTACTCTTATGAAAATACACTTAATGTATTGAATTCTTAAAAATTGTTCTCCATCTTGCTTTCAATTTAATGACACTGTAGAGATATAGAGATATGTTTATATAATTCATATAAAGTGTTTGCCAAGAATGATCACAATTTTTGGGAATTCAAGAAAGAACAAAAATGGTCAAAATTCTTTCTTTTGTTGGTATGTCTTCTATTGCTTCTTCTTCTTCTTTTTTTTTGTCAATGATTTATGATGTAGATTAATATGTTGTTGTTTCCTTTTGACATCATATAAGTTCATTCGGTGACTTGTTCGTATTCTTAAACTTTTGGATTTTAATGTAATGTTATTGCTACACTTATTACTTGCTAGAATGAGCATGAGTGTATATTAGTGAGTACATATTTTATAGGTTTATAATTGTTCTGCCTTTCTATCAATACATTCTATGCGTATATAATATAAATAGATTTAAACTTTATCAGTTTATTTGAAAACTATGTAATGATTGATTGGAATACACGTGCAAAGCACGTGTTCAGAAACTAGTTGTAGAAATAAAAGGGAGTTCTGTTTAATTTATATCTAAGTTTCTATCGAATGTATAAGTTCGCGGTTGAAAATAATCAAGAAATCACATTTTATTTAAGTATATATAACCAGGACAAATATAAATGATAAAAACTTACTCAATACTGGGTGTTTTATGTTAATTCATAGGATACATAGTATAATGTGTTTGCATAATAGTTAAGCAAAGTAGCGTAATTGCTACCAGCAACGCGGTAATTGAGCATGGAGTGCTAAAGTAAGTCCAGTAACACTCTGCAATCGACGTTTTCCATCTGCAGCTAACATGACACTGCATCTCCTTTATAACATCCACATGAGTACCACCATGAGAAACTACATCATAAGTCGTAACGTCTTGGAACACTTTAGCTGCTTCTTCATCTGTTCCCATGTAGTTACATATTACACCATTCTCTCGTCGTTCTTTGACATCCTCAGGACATACTACAAGTGACTTCATCAAGTTCACATAAGAGGTAGCCTCATATCGAGTTTCTATGTTTGGGCTCATCTCATAAGCTATCATGTTCGCGAAGATTACCTTGCTATACATGTTAATATGTTCTTTTGGTAGATGAAGTTTTCCGAATAAGACGTAGGATTTGAATTTGATTTCCTGGAGGGAATTTGTTTTGCTTAATCTGAATAAATGCCCTTTTGTTTGAGGTCTCTGACTGATCTAAAGGGATAGATGTGAGTACTCCTTGATTGCAAATTGCCACAGTTTATTGCATTTCTGAATATTTTAGATCATAACAAGTTAAAGCAGGCCGACTCAACAATATTGAGGGCCTAAAATGAAACTTAAGAGAGAGAGACTAATTTATCCTTTTTCATCATATGTACTTTTATTTAAAATATACTTTTCTAGCTATTTTAGATACAAAGTCATAAAGTATTATTTTATAATCAATTTATTTTAATAATTCCTTTTCAAATAATAATATAACTAATTCATTCAATCTATCTTTGAGATATTGTTGATCTTTTAGAAGATCTAATTTTAATTTCAAAAAACACAACCAGTTGATAGGCAAACGGGTTTTATAGAAGTGGGTAACATTATCCTATAAGCAGTATGCGTATTTGGAAAAGAATCAAGTATATTTATTTGATCAAGTATTTTATTATATCATTATCGTATACTTGTATTTATTTCTCTAATACTTTTAAAATCAAAAATAAAATCTTATACATCAGCTCAAAGTACTATATGTGTTTTAAAAAAGTTCAAGGCATCAACCCCCCCCGAACCGAGCAATATTTTTTTAAAAAAATCATCAATCTAGTAATCTCAAATATTGTAGTAATTTACCCACTAAAGAAGAAATCAAAAAATACTTGTATAGCTTCAATTGTTCAAATCTATTTTTTCACTAAAGAGTGTGACGACTTGACCTATATCAAGTAATCAACTTTAAAGATTCTTCAGGAAAATAGTGATTTCGTTATTCAATTTCATCAAATTGCTTCTTACGAAAATCAGATTTATATTCATGTCATGTGTAATTTCTTTAGTACAAATAATAGCAATAATCGTACATATAATTTTATTTTATTTTTTTAAAAAAACCACATATATAAGCTATTGATTTTTACAATACCCCCCGCCCCCCTCCCTCCCTAAGAAAAAATATTGACCCCAAGCAATGTACTTTTGGGCCTAAGGATAAGACGACCTGATGTTAAGTAGAAAATGCAAATTAACTCCTACCCAACCTTATAACTAACCCACACAAGTTCATTCCGAAGCCACACATATAGGTGGCTAATATCTCCCATAAAATAATAATCCACCCAATCAGCTTAAGTTTGAACTGAGTTGAGTAATGTTAACCACCTCATTTATTAGCTCGATCGATCAGCCATCAAAGTTTGAGTTAATAGCTAGCCCAAACAATCTGTTGAATATCTTGGTCAACAATATCTTCTTAATTAATATGTTTATACATAGTTTTAGTTTGTATAAGCAAGAAGTGCAGATATTTAATTTTTGATAGGCATTAATATATAAATATGTTTCTTAACTGACGTCACTTTGATATTACTACTCTAATTTGAACGTGCCACAATAGATATTTAAAATTGGATCCAATTGGAACAAAGAACATGTTTTCCTACATGGCATGATCCACGTCGGACACACAAATTTTCATAAGGGTGTCCGTAAGATGAATGTCAATTTTGTGCATATCTACAAGTTAAAGGATCATAGTTGCCCAACTGACCCTATTCACGTACACGACTCAAATCACAAAAAAACCACGATCCCAAAACCCACCAACCTCTCTGCTGCACATCCATCCTTACCCTCGTATCATACTTCAAAGAAGCCATCGATCAACAGTTTAAAAAACCCAAATTGGAATTTGTGATTTCCAGGCAAAATATAAATCACTTTGTTACCAATTAAAATACGGTTATGAAACCACCCTTCTTTACAAATAAATACTTACCTGCAAATCGCTTGTAGTTGATTCAATATAATCAAAACAAAATGTGTATCGAGTACACCATATGTGCTAATCTTGTCATTATAATTATTCGTAGAATTTCAAACTTAAAACAATTTCGTATATAAAATATAACCTCCATAAACACATGCGGCGTCAAAGAACTTTGCGTTTATTTTGTACGTGAGAGCAAACAATCTTCTATCGACAGTTAAATTTAAAAGTGTTCCAACAAATTGTAACTTATATTTAACCATGATGATAAGGACCTATAAGAAAGCACTGTTAGAGCGCAAATAATTGCACAGAACGTGTAAACGCGGAAGTTAAAAACCACGAGTCATCAGGAAAACGAACCACAAGCAGAAAAATATCCACACAAGACTAAAATTTAACAAAATGAATGTTCGGGGTCCAAGGGAACGACCTAGCATCGCCAAAGATCAATGAACAAATCCACTTATAAAGGTATGATGGAGTAAGACAGGAACTGAATACGTAGAAAGGTGAACAGCGAAAACTCCAACCAATGTTCCAGGAGGGCGAGAGACAGGTAACAGGCATGTGGGGGAAAAAAATGTGGGTGACAACAAACCTTTATAACACGTATCAAAGACGGTTGTGGAGACCAACCAAAAATTGCGTGACAAAGAAGCCTCTAACCAGAACTCTCACAGCCATTAGGAAACATCAGAGTGGGTGTACTACACATGGTTCTTAAGGAGAGAATGAGGAGAGGAACATGCCAGCATTCTAGGTATATAGTGCATGTCACTATTAACCTTTGTCTCAACAAGAAATATGACATCTAGGTCAACATCACAATCACTCAAGAAGAATCCGGTGCTTTTTCTCTCTAGGAAACCTACTCTGGCTACGTCAAAAATTTAGGGGCGTGGCACATGTTATAAAACCCAACACAATTATGGATCAATAATCATGACCGTTGTTATCTCTCTTACCAATGTGGCAACTGTCATAATTTTTTCTGTCATTTCAAACAAGTATAGATTTTAATCAAATTAGTACTGATGAATGTGGTTGGCCAGTTTTGGTTTCAATCAAAGACATTAGGTTACCTGAAGGTTATCTCCATGGATTTGTATAGAGATAGTACTGCAGAATGTGTTGTGTATCAATTGGTTAAATAAGGCAAAAAGGAAGATGATCAAGAGTGTATAGCCTCCCTTCCGTTTCACGAATAAGTAATCTGTTTTGACTTGACTCGACTTTAAGAATTAAAGAGAACTTTTGAATCTTTGGTCTTAAATTAAAGTTATGTCGAACGTAGAAAATTGTTCCTTTGTTATCTTAAACATGCTATGTTGAAAAGTTGAAAAATTAAAATCTTAAAACAAAGGTCATTCTTTATTAAACCAGGCTAAAACAGAAAGAGAACATTTTTTTTACCACTGAAGCCGTACATATTTAAATCATCATTTTTCCGAATATAAGTATATAATATTATATATGTTTCCTTACAAAAGACTATAGGAAGTCAATTTGAATGTGAGTGGTATCGTTTGTTTTGTTACAACTACAACACTCTATTTTATTGTTTTAATTTTGTGTAAACTGTTTTCATATTCTTATTTATTGTATTAAAAGGGTTTTGTGGTTTGATAGCTCGTTAGTGAAAAGATATTATTGATATATGTCTTCAAAATTCTTCCAAATGAAAAATTAACTAATATCGTAATTGGCAACTAACTAATACATATAAATATATGTTTTAAATATTTTCAATTCTTAGTTAGTAGTAGAGTATAGTACATTTTTCTAAGGGCCAATTAGTTGGAATACAAAATTAAAGGCAAATCTTATTATAATAAATATGGATCTTTTTTAAAAGGCTAATTAGGAACCTATGCACGTGTATGGGTTAATTAATTAAGTCGGCGCTTTTTGATTTTGGCTGGAACATTCTTCTCCTGCATAATTTATTCAAAATAATTGAGTTAAAAAAGTTACAATATAAGATTCGTGTGTAAAATACCCATTACTTAGAAAAATATATAGGGAACAAAAAATAAGCTATTATGTTTAGTAAATATTCTGTATAAAAATTCTTTCTGCCTGATCTGGTCGTATTTCTTTCTCTTACCTGTAAACTGATAGTTATTTCACAAGAGCATACACATAAAATTCACCAAAACTATTCTCCTCTGTCACGGATTTTAACATGGTACAACGCCATAAGGTCCGATCTCGCACGCTGTGCGTACTTCATCATCTACAAGGATCTAACCGAAATGGGCAGACCCATCGGAAAATCCCCCCACAGATAAATCCAACCACTATTTTCTATGGAACCATATGCACCAACTGTTTCAAATGTTTCAAAAACTGCAACAAAAGCTCAATCCAAACCCGAACTAGGACTTACAAACAGTGCGAGTCGCGGAAAATTAACTTTACCAACTACAAAACCAATGGTGTACTGATTTCAATGCAATTGGTGGCCGGGGAAGACTCAATCACCTCATCGTCAACCCGGTTCAACACCAACTATCCCATAATACCAGCAATGGCTCAAAAAAGATTCGATTGGTCAATTTCATGGATCATCGAGAATATTATGGAGACCTGTGAATCAAATTCTGGACTCAAAACGAAACTACTGCCCGAGATTTAATGGAAGGCAAATCGCAACTCTAACTCATTCCGGCAGAGATAACTGCATATCTAAATGATCCGAACACAAGGTCAACCTCTATTAACACGCGTAGTACCAAGATGTCTACTTTCAGTAAATTGAATACCCTCTGGAAAAAATCGTGTGATCGACGAATTGCCGACCCATGAATGGGCAGAAACATCACACAATTTCAAAATCTCATTTATACAACGACAGAGGCTGACCAGTTTCTAAGCTGGTGTAATGATTCACTGACAAAGAACATCAGACATCCTAAATCTAGCTCCCCCTGTCCAACCATTGATGCCGTATGCCCCATCGAGACTAGATTGCTCGTCGTGGCATAATGAAGGCGGCAACTCAGTCACTTCTGGAACGAGGGGTTCCCCCCTTCAGAGATTTGGAATTGGGTCGTGTCACTCACGCCGGCCAGATCTTCATTTAGCCGCCAGATTCATATTCCGGCGAGTGAACAAAACTCACCTCAAATGCAGCCACCTGCGGAGGAACCCAAGCACACCAAGTAAGGATGCGTCCAGCTCATCGCTACCCAAGTGGTGGGAAGACCTGAGACTAAAACACTCGTAAAGAGTCCCTACCACCAAAGTAACAAGACCTGCATCAAAGCTACTCCGCCATCGGAGAAGTATAACCGACCAGCTAACTTCGCCAACCACCTTCCACTGTCACCAACAGCGAACAATGTAACCCTCGTCGCCCCCACACAGGCTTGAGACCGCGGTACCCAGCAGGAGCGCTGCCCCTCTGCTTTCTCTTCGTCCCCGCCGTTCCCATCCGGATGCTCCCCTGTATCGTCTTGTTCCGGCTCATGATTGTTTTACCACCCGCGCCCCTTTCCCGCCGGTGCACCATGGAATGGATACAGAGGAAGCACGTGGAAGAAACGAGAGGAGGCCCAGCCTCTATTAGTTCAATTGTGAAACACAAATGCCTAAAAGATTTCAGAACCCTTAGAAGCCCTTGAGCCCAAAAATATAAGCCCAATTTTGGCTAAAAACCCAAAAAACCAAAGTGTTGGCGCATGTGCAATAGTCAAATTGGATTTTGACTGTGGGGCCACGACACTAGGTCATACGACCCATCCGATTTCTCTCCGTCTCTCCTCCCCATCACTACCCCGTAGGAAGATCCAACCGCAATGGGGAATTTATTCCAATTACTCAAGCGGAGATGTTTAATATTAACATCAGAAATCCATTTAAAAAAATTTCTTTTAATTCCAAGTCTTAGTCTTACCGCCAAACTTTTATCTGTAGTCAATTAAACCAAGGAACTAACCTGTACAATTCTAAGTGACTTCCTCTTATTGTATTGTCCGATTCTCAGACGGGGGTGCGGATCATTGGTCGTTTTATTGAAACAGGGAGTCTACTAGACTCTGTCAAGTAGGTTAATCAACGGGTAACGCATTTGCTTGCTCAAATGTCGCCGGAATTCAGATCTGTAATTTGGCAGAATTCAAAATCACCGACGGCTAGGGTCAATACCGTCTTAAGTTATCTTAAACGATTATTTCACTCCGCTTCAGCACTGATTTTGTTTTGGATTGTTAAGCATGTGTACTGTTCAAAAAGTCATAACATTCTTTATTCCCCAGTTCAATCATGTTTCCTAAGTAAGCAATCCATTTACCCTTAATTCATTCTGATGTCTGTGGTCCTGCACTGAATTTGTTTTTTATAAATATTCCTATTTGTTTTGTTTGTGGATGATTGCACCCGTATGAGTTGGGTTTATTTTCCTAAAAAATAAATCTAAGTCAATGATGTGTTTACAAATTTCTAACAACCTGATACTGTACCCATTTGCTGCCCAACCTCAAATTCTCCGATCTGACTAACGAGGAGAATACATAAACTTATATGAACTATTTTATTTCTGACATTGCCTCATTCATCCCCCAGACTCCTGTCCGTACCTCCTCAACAAAACTGTATCGCTCAACTGCAAAACCGAACCCTTCTTGAGATTACTAAGCTTTATTGTTAGAACCCCTTCCCTGGTCCTTTTTGGCCAGAATCCAGTGCCCCCACAGCCACATATCTAACCAAACCGACTACCTACTAAACCTCTTGCAAACAACTCCTCTTGCATTCTTTCTTCCCTGTGTCCATCCCTCTTATCTTATCATTCTCTAATTCTCTACCTACAACCAAGAAACAAAAAAAGGGGGGAGAAGAAGGGGGAAAAAATCTCTCAGCCGTTCTCTAAATTCCTCCTACTCTCTACCGCCACGGGTGTTCGCTGTGTTTGTCTAGGGTTCATCTCCCAAAAAGAAATCAGAAAATAAACTTGAAACCAACGCCCATCAAATGTGTTTTTATTTGGTGCTGTGAGTTATCTTTACTCGAAAAGGGGTACCGATTCTTATGGATCCCCCTTCAAACAAATCTACACCAGTCTTGACTGCGATTTTTTGAACACTCCTATTATATAAAATACCCAGCCTGGTCCTCAAGGGAACTACGAATGATGACTTAGCTGGTTAATATATCCAGAAATGATGACCTTGATCCTCCTCCACTCAAGTAGCAATACCAACATCCCGACGTGCAAACGTCTGATACATCGTATCAGCTCCTTCTCCTCAAACCCTTCCAATGACAACCATTGAGCACCCTGAGTCCAACATCAGATTTGAGGTAAATTTCTGATTGTGTACTTTTGCCTACTGAGAACGTCTGTGTCTAGTGATAAATTGTCAAAACAAGATATGAGCTTTCCTCACAGCATCCGAGAGAGTTTCCTCCTCAAAAGGTAGACCGATGACCCCGTAATATGAAGATCAACGGTCAGATAACCGCCCATAGAAAGAAACAGTCAATGAAAACGTGTCCAACAACACACCGCTTTTGCCCTTCACTCCTCCCCCTTTACCGAACAACTCCCATAACCGTGTAGAAGGTTGAGATGAAGTGGAGACAATCCATGGAAAAATAATATTTTGCCAATTAACAAAATCACACATGGGATAGAATGTAATCTACCCAATGTTGAAGAAAAAGGTAGGGGTAGATGGTATTCTCCATTAAGCAAACCGGCAGATTGAACTACTGTAATTTACAAATTGCAAGTATTGGTGGCTAAGGTTTAGCAACTCATCATCCTTTTGTTATCGCCGATATTCAGAGACTTTTTCCCCAGTAGCCAAGATTGATACACCATACTAGTATTTTCTCTATATCAGCAAATAAAGAATTTGGCCCTTGTATCAGTTCCAATGTTAAAATGCCTTCCCCTCGCTACCATGGAAACATTGAAGAAGAAGTCCCTAGTATATGGAACCCCCTCCATGATAATAGATGTCCTATCTCATGATTTACATATGTAGAAGGATGTAAATGTAGAAAAACAGCCAAAAGCCCTGTTAATGGTTTTAAGAAAAGCATCCTCCAAGAGCTTGTTTGGAAGGTTCCGTAAGAAGGCTATGAAGAAATTTGGGGGTTACAAGACAAAGTCCTTTTGATCATACTTTTATTCATACAATGGGCAAATCAAAATCACCGGGTATTATAGAGTTATTTATATGATCATCCTCACCGGAACTGATGAGGAAGAAATTGTACCTTAAGGGTAAGTCCTTTTTTCAAGAATTTGTGAGATGAAAGAGTCTAGGAAACTTAATACTTCTTGGTCAGAAGTCCTTAAGCATCCCACAGGGATTTTTATCACTCACTCTAACTTATTGCTTGATCTTTTAATACTGAAAGCATGAATGTTAGTATAAACCGGCTGACACTTCCGAATTTGTAACAAATCATGGCCGTCAGATTCAGTCAATGTGGCAAAGTCGACTGAACAAAAGAACCAATATCATAAGGATTGTTTGGAAACTCATCTATCTAGCCACACACTACCCAGATTTGCATATGCAGTGGGGTAAGTGAGTAGATTCAATGCATCTACGTCCTCCAATCATCACTGACATCAATAATAGGATTCTAGGTATCTAAAGGGTTACAGCGCACCGGTATCTACTGCGCGGGAAAAACATAGCCTCCTATATCATTGCCTACAAAACGCTGCTGATTGGGCCGGAGACCAGATGAAAAGGAAATCCACTTCTTGATACTTCCCCTTGGGTAGGAGGGAATCTGTGTCACTTTGTATAAGCAAGAATCACAAAGTTGTAGCCAGCCCTGTCAAGTGCGTAGCCTGAGTTCAGAGGAATTTTGGGGGGTGAAGGGAATAAACTAAATCCTATTGATTAGGAACTGCTAAATGAACTCGTCGGTTTTCCTCAGAAACAGCTTGCAAGTTTAATTTTTCGACACATAGCACAATACAGTTTCTGGAAAATCCTTCCAACCATGAACAGAAACACAACTGTTTAGTTTGATCCGACACTAACTCAATCAAAGACAAGTTAGAAGACCATTATCAAACTTCCATTTGTTCGAGTCAAAAGATCAACTGCAGACATCCAAACCAAATGCTTTGTTTAGTTACTGCAAGCCTTTCACAATTCTTGCGCAAGTTGAGCATTGGAAATCGAGTGCACCACAACTTGAGGGGAGTTGAACAATATACCCAACTTAGAAAAACTAATTTAGGCCCAAAATAAGCTAAAATTATGTTAGGTATATATTCTGTAAATCTTCTGCCTTAATCTGGTTCCAGCTATTTCTTTCCCATCTTACCTGTATACATTTAATAGTTATTTACAATAGCAATACACAATACAAATTCAAATTCACCACAAAACTCTTCTCGCCATCTGTCTCCGAATATTTTAACAAGTCTTGTTCTGAATTTTCCACATGAATCTATTTTTTGTCAAAAAACTTAGTATTTTCTCAGTTTTCAATCTTTCTGTGACATATTTTGCATTTAGAAGTCAAACAATTTCAATTTGATTGAAAAATTTTTTTCTCATGAAAAATCCGTTAATCTGTTAAAATTAATTTCTATATCTTGTAAACTACATGACAATACCTATTAAGCAGAGCATTAGAATTTATAACTTACCATATGTAAAAGATCCTCCACAAAATTTATTATAAAAATAGACTTATTTTCAGATTTTAAAATACTCCCCTCTACCACATACTCCTAACATTTGCCTTTCCCCTATTCGTTCATTATTACTTAAAGTCATTCTTCTAAAATTAAGAATCATACACTTAAAATCCGGACTCTGTTAGGATCAAGATACTTCTCATTTCTCGCCTCCACACTTTCCGAGTAACATGTGGGTGGAAGGAGGGATTGGGGTTGGGTTAGGTGTGGGTGGGTGGGGGTGGGTTGGTTTTGAGTTGGGTTCTACTTTGGTGGGTTTGGTTGTGTTGTTGGGTTTTTGTTGTGTGTTTTTTTGGTTTTTTTGGGTTGTTTTTTTTGGTTGTGTATTGTTTGTTTTTTTTTTTGTTTTGGTGGGGAGGGTTAATCTTCATATGAAATTAAAAAAACTTTTAATTAATCAACAAAAATAATTACCAGACTTTTCAATTTATTGTACTTTGGTATGCTCAATATAATTAAGCATTATTTTAAGGCAGGGGCGTGAATTAGTGCGTTTTATACTGTACGAGGTGAGCGTAAGCCTCAATACAACGGGGTCTTGTCTTCATAATAATATTACAAGTTTAAAAATATCATTTTTACATGGTACCTACTTTCAATTCATTACCAGTTATTGATCCAAATCATTTTTTTTCTGCCCCCCCTCTCTCCTCTCTCCCCTTCTCTTCTTCTTTTTCTTTGCGCTCCCTCGCACATCCCTCGTACCTCCTCCACGCCCGCCCCCTCTTCTCCTTCCCCTTTTCCTCCTCACCGGGACCTCCTTCGCTCTCTCTTCTCCCCTCTCCACCCCCCGTTGGATTCACGCCCCGCCGTTCTCCCAATCGCCCCCCCCTCCCTCTCCCCCCTCCCCTCCCCTAATCCCCAGTCCATCGTCTTGCAATCCCAAAACCCCACTCCCTCTTTCCTCCCTCCCAAAGTTGAGTCGATCCACCCCCTCTTTCCTCCTGGGATTGTGATCTGATTGTCTTGTCCCCGTTCTCTTTGTGGTGATCTCCCCGATTAATTTAATTTACTCCATTTCAATAAATATAAAATTTCCTTTCATAAAACACCCCACACTCCTTTACAACTTACTTTTAAATATCTAAGCTTAGTTACTACTCCATGTCCTGTAATCTTTATAGATTATTAAAAAGTTACCCTACATTCATTTATTGAAGAAAATGGTCAACAATTTTAAATTTTCAATATTAATTGAAACAACCATAATGTTTAGATACTTTTATTTAGTCTAGTCCCTAGCTTTGTGTTGGTATTTGACACCTTTTGCATATCCGTTATTCTCCATTCGTAGGGAGATTATTTAGCTGCTTTGCGACTTTGTCCGTTCCTTTTCGGACAGACCCCCTCCTTTCGTGCCCACCGCTTGTGCGCTACTCTCTCATCGGGCTACAGCCCGTGTGCTTTGGCTCCCTCCCCTCCCGCGCGCCTGACTCAGGTCTCCCCTTGGCCTCGCTGGCTTTACCCCCCCGTGGCTTACTGCTTTCCTGCGGCCCGCCGGCATTAATTTAATTGTTTAATTTCCACTCAATTAGAGTTTAAACTCCTATGGGTGAGAGTGAGAATTAATTAAAAAATTATTAAAAAGGAGCCATAAAATTTGGGTTAAAGGTTTGCCCTTATTCTTCTTCATGGAAAGTCTAGAATAATCAAAAAGGATTTGTATACACTAATTAGAGATTGTTTCGTTTAAGTAATAAAAGGAAATTTTTAATTTCGTGTAAAACTTAGTACTTACTTTTTTTTTTCCTTCCACTGTTTTCTCTCCTGTGCCCTGTGCTGTCCGCGTTTACGCTTGCCCCTCCCCCGCTCAGCCTGGCCCTCCGCTCTTCCCCCCCGTTCCCTACGCCTTCTCCTATTCCTTCCCTTATCCTCTTTTCCCGTAATTCCTCTCAGTCTTTAATTTCCGCTTGGTCTCACCGTACCTATTCCTAACTGTTCCCCCCGCCTCGCCGCTATATCCCCGATCCTCCCTCCTCCTACCCTCTGGTCTTAATAGGTAGAATACCATAACTTATGGGCGGGCATCATTTCGTCTAAGCTTTTCGTATCAACGGCAACTATCCCAGATATAACAAACCCCCACTCCTTAGCATTATACGTCCCGTCGCGCTATTGGAGTCTAATTCACGCCCTGTTTCTCCCCCCACACTATCCCCCCCCTTCCGCCTCCCCGCCCCCTTGTTTCCCATACTCAAAAGCTAAACAAGTGTCACAGTAAGAGGATGTAATGTTACAAGAATTGAATTTGAAAATTTCAAGATCATACCCCCATGATTCTCGAAAAACCAGATAACAGCCCATTGTTCCCTACTTCCTGTTCCGTCCATTGTTCCCGCTCCTCCGTGCCTTTTCCTCCCCCCGCCATGAAGCGTGTGTTGTCTCTCAACTTAATCTAGAGACCCAGCAGCCCTTTTCATCCGCCTTGTGCGCCGTTTTCTCCTGTTCTACCTCCTCCATTGATAAAAACGCCTATGTAAACCAATGCACTTTATAAATACATAGCTATATGGGTATTTATATATATACACGCCCAAAAACTATTTTAAAGGAGACACGAAATAAATAAATGATGCACATTCAAGTGATCGCTCTGCATCCTATAATTTGAGTTTCTTGTCTACTTACGACACATTAAACTAGGGGAGAAATTGTTTAGTTTAGTGATCTACCCCGATTTCCACTTGTGCTTGTATTCGGTTTGATTTTGTTTTTCTTATCCAGTGATCTGCATGCAGCTGGAACTCTTGCACTTGTTAATATACTGGTCCCTAAGTGACTGGAAATTTGTGTTACCAACAACCATTAGAGCACCCACTTTCAAATTGCTATTGTGTACTTTAGACGCTTTTGTCACTTTTTCCTTTTTTTTGTTTAAATTCTCTGGGTTATGGATACTTTCAACCTTTGTCAATTTTCAAATCCTGCAAGCAAGGACCGAGCATTGCGCAAACAGTCATACTAATATAATACAACATACTACTCAAACAAACTTTCCTCCTGGAGAATGCCATTTCTATACTATGTCCAGTCAGTTATCCATGTCCCATTTTGGCGTCCAATAATTACAATCCTAATAATGTCTTAAAAAAAAAGCTCAACATTCCGCTCCATCAAATCAGTAGTTCGCAAATCAAGACAAGCTTAGTGAAGACAAAATATAGTCATTGACTTAAACGTACTTTCCAATGCCTAACTGAAATAAGGCTTTGGCTCTACAATGGCCAAAAGCATAAAGTTTAGCTTCCACTTCCTGTTGGTATTTTGGTTCCACGCTCACTTATAACCCACTGGGTTCGATCTGCATTGTCTCGACATATTAATGTTATTACCAACTCTCGCCCATATCAATGATACAGGCTATCCAACTGCCAAGGACTCACGACCACCCTCTCCTTAACCAAACCCACCCAAATACCAAAAAGTGAAATAGTAGATAGCAAATGCAACAACCTCAAAATGAAAACAAAATCTTCCAAGCATTCTTTGTGGACACTTTGACAACCAATTACCCCAATGCAAATGTATTCTAAGAAAAATTAAATCTGAGATTCCGATAAAACATTAATGCTGAAACACTGAAGCTTCTAAGTCTTTTGCGGATTAAGCTTCTTTAATGCTTCTTCAATATGCAGAGGCTTACTTGTAAGGAAGGCTTAAACATTTCTCATGACGACTGTTGTTTTCCCCCTGTCTTTTGAATTTTGCAAACTCGGGAGAACTCTTTAGCAGATCAAACAAGTCATTGCTTTATCACCGTGTGCTCCCAGAAAGATTTACTTGGGCCAAATCTTCAAAAGAGAGTAATTGGATCATAATTAGCTAATTTTAAAAGGTTATAATATTTTACATTGAAATCAACAAACACTTCTGTTACTTTGTAAATATTTTAAAATACACTGGAAAGGACCAATGCACCCAACCGCCGTCCAGAAGTGATTTCATAGTTCATAAATCTGATTCCACTATTATCAATGAAAGCTCAAGTATTAACAATGAAATCATCTTACAGAACGACTACCCTCCTACATTTACTGACTCTGGTTATCTATTGCCATCATTCACGGTCCCACCACCTGATATTGCTAATTGAATTCATTGTCCGAATGGTACCTGATATTTTTTGGATAAAATGCTAAGACGAAAAAGTCGGGATTAATCTTACCGTTCTAAGTCGTCTTTTTGTGTCTATGACCGAGGATACGCTTCCCATAGGAATAATTCTTTATCCTATATTAGATAAGGGACAAGGAGTACACCGCCCAGCAAACAGCAAACCCTCACCCTTATGGTTACAAATGCACTACTATTCTAGGTCTACCTTTGAGCCTATTGATTTATACTACCTCCAGAAAATTTTTAAAATCAAAACTATGCCAAACCCACCTCTAATGAACTTGCATTGCAAAACACCACTGATTTCCTTTAACAATCCAAAAGAACCCTTGTCTCCATGTGATCACGGTTGGTTTAAATTTATGAAGTATTGAAGGTTTACTTGAAAACGAATCATATTCTAAGTCCCGCACCTATGTCAAAGACCTTAGCTATTGATGATTTGACAGAAAAGAAACAAATTTGAACTTTTAGGAATGGAGCCAAGTTGTACAACTTTTGTAAAGTATGAACACACACACATCATTAGACTAGTAAAAGCGCCCCTTCTGAAAAAGATTTCAAATGAAGGCTTAATAGAAAATTTGGATTGGATGAAAAAATACACAGTTTAATTATAGAATTCAACAAGAGGACTATCCACTAATTGCAGTTGGTGGTGTCCCAAGATCCAACAAGAACATTATTCCCTCGGCTAGAACATACTCTAGATCGTCCAACGATATTACTTTAAAAAGTCAGATATTGTCGGTCACAATTTTTTTAACAAACGTGAATAATGACAATTGGTTTATAGAGAGTCCCTGAGTGTCGTAAAAAGTTCGTTTCAAACCGATATCCTACGTGGCAACTTGTATCTCATTATTACACCCTCCCCTTAAATTTTTCGTACTGTTTAGTAAATACTTGCAAATGCCAATAACCTTAAAAGGACCAATTGGGTAAATGAATTCTTTAAGAATCACACGTCCTTCCTTTTGTTTTACAGTTTGTGGCTACAATATTGATCCTAAGCAGTCAAACACATTGAATTTTCTCATCCAACTTACTTTCGTCTTGTTATTCAATTGTCCATGTCATAGTAGGCTTTCCGTCTTTACCTACATTTTGAATCACCAGTGGACCTCAAGATTCGACTTTTCAATGACAAGATCAAACTAACGTCACTTCTCTCAGTTTATTCTAGTCCTCAAGCGGATCAAAAATCCCTTTAAAACCTCTATAATATTTGAACCTTTAGTTCACTCGTGTCCTATTGACCACATCGTGATTTTGATGGGATCCTCCAATAATAGCACCGCACCCATGTTAGATACTCCAAAAATACATCATAACTTTTGGAAGATCCAACACGTAGCGGGCGACATCTTAAAAATCCGAGCAATATAGCATCAAAGTTCACCTTCCAGTAGCAAATTGTGCCATAGCTGAGCTCAAAACCTTAAACCTGTGCAAGGATATTTCTTAAGTACCAATAGTTATTTCTTTATAACAATGGTATCTGAGACACCTTACGCCATAAGCTCCAATACTTCTTAGGATGAGAGTTCTTACTCAAAAAATAAATACTAGAGGCTGGGAGTTGCGGTTCCTACTAACAATCTGGCAATATAATATAGTTTTGGAGCTTTGAATCGTCGACAAGGTACACGGTACATGATATTTTACCTTCAAAAACAAGAAAAGGATGTATTGCTACTGAAATTTTGGTCGGAAATTGCTGAGTCCCTTGTCTGAGAAGAAGCAACGCTTGACCCCATGCTGCATTTATCTCTCCCACTCAACCTAACATGATCACAAAGAATTGTACATTATAATACCAAAAAAAAAGTCAACTTCGACAGTATTTTTATGTGAGCCCAAAAAAAACCCACGCACGGCGAGAAATTTTCAACCTCAAGTAGTCCTAAAGCTAAAACAAGCACTCTTTCTACCAGTTTGCCATTGTAGCACAATCTCAGTTCAGTAAATTAAAATATAAAAACTGGAAAAAATAGTTACCTATCATACAAAACTTTGAAGAAATGAACTATCAGTTCATCACACAAACACCTGCATGGAGTTCAACTAATTAAATTCTGTAGTACTTGCTATTTCTCCTTTTCCTTTCATCAGATTCTGTATTGAACAGGAGATGAAATTGAAGAGGTAACATATTTCATAATTCCCTAAACAGAGGTTCACTCCCACTTTCCCTCACCAATTTCCACGAACTGCTCTGCTCAAAAAACTACAAAATTTTCTCAACTCCTTCTCCAACCAATTAACCCAACTAAAATAATCATTAAGTATATTTTTAACATTAATCTGATACAGTGAGGAAGCACTTTAGAGAAATACATTTAGTATAGATATAGATACAAACAAGCAAAACATGATACGGACTGTATATCTACTAAGGAATCAGATAATTATATCCACATAAAATTAAAGATAACATAACCGTAAGTTAGCACGAATCTCCGGCGAAAGTTGTTTCAGATGTGTTTCCACATTCCAACCATATAAAACCAGTGGAAATTCATGCATTGAGCACATTTTTAGTTGTCCGCTTTAGCCGCTCTAAGTGAGCTTGTTGAAACTTCTGTCTTAGCTCAATGGCATCTCTCCTCTTCTGTCCTGCATAAAAAAGTCCTTCGTAAAAAGGGATTGCTTTCATCCAACACCACAACTTACCAAGCCACCGGTCTCGGAAAAGAGGAGATACTTCTCTTCCATCCCAAAAATTGATTCAGATTTCCCCCAATCATCTAAATGGAGCTACGTTTTTGTTCTCAATATATACCAAGCTCTAAAGAGGGGAGGGGTCGTATGTGAAATATGAAGCAAAGAACAGTCAAACTACCATTATAAGAGATATGACCAAAGCTATGCTCACAGGAAAATTAAATATGACACACACAAACAGACACATGGTGAGAAGAGGAAGCAAGAAACCTGATGAGATATCAACTGAAACTGAAAGTTATTGAATTCATGCCAGTACCTGTTAAATAAAAGGAATGCTAACAATTAGCAATTAGTGAGGGGTAATCTCAAACAGCTAATTTAAATAATAGAGAACTATATTGAACTCCTTAGTTCAGCAAACCAAACCGGATGTAGTACCGGTAACTTCTTTTAATTGTAGGTTTCACTACCAACCTATTCTGAGTTCCTTCATAATTCTACAGTCTACAACAAGAATAATGAATATACCTCCATCTCAAGCTATTTGGTCTCAGCAATTTCCTTTTGCGAGGTAAGAATTAAGATAATTTTATGAATAATGAAAAATCACCGGTATATCAGCAATATATCAAAAAGTAAAAAACCTACAACATAATGTAATTCTCTACAAATGACACCAAGTTTTCTGGCAAAGTACAAACTAAAAACTTCATGGGTCAACCAAAAAGAAGTCATATGTGTAGGTCCTCTACTTGTTTGTCTTACCCCTTTAATTATGCTTTGCTTCGACTCCCCAACCATTTTTTAACCGACCTACTTTTATTGAATGGTCTCCCTAAGGTCGACTTCTTTTCAAATAATCCCCCTTTAGTGACACCAAGTTTTCTGGCCAAGGGCTCTCGAAATTTATCTGAAAGTGTCAGTTCAATGAGGCTCTGACATACCAATTTCTACATAGAAGAATCCTAGCAATAAACAGAGAAAAGAAAATTCTTACAGGCATATAGGCCTAGAAAGAGAGAAAAACTCCTAAACTACATTTATGAAGGCTAGTTACTGCACCAAAAAATTAAAAAATTACAATCCAGTTCATTCGAGAATTACCGCTCTTTATCTTTCTTCCCCACTCCTTAAGCGGCTAGACTTTCATCTCTGAGTTCCTTCATTTTCAGCAGGACTGACCTCACATTGCTTCTCTTTTTCTTTTCTTCTATTGCTGTTTCAAGTTTCCGCTCTTCTTCTTCTATCTTCAAAAAACACATCAAGTACTTAAGTTTATTAATGCTCCTTTAATACAAAGAATAAACTTGCAGCAGACATGATGTTAAAAAAGTAAGTACTACGACCTCAGCTTTCTTTATCCCCAACTTCGTTTCCTTTCATCTATATATTATCTTGGAATATTTGCCCCCCCTCATGATTCAACCCATTTTCAACAGAAAGCACAGATTGAGACTTAAGGTGCTTTAGATATGTTTACCGGTCCTTTGTTTTCACTACTGTGCTGGATCGGATTCCAATGGCGTCTTAATTATTTGTCCTCTTATATATAAAGGGAAACTAAGGATGCATTTAAGTGACTCAAAATTGTTAACAACCTTCAACTTCTCCTTCAGAAAATCAGCCTCGCTAAGAACATTTCTTGCTTCTCCCTCCAATTGATGAAGGCAAGCTTCATAGGCTTGTATGTCCCTGTTAACATCTTCAACCTCCTTATCAAGTTTATCAGACAGCACCCTCATGCATTCAAGACACAGGGGTTGCTCGATCTGGGTCTGTGTTGTGGCAATATCAAATGCACGTTTTAGGACAGTGATGGTGGAGTGAAACCCAGAATTGTTTGACTGCATGGGAGCATTTGGAGGTCCACCATCTGGTGATGGAAGATTTGTACCAGATCCGTCAGAGGTTATGCCATTTTCCCACCTTATATACTGAAGCAGCTGGTGGAGGCAAAACCACAAATGATTCTTCCATGGCCCTCCCAAACTGTGGCTTGCAATCTGGCGGGCAGATCCTCGTCCTCGAGGCGGAATCCCTGATCCGGATTTCTTTCTTTGCTGTTGCAACATAACATACGAATTTGTCTCCAATTCGGACTCGTCGACCCTTAGCATAACCATCTCCATGATTGGAAGAGGCCTGCCTGCAATCCTTACCACACTTCCCAATCAGCACTGGTAGATGCATTATCTGGTCTTCTAGACCTTAACTTATAGAAAAGCCAGCCCTTGTACAATTCCTGAAGTATCTATGGAAACAAGTAATCTAAGGATTTCCACAACAACAACATACCCGCTGTCATCCCACTAGTGAGGTCTCAAGAAGTATACGGTATTGGCCACCTTACCGTTCCGTACTAGGGTAGAGAAGATGTTTTCAATTGACCCTGGGCTTAAATGGAAGTTCGTTTTATGAAAAATAAACACCTTTTGAACTCAAAATGTCGCCACCCCATTCCATTGAACTAGTCGAAACACTTAAAAACCGTTATCTAACCCACAATTCTCTTCACAAGAAATTCAGTAAAGGACAACTTTTAGTGGCTATGGAAATTAAACCCCCAAAAAAGGTCAAAACCCCAGTCAGTACCTCCAATACATATCAATTTACATAACTATTTGCAGCAATTCTAGCTAAATCATCACAATTTCCTAAACATTGAATCATAGGGCATTAACATAGTCGATTCCATAATTTAGGGTCCGATAATGAATACATAAAGCTAGAGAAAGAAGAACAGGGTCTAACCGGAGCGATAAGAAGAATCAGGGAAGAACTTGTCGGCATAATTATCGACGCCGGCGATGCAAAGAGGATTGTGGCAGTTCTGACAGATGTACCGGGGAAGATTCGGGTCAACCGGTAAAGTCCGACCCTTATCCGGTGTAGCGCTGCTGCCTTTCACCATGGAGATGGACGAATTTCTGTATTCAGTATTGAAATTGAGTATATTATCAAGTTGATCGAAATTTTGGAAAAGGAACAAGCTGTACGTTGGGCAGTTACCTCAGGGAAAAGCAAAAGTGGGCGTGCTGGATGGGGCTGACCCGGCCCAGTCTATCACGATTCGCCCTGTCAATTTGCAAAATTTATTTTATTTTAAAAGAGCAAAGAAAACCTTTAATTAAGTACTCAAGCATTGTATCATATTATCTCACAATTAATAAGGAAAATTGGTATATCTAGCAAATTTAAATAACCTAAATTAATGAAATATGCTAAGGTTTGGTTTTAAATGTGCTCCATAGCACACATTAGCTAAAATTTGCATCGTCTCTTCCTCCCAAAAATCTCGCTGTCACTCTCCATCTCGCTCGCAGCTCCTCCTCTCTCTTTAATACACAAAGTTGTATAATTTGTTTTCTGCTGTTTTTATAAAGCGAGAGAAATTTGTAATTACACATGCAAAAATGTATATCTTCGTGTAATACACTTAATTAACAATGTTACCAACATGTTACACCTAACTTTCAAATATTGCATTCAAGAAAAGGCCAACGATATCCAATTGTGAATTATACAATTGTCGTGAAATACAATTTCTCTAATCTTTATACACAGAAATGTTAATTGTGTTTCTTCTGTTTTTGTAATAACGCGAGAAAAACATATATATTCTTGCTATAAAAAACACTTAAATTTATGGAAATAATACATACTTTTTGATTCTATTCACTGTATGGCAAAACAATTATACTATTGTAGCAAATGGCCAGCGAATTATACATTAGGTAGCGATTATACAAATGTATATGTAATAAGCAAATTATATACCAGTTTTAATGTTGCTATGGCGCGACAATTATGCAGTTTGTTCATAATAACAAATATGAATTTTTTGTTTGGCTATAGTGAAAGTTGCCTTCAATTAATAATGGACACTTTCACATATAGCACTTAAAAGTTATATTTGTTATTCAGCAAAGTTACATAAGTGCACTACCATAGCAACATAGAAACTGTATAATTTCGCTATACATATCAGTTCAAGCAAAGTGTATAAACACGAAGTGTATATAACAAGACAGAGAAAAACACTTGGCCAGAGAACCTGTATAAAAAAACGAGTGTATAAAACGAATTGTATTATTCTAAAGTGTATCCCCCTAATTAGCTCTCCACTTTCACTTGTCTCGCCCTGAGACCAGACGAGCACGACACACCACACGACGCCTTCCCCCCCGGCCTCTCCAATTGAATCGAATTGAATAAAACGAGAAAGGGAGAAATTAGATACAATTTGAAAATTTGTTATAAAACGCAAGAATAATGAAAAGAAACTGGGCATAGAGTGTAGTTTTATTGTATAATTATAAGTGATAGGACGAAATTATGCACTTGCATGTGTATATACACTTTTCTCAACGTTTTATATAACAGAACCAATGTATATATTTCGCTTCTTTTGTTATAAGTGAGAAAGGCGTAGGTAGATCTGGAAGAGGATAGGAGGGGAACAAAAATATAGTATTTATACAAATTTTCTCTGCTTTATACATTAGAACTTTTTATACACACGTGTGTTTGTAGAAAAAGTGAGGAAGCGAGTTGGAGAAGTGGCGGCAGATATATTGAGTAAAGGAGCATAACCTTTTTTTTGTTTTGTCAAACTTTTTGGCTATTGAGCACATTAAATCCAAAACCCTAGCTACTCCATTTATTTTAATGTTAATTATGTTTGCCTATTATATACAATTTTTTCCATAATAATTTGGTATGAAATCTTAAGTTCGATACCTGCTCTTCAGGTTTTAAGTCAAATATATTTTGATATACAAGTATATAGAGAGAAAGGCGAGCAGAAAGTCAATATATATCTTTTGATACCACATATATTCTGAAACCTGAAATATCCATGGGTAAAATAATCTAAAAGGAGAGTTGTGGTTGGGGGACTTAGGCGATGCTGAATAAGGGGACAGGAGCATTGGTTGACAGAACTGGGTTGTATCTCACTTTTCTCTTGTACCTCACATTGAATTACGTACATAACAAATTACATACAACCCTAATTTTTGTTTTTTCAATGAAACTATACCCTTAAACGCGAAGACTATAGCCACTATGAAGAATGATGAAGAAGCTCTTTCGAACTTTAAAATTAGATTAAGGAAAAACACTTTTATATTCGACCCTGGTTGAGATCTTCTTCAATGATACTAAGTATTCTATCCTAGATTTTCTTGGAAGCCTGATTTTACTCGGAACAATCTTCCTCTTTTGCTTTATTTTTGGAAGCTAAAATAGTAAGAATGACTTACCATTCTAGCTACTCTTGTATGAGAGGTAAGGTTTGGTCCTCCCCTGTGACCTTTTGCTTTTGAAATGAATATCATCATTGGTATAAGGGAAAAGGTTATCTAATAAAAATAACACTCTACTCACACATTTAAGTTTATATATCGCGTTAATAAATATATTTTTAAAAATAATTACTTAAGCGATTAAAGATCGAGTTATAGAGCATATTTCAATTAAAAATATATTAATTAAAAATAAACTATAACGTAAATTTTTAAAGACTTACTTAAATATTTTAATATATCTTTTTATGTTTTACTATTCCCTTTTATCTTTTCCTCTTTTTTTATCCCTCCCCTCCCCCGGCCCCCCCCGTTTCTGTCTCCCTTGGTCGTCGCCCTCCTGTGGGCTTATTGCCTTCCTTTTCCTTGCCTCCTTGCTCCTTCCCCCCTTCGCCCGTTTCCCGACATTCCCCCCCCTTTCCCTTCTTCCTTTATCCTTCCCCCCTCCTCCCTTCGTTTCCCTCCCCTTCCCCCCTGCTTTGTTTCCTTTTTTTTTTCTTTTTCCACTTTCTCCCCTTTTCCTGTCTTTCCTCTCCTCCCCTTCTTCTTCCTTCCCTTTCTCCTTCCCTTTTTCCCTTCTCTCGTTCCTTTTCCCCCCCCCCCTCTCCTCCTCGCGCTTTTGCTTTTCAGTTTTCCCTCTTATCGATTGTCCCAATACTATTCCCCCCCATCTCACCCATACATACCACCATCTTCCCTCCAATACACTCCCTCGCCTCTCTCTCTCCAACAACACGCGAAGAATAGTTTGATCTTCCCCAATCATGCCCACTCATCATATCTTCTCTTTCTCCACCAACGCAAATATTTTTTTGTTCTTAACCCCCAAGTTCCCGCCTCATCATGTTTCCCATTATCCTCTCCATATCAGTTAAATCCCAAAACCAAGCTCCTCTCAGCTCATTCCCCATATGCGTTCATATAGAATGTCTAGGAAGGTAAGTGAAAACCCCAAGTAAAAGTAAATAGATTGGTCGTTAGTCTGATGACTTCATGTTTCTTCATTCATATATTCCACAAACTCAAACGCATAAATCAAAGGGTAAAAAGAGAAGTGTTAAATTCAATTTTATTCTAAAGATGGGAAAAAACAAAGCAAAGATGAACGGAAAGAGCCAAGATAGGAAAGGAAAAGAAATTAGAACATCAAGCAGAATCCATTCTTATTTGCGAGGATTAAAAAATACAAAACAAAAAAACATAAAAGGCATTGAAATATGACCATCACCAAGAACGTTTTTCAAAAAAAGCATCAGATCAAGCTACAAATAAACCCAAAAAATTGATCCGTCCCATAAAAAGAATTATTTCCCTGTATATTCACAGTGTAATGTGTTTATGTATTTTTTATTTAATTTTTGCTTATTTGTCAATAGTCATACTACATGAAATTTGTAAGATTTAGTATGAGTTGAGTTTTCGTATTTAATTATAAATATCTATGAATATAGACTGATTTAGTTTTGTATGTTTTGTATCTGATAATTTGAATATCCCAATTTGTAATGATTTGATACATAATAAAGGTAATTAATTTTTGTGTTGAAATAATTGGTCATTATCAAATACAGGAGTGTATGCATTATGTATTACCTTTGTATCATATATTATGAATGATGATTCTTGTCCAGTTAAAATAGTGTGTATGATGGATGTATTAAAGGTTGGTATCCTATAAGTTTGACTATTATATAAGTATGCAACTGTATATTTTATTTTTTTTGATTTTAGATGTATGACTTTACGTATCATACTAAATGAGATTACTTGTGTTTCAACAAGTCCACATATTAGTTTTTTTTTTTAAAATCGAAATGTGTTAAATAATTGTATTATTGTGTTATGAACTGAGGGCATATAGTTGTATTACTTCCTGTTAAATATAATTGAATTAAATTCCATTAATAATGTTCAATATTGTATGAATTTTGTATATCATGGTGTAACTAGATTTTGTGTATTAATTACTTGAATGTCAATTTCGATAGATTGTATATATGATTTTTTTTCTATGAAAATTTTATAGTATTAAAAGTTAATAATTTAGTTTTCCAATTTTATATGAAAGAAGGTGTCAAACCATTTATATCTTTCTTATCAAATGATTGTGTTCGCTATTTGTTGACCTCCTCCTCGATCAAATAAGTTTCAGCAATTTTTTACAGATCCTCATTTTTTTTAGATTTTTTTATGATTTACATAACATAAAAATCTGATGTCAATTGTTGCGTCATACTTTCCTTCTTGAATCTGAAACTGTCAGGAATGACATGTTCATTATCAATGTAAATGGTACAGAGTTACATTTTGACTTAAAAGAGTTGGTTCTTTGTAACCAGTATAAAATCTGGATCAATTTTTGATTTTGTTTCTGATCCCTCTTTCCAATAGATTAATTGCATAAAATTTCGGAGATTTGTGACAAAGTTCCCAAGGTCAAATTGTTACGCAATTTAACATTGAAAAACTTTGAGAAAAGATGACCGTTTCTAATCAGTTCATATAATTCATACCACTTCATACACAGTTAATATATCATTCACTGTGCACAAACTACTCCAATAAACAACACACTATAAATTTCATACAAAATTATACAAAAACTATATTCTAATTTCAGATAGAAACTAGAAGATTTTTAAAAAAAAAGACTTCAATAACAATTGCTACACTTTTCGTGGCATACGTTTCATACCCTAATAATTCAAATTTCAGACTTCTAATCGCTATACGCTATACGTACATAACTATTCATTAAAAAATATATATATATACAAATTTTTCAGATATACAGTTATAAAAAAAACGAACACTATTCTCCAGTAAAAAAATAAATTAATTAAACAATAATTCATACTTAAAATAAACAAATCTAATTTAAAAATTCAACCTGATTAATTCACGTTTCACCATGTTTAATTAATATTGACATAATGTTCTCCATCATATCAAATCAAATTGTTCAAACACCAAAATTTATCAGTTACAAAAAAACAAACTAAATATGCAGATAAAAAATAACGTGAACTTTTGAAAAAAATGACTTCTACGTGATGCCCCTCTGAAAATAATCGTGAAAATTTGAAAAAAAATGATTGTACCGATGATGCAAACTAGATTTCAAAATGCCAATCTTAAAATAATCGTTAAAATCTTATGAGTTTTTAAAGGAATTAAAAAAAAACTAATATCATTTAAACTAACTAAGATATTTAGGCAATGATGCTATCTGAAAATTTTTAATATCCCTAAAATGTGTTCATCTAAGATTAATTTTTTATTCACATTCCTTAAACGTTCTAGTGTACAGTTTCAAAATTTGGCTAACTAATTTAATGTAATTAATAAGGTATCACTTTTTCCATTATTAGTTTGTCCTATTTTAATTAGTTAATATGAATTATCCATTGTTAGTTTCTCCCCTTTTTTATTATTTTAATAATAACTCTTTTTCATAAATTATAATTAACATTATATTTTATTATAAATGCTATAGATTGAGATATTAAAGTTATACACAGAAATCACCTAATGATAACTGAGAATACTACTATAAAATGCTATATAACCTAATTACCATAGATATACCCCTCTACTTTATCATTTAGAGTTGGATTATTCCTTGTTATGAAAGCGCTCATGTAGACCCTACTTATAAACAAATGCCTCACATATACTCTTTTCTTCTAACGAAAATGAAAAAAATATTTTTAATCTAATTTTATTTATTTTTTTTCTAAAAAATATAATATCATAGAGTAATTTAATCCCATCAAAAATATTTTTTGACTTTTTTTTGTTTAATACTAATTTAGAATGATTATGTTTTGATAATCAAAATTTATTTATGTTTTTCACTATATTCTTGTAAAACTTATTGTATATAACCAATTTTTTTCGTCGTATACATAAATCACATTGCAATTAGACAAATATTTTACATTCTTTCTGTAAACTAAGGAATGAAAGAAAAAAATAAATAAGAATAAAACTCAATAATTAAATAAAGAAGTCAAAAATAATCATGTATGAAAAAAATCAAAATATACCTTGAAGTTGATAAAGAATCTTATATACCCCGAAATAATTTTTAAAAAAGTAAAAGTAAAAGTATAAATTTAAAATTAAATTTTCTACTTCCGTTAAAGAGGGTATATGTTGACTCATTTTAAATAACGGCTGGGTATATGTGCGTCGTTTGTATAATGGTAAAGACATATATGACTTTTTCATAACGACCGGGTAAAGCAACCTCCAAATGCAAGTTTGAAGATTATCGGAACATTTTTCTCGAATATATGTATCTAGCGAAATAAATGTGGTCAAATGTAATTTTTAAAAACTAAGTAAATACACACAGTTATCAAATAAATTTTCATTCTATCAAAATGAACTTTGGTCCTATTTCTACATTATAAATAAATATTCTTTTAACCCTCCACCATTATTTTCTCACAAATTGATGTATTTTTCATTTTTTTCCCTCCTGTAATTATCTCTCTAACCTTTTTCACTTTGATAAGTTGTATTTGTAAGAAAAGATTTATCGGATAACTAAGAAAGTGCTATAAACAATATAATGTCGATGTCCACTACTCCAAGAAGTTACTTCATAACCTTCTCAATTATGAAGATAATCATAACCTTCAACTTTAAAACCATTACTCTTGTAACATTTCCCTTCCATAACCTCCCTCATTATATTCATGTTAATGTCATGTTTATGACTAATCTTTTGTATGCCTCTATATTACACTATAAATAGAGACATAAGGGTTCATTTATATACACTTGAGATTTTGATAAATACGTTGAGATTAGAATGCTTTCATCTTTTGTCTCCCTATTTCTATTGTTTTCATCTTCTATATCTCTTGTCTTATATTCTTCTTTTCTTTATCTTTATATTGTTAGTTTGCTTTAGTTTTACAACACGTTATCAGCACGATTGTTCTACTATTGAAGGTTGAAGCAAAGAAAATATAAAAAGGTAAAAATATTTGTGTTTCTTTTTCTCTAAGGTAAATTAACTATCTAAGTTTGTTGTTTATATTTTACTTTTGAAATTAATCATAATTTTCTACCATCTCAAAAATCCTATGAGTCCACCAGCTGTCTTTTACTTTTAGCAAACTTTTAATTTGAATAACTTAGATATTTTAAAAAATAAACTTAGTTTTGTAAGTTAACAATTTGGTAAAGAATTGTTTTTTATGATCTTTTTTTTTTCTTGGAGTTTTTGACATATACTATGTATTGATTATTATGTTGGTTTACTTTGCACCCTTTATTTTTCTTATCTAAACATTTACTTGTTAGTTATTAACATATTATGTGTCCTAACAAAGCTTGTTTTTTATAGTTTATTCTAAAATTTTAGTTAAATTAATAATAATCTTCATAACAATGATTGAGAGTGGACTTTACACTGTTTGAATAGATTTTAACTTGGGACTTTTATATGATTTAACATGGTGTTTTTTATTTAATTGATTTTTGTTCATTTTGTCTTTATATCATCCTTTCAATTTATATTTATGATTTTTTAAAATAATTTTTTGGTAATTCATTTGATTTATTAAACACTGCTGAGGGTAACAGTGAGTTCAGATTTCAACCGTCACCCAGTTGGTAAGCCATTAGTTAAAATCTTGGTGCCCCATGAGATAAGAAGTTGAGTTCAAGTCTCAGTTATTTTACCAAATGTGTTTTATATGGGTTAGACATTGTGGTTACAAGCCAAGCATTAGAGTGATGATATTAGATGACTGACATAAAGTTTTTATACTTTTGATTGAAATCATGAAATTACCCAATTATTTTGTTCTATTCTCTTATGTGAAGTGATCCAGTGTCTTAATCTTCTGAAAAATGAACAATGGTTGAATGTATGAATATGGGTATGTAAAATGTAATGATCTCATTGGGTAATTATAAGAAGAACATTATGGTTTCTAAGAGTTGCCCTCACTGTGAAGACAATTTTGTCCATAAAAATTGTATAAAATGTTATTGGACCTTGTACTTAAGATGGTCCGTCAAGTGAAGGATTGTTAAGGTAATTGTTTATTCATCAAAGATAGAAGTTGCCCATTGTTGTTGTGCAACCTAAGTTAAAAAGTTTTTATCAATTTTCCATCAAAATAATGAATACAAAGTGTAAATACATTTGGTAGTCATTGGACCTCTTAAATGATGTTGAGATGAGTTACATAATGCAAACATGACAATGAGTTTCTAGATAAAAACTTTGGCAGTGTGCAATTGTTATGGTCCTGTCTTGAAGAAAATGTGATTTGTTTTGGTATGATAAGAACATGTTCATGTATGGTGGATGATATCCAACATGCTCACCTCTACGGGAGTTTGAGGTTGAATGGAACGAAATCTTTTGCATGCAATAGTCATTTGGTCAATACATCTTTTGAGTACTACACAATATTGTGTATTTTTAAAATGAACTAGAGGAGGACAAAAGAAAGAAAAAACTATTTTAGTAAAGGTTGTGCCATGATCAAAATAGATGTTGTTGTGTGGCAACACAAATTTGTCATGTTTCAGACATAAGTCTTGAATTGTAATAATTTTTAACCATGACAATAATAATAGTTTTTCTACTTAAAAGAGTGGTCACCATAAGAATGACATTTTTAAATTGTGATAGTCCACAAAATTCATGATAGTTACAAAGGGCTAGTTTGTACCTATCATGAGATATGAAATTTTCAATATATTGGGGTTGTAGTAAGTCTCAAAAGAATCTTTTTAATTTTGAAGAATTGAAAAAAATCTTATATGAGACTATAATTTATGGGAAGATTTAATATCTTCATTACGACACCAAAGTGGGTTTTAAATCTTATTATAAGATTACTTAAATTTTTTTTTTTTTTTTTTTTTTGCCTCTTGTTTGTTGTATACAAACATGGGCATGACGATGGAATCACATGCAAAAGTAAACTATAAGTTTCTAGAAAAATATCAGTTGCATAATCGGTTTTGGCATTCGCGATTAAATGTGATGTAAGAGAAATTGAGAATTCACGTGGCTATATGTTGAAGAAATAAAATACTCTTGAAGATGCTTTTTGTAGTTTGTTCTCGTATAAAGAGGTACTAACGGGGTGGAAGTGTGGGGAAGGTGGACACCTGGAATGAGGTGAGAGGGGGGGGGTGGGTAGGAGAGGAAGGAAATGTTGGGAGGAGTGAGGGGAGAGTGATAGAAAAGGAGACGGGGGGTAAAGGAGGGGTAATAACCCTGCTTTTGTCTCCCCCTCCTGTTTGGTCGTTCCCCTAAAATTAATTGAATATATAAACAGGTGAATATGGGTCCATTCAACCTGCCAATTACCGTTTGCTATATGATTTAATAATGTCATCTATGTAATGGTCATATGTGCATTTTGAATCACCTTACAAATTGATTTTTGTAAGTTGTTTGCTCGAATTACTAAATTCAGAGCACAATTCCAAGACTATAAAGTCATGTTGATAATCTGGTTGGTTTAACAAAATTGTATGCCTCCAATTAATAGCTATACCATTGATTAGGAGAACAAATCTCTGAAATAATTTTTGGTATGAGATATTTTATATCACATGTATGGCTCCAGCCAACAAGATTCTCCTTTATCTAATTGGTTTCAGGTCCGTAACCAAATAATTTCCATCTCAAATTTGATGTGGCCATATATGAGTTATGCTCCATGTATCAAGATGGTCTCCAATGAGGTTGAGGGTGAATGTTAGATTTCCTAACATTAGGGAGAGATATGTGTAGTAGCTGAAAATTATGTATGAGGTGATTATCTAGATCCTTGTTAAAAAAATTTGAATTGAAGTTTCAAAAGATAATCATGTCCAAAAGGTTGCAAGTAATTGCTAGATGTATTTGCATGACCCAATATTTTAATTAAGCTGCAAATGTTCCAATAACTAGTCCTTGAGGGACAGAGTCTATGGTTACCCTGAAGCGGATAGACCATCGATTCCAAACGTAAGCCCTTGATTACAAGGAGAGGACGCAAATCATCAAAAATGGTCATTGCTAATTAGGCAAGTGATTTTAAGAGACAACTATGAATAATTTCTAAAACCTTGGCAAAGGTTCGGTACCTGAAAATGATGAAGAATCTCAATAGTTATGTTGTATTGGAATTGATATCAAAAATGACGTCGACGGTATATTTGATTATGATGTAGCACTCAGTGCTATATTGGTTACGAGGATCTAAATTCGCATCTGTTTTCATATAGTGTGGATAGAATAAATGATTGACACTATTCAAGTTATTTTATTTCACTTAGAAAAGTGATGCTTTGAACATATGTTCATAGATCAAAAGTTATGATCAGTGAGAGTACAATGAATCATTAGTGCGAAAGTATAACCCGTAAGATATAAAGTACGGTTTGTGCCTCGGGCCATTAAAGAATTTTTACAGAAGTCCTGACATGATTAAATGGAGGTATGTTCTCCCATGGTGAATGCACTAAGGAACTGTTTCAATCCCTTGTGGCAATAGACGAAATACTGAATATGCATAATGAATGATTATTACGTCTAACTAGGACGATGAAGGTTATATGAAAAATCCTTGCAGGATTTTTTAAAAGGTCTTAAACTATTCCATGAGTTACTCATGGTTTTGAGATTGCAACCCAAAGAAAGGATCTTTCAATCCGCATGAAAATATTCTAAATGTCAGTATTAATGGAATCGGTTGCATTACAGATTACGGTTATACAAATCCTAAAGATGTGTTGAACTGTCTTGAGAGACGAAAAGATGAGCTGCAATAAAAATGATCAATCACTCATGAGTCAGAATGATTGATTGCGATGCAAAATATTTATTTGATCTTACATAAAAAAGCTCGATCGCAAATGAGCTATTTGCTTACATATGGAGGCCAAACACATATGCTTGGCATTCAACAAACATTGGTAACCAACTTCTTTAAATCATATTTGATATGAAGTAAGTCAGAGGGTGTGTTTTGTTGGAAACCCATGGACTATCATCTTCAGTAAATATTTGATTTTCAGCCACAATATCGATTGTATATATATATAAATCAATAATGGGAGGATATAATCAACAAGAGTATCGAACAAAGTATATCTTACCAAAAATCTTTCACACATGATCTTCAAAAAATGGTGATTATAGACATTCAAAGGGTCTTATTAAAGTTGATATAATCTTGAAAACTTATAACTAAAGTTGCCAACATCAAATATTCGGAAATTGGTGATTATAAGTTTGGATCGCATTGTTTTCGAGATCTCAAGTGAATGAAGTTTTTATTAGAGGGAGAAAAATACCCGTTATACTCTTTCATTCTTAACATGACTTGTCCATTGGGTTTTCATGATTAAGGTTTTAAAGAAGCAACATTCAAAGCGTATTAAAAGATCCTTCGCTAGGATTTTTTTTCACCACAGGTTTTTTCCTAGTAAGGTTTTAAAGGAGGCATAGTATCTAGGAATCCAAGGGGAGTTGTTATAAAATATATAATGGGATTACATACTCAAAGAAGTTCATAAATAACCTCCTCAATTATGAAGATAACATAAACATCCATACCTCCAACTTTATAACCATTACTCTGGTAACATTTCCTTGCCATAACCTCCTCATTATCATTCATGTTATGTCATGTTTATGGACTAACCTTTTGTATGCCTCTATGTTACAATATAAATAGAGGATAAGGGTTCATATTGTATACACTGAAGATTTGATAAATATTTTGAAGAATAAGAAATGCTCTTCTCTTTTGTATCTTATTTCTATTATTTTCATCTTCTATATCTTTTGTCTTATATTCTTCTTTTCTTTATCTTCAAATTGTTAGTTTGCTTTAGTTTATTAATAAAGATCTTGTGCTTTAATGTGTCTGAATAGGTAAGAATTGGATTAGAATGAACAAAAAATTGATAATTCAATGTTATTTCCCTCCAAAAAATCACTACCAAAACATCTTATAGTATAGTTCTTGAAAGGTCTTACAACAAGGGCATTCTTTCTCAATTTGTATGTTTCTTTTATATTCTTTTACGTTTTTACTTGAATTTGTTGACATTAATCGATTGTTGTCACACCCTCAATTTTGTGATTTCGCGACAACAAAAAATGATCTATTAGCGGTATTTAATTCGTAATTGCGCTAATTATGATTTTTTTAGCGGCTATCTGTCACTCTTATATATGTCCCAAAGCTTAGCGACAGTGGTTTAATGAACATTTAACTAATGTCAGTAAAGACGTTAAACACTCTTTATTAGTGTCAATATTTAATGCCGCTAAAAGTTATTTTTGTTGTAGTGTTTGAATATGCGTTGTACTTTAATTCTACTAACCAAGTGTCTGATCTAGCATACGGTATTGTAGTTCTCCATGTTCACCTAACAGAACATACACAACAACATTAAAGAGACGATGTCCATGTTTTTAGGAAAATTCCTCTGTCTAAATGTTGGCCAAAGTAAATCGTTTGTCAACCTTTATATACGCTCTTCAAAAAAGGTTATACAAGTTAAAAGAAATGAAAAAAATATATACAAGTAGTACAAAGATGAATGGAACGTGGAATAACTTTCTACGTAAAACATCCATGTTCCATCATAAATTAAAACAAATGGATTATTTTTTTAATTCAAATTAGAAACAACAATCAATTTTTGCATTACTACTTTCCATCCTAGAGCTCCCCCTTTTCAGTAAATTCCAACCTTCTAATCACAAAGTTACTTGGAATAAGTCATTTTGTGTTATACTCTGTATCAGTGTTTTCAAAAATATTTTTGGAGCAAGTCTCAGGGTGGATCTCGGGACGGGACATACACACAACCGCTTTAGGGGTAATTTAAAGAGGAAGATCATAAGGTAAATCCTTAAATTTAAGGCACAACCTCCGAGCATAAAATGCAAGGCCTGATCGTAAAAACGTAGGCTCGGGGTTGTTTTTTTGCTTTATAATCATGTTTATTTGTTTTTTCATTGGTGAAGACACTTTCTCAGATCTTATATTTATTAATATTGTTTTGGAATAAGAACAACTAGTACCATCCTAGACGTTGACTGAACACAGAGATACACTTTAACTAAACTAAGGTAATTTTACCCCCATAAACTAGATTTTTTGGAATTTTGTATTACCCTTTTGGCCCTACGTGGCCTCAAAACGTCTCCACGTACCTCCTTAAGTGGAGGAACGTGTGAGTAGTGTGCCACGTAAGCCAAAAGATTTATAAAATTACAAAAAAATGAGTTTACAGGAGGTAATAGGACCTTAAATTAGTTAAGGTGTGTCTCTGAGATTTAGTCATAGTCTAGGGGGCAACCTTTATTTGGGTTCTTACCCTACTTTTTTTCTTCATTTACTTAGTATTATACTTATCTTAAATAAAAATAAATAAATAATTGGAGGGATACTTTTCCTTATTTATTAGATAATAAACTATAAAATTAAATATACTGAGACTACGCTCCCTAAATCCACGAGGGGGGGGGGGGGGGGGGGGAATTACGCCCAACAATGGTCCTTAGAACATAAGCTTTTCCACTATGTATAAAATGTCTCGCCTCACGAAACCCTCCCCCCCCCCCCCAAACACTGCTCCGTATTTTCTATTAGTGCAATAAAGGAAAGACATTAATGAAAGTTTAGTCATCATGTCATATATTCACTAAAAGCAAGAACAAAAAGTTGATTGAAAATTGACTACAATTTTACCCCCTTCTATAAATTTAATTGTTACAGAATATTTAAAAATTTGTTGTACTTAAATTTTATTAAAATGTTAATGAACTTTTAGACTTCTAAGATTATTTTCATAATTAAAATATCTAATTATTAATATTAATCATCATATAATCTATAGTATTAATAATTCTATAGTTTTAACAAAAATCCTCTACCCTAAAAATTGCTATACTTTTAAGCTTCTCATAACTTTTTCCTTTAACCCCTCTCAGAATAAGATAAATTTATGTGGATAAAATTATTATCCTTTTATAAGTTAAGGTGCAAATATGCAAATGGAGACACATTGATAATGTCCTCTGGATTATTATTAGAGAATGACTCTGCTTCGCAATTTTAATTTCATGATATTAATTAGCGATAAGACTTTCGTGTTCTTTCTACCTGGTTTGCTAACTTTAAGTTTCTATTCATATTCTTTATTGTATTATTATGTTTTAATTATTGATTCAATTTTTCTACTCTTAATATTATAACTTTTAATCTTTTATATTCATAACCTCCAGCATAATTTAAAATAAAACTTTAAGATTATTTTGATATTCTCTTTATTTGATCTATATTAAATTCACTCTTATCTTATGAAAACTCTTACAAGATTATTAGGCGATTCTTTGGATCTATAGTTAAGGAAGATGAAGAGACTCTTGAATTTTGAGTGAGGATATGGAAGAGTCGTTAAGAACTCAGAGAGTTATGTACAAATGTTGTACTTATTTTTGGCATCTACACTACCTCAGTAGATAACAGCAGTCTTATAGTAGTAATGCTGATTGGGTCTTTTCGGAAAATATGTTTCGTTTGTCTTTTTTTACTCGATTAGAATTCGTAATTTAAGTTCAATGATGTTGTATCGGATAATGTAAGTCTTTATTCTTATTTTGTAATTGTTACATTTAGTATTCATACAATTATATATTATAGCTATATATATATAGTATAATATAATATAGAGTAGATATATATATATATAAGTATATATATATATATATATATATATATATATATATATATATCATATATATATATATATTTATATATGAAATTCAGCCATTTAACGTTTATAAAAAAGATTACATGAAAAACACATTGTGCGAAACACCCGTGCTCAGAAACTAGTATATATTATATAATATAATGCTATTATGATTAATCTTGAGATATCCAGTTCACCAACAAAACCATTTATAAAATATTGAAATGAACACCTTAACACTTTGTTCGATGTTCTCTAGAAATATTACAATTATTCAAATAATAATCACCATCAAACAAATTATAACTATCTTTAATGAGTTATGTGCAATATTACAATGCAAATTAGTTCAGACATACACAAGCATATGTCTATTGGCAGGATCAATTAGATGACATCCTCATCAACATCGACATTGCATAGCCTAAACCAATGATGAAATTATTGTAGAAATGCTGATGATTCCATTTATCCAGATGTTTGAGTACATTCTTCGATACTGGAGTTTGGACATGGTCAAAAAGTTGGGAGATGGGCATAGGAATGTATGTTAAGGTGTGGAATGTAATGAGGAGAATGTCCCTAAGAAGTATGAATGCTGGAAGTTTTCTTAAGTTATGCACTTTGATGGACATTTCTCTTTCGTGCATGGAAAACTGTTCAACCGGTTGCAAAATGGGCGACTGGTGATGACTCGACTTTATTGGATCCTAAATCTTCAAGTTAATGTTTTCAAATTGATTTCTCATCAAGATTAGTGACCCCCCACCAGGTCAGCGTAGGACCAACAAAAACATTCTCAAGTCTTTTGTTTAGTATTACCCTTTCATATAACTGCGACCTATATTTGATTCTGAAATTCGAATATTTGCGTTATGGAGTATGATGGTTCTTGAAGTTCCCAACAATCCCCTTTTGTACTTGTGTTTTCATTACTGTTCTTTTAATATGAGAATATTGTAGTTCTTGGGGTTTTGTGAAATTTCACTAAGCCGTTATAGTTTACAAGTTTTTATGTCTGGAAAACCATCTTTTAATTATATGCTACCTCTCTAGAAAGGGTCTATAGTGAAAATAAGTGGCTATATACTCCCCAGGACAGAAATGCCTGGAGGAAACCTACTAGGACCCCCTTACGCCTCCACACATCCAATGGTTATAGATACCCCCTTAATAATCAGATTGAATCTTTAACTTGAGGACTCTATATGTGTTTGTTAGGATATTACTATAATCATGCGTTTTGATATAGTATTAATATTGAACAATGTTTATTTATATATCAATTCAATATAAAGTGTTACATTAAATAGATCAATTGGCATATATGTGTCCTTAACTTAGATAGTAGATTGATTTGGTATGTATAGGGTTAAGGCTTATAACACAGAAGATTAAATCGTCAGTTCTTATAAGTTAAAATTTATAGTTCACAATCATAGTGAAAAAATTTGGAACAAAAACCAATCAGAAAAGATTGTTAGCACGAGATACAATGTAATTTATCTTGATTATTGAGAAGCATAGTCTAACTTATCGTGCTAGTGCATTTGTTAGTATTGAACGGGACCAAGCAAGATAGTTGTTTTAGATTGAATGATAAAAACATATTCTCTTAAACTATTAAATGTACTATATTCTTAATCTTGATTTTATACGATTATGATCTGTATATATAATTTATTTTATTATTAAAGGTGAGATTCTGAGATGGGTAAATTATGGCCTGGTAGATGTATGATAATCATATATATTGGTGAACATAATTAGTTAGTTGATGGAATCCATGTTCAGTATAGAGATTAATGGATACTTTTATGAGAAGCTTATAAGTTTCATGTGTAAACCCGGCCGGAGATTTATGACATCGGCACATGAAATAAGTTAAGTACTGTCTAAAAGAAGTAATCATTGAATTAACTTCATCAACAATTTAATTTATTGATTAGTATCGGTAATCTTAAACATGGGGGAATCAATAAGGTTTAGTGGTGAATTTCGCAAATAAATAGAGGAGTTCAATCACGATTTTTTAAGTGGAATGATTGTAATTTATGGAAGAATAATTCAAATTAATTATTTAGAATTATTTCCATAATAGGGAAGCACCTAAGTAATAAAATTTTTGGTCCCTTAAGTTGCGTAATTTAGGCTAGAACTCAGAATCCCTTTTTCTAGTAGAAGTGGAAAAAGAAGCGGGGGTGTTTTTTAAGGAAGAAATGTGTGTTTCAAGTTGTCTTGAAGAAAAAGGATTTGCTTTTCTTCTACCTCTTTGGACTAGGAAGACATCTTATAAATTAGGGATTCTTCTAAACATAGATTGATTTTAGTATCTATACATACTGCTAACCCAAGTAGTATTGAGAGAGTTCCATGTTGATTGGGATCACTGCATGTAAGAATACTATAGAGCTGGAGTTTGAATTACTTCAAGATATCTGTACACGCTTTGTCAAGAGGGCTAATCCTGAGTATTTTCAGATACTTGTATGTGATAGAATATTTGGATTGTGTTTATATTCATGCAAGATGTATGATTTGTCGAATGCTTCCGCTGTATATGACCACTTATTTTATAACAAATTGGCATCAAGAGCATACTTGCATCTTTATATCATAACTACAAAATAGCATATGTGAATTATATGGTATGATTCGTGATTGTGAATTTTGTTTTCTATCACGAAAAAGGACAGAATGGATAAAAATTTGATTGATTTGTTTTTGTTAAATGCATCCAGGAGAGTTACTTATGACAATTGATCTGTTAAGCATTGATTAATATTTTCATATTGTCATGCATGGTGTTCTTGGATGGATTATTTAAAAGAATTCTGAGAGTTGCCACCTGAATTATGTTTTTTATTGTGGCGGGGCACTTCTGTGCAATTGTTATTCTCGTTCTCTTATTAGGGCGGCTGGGTGTTTTATGTATAGTAAGAGAAAAAAAAAATAAAGAATTTAAAATGAATGCTGAAATTTTTTTTACAACCCATGAATTGTATAAAATAAGAAGTGTGGGTGTAATGTTTTTTTGGCCTCACGTGATTGGATTATCAATTGTCAGAAAATTTCAATTTTTTTTTATCGTGGTAGTGCTGGTTTTGGAATCACATGTTTGGGTGTAATTTCTTTTCTCGCAAAAGAATGACCCACTTGTGCATTTTTTTAAAATATTTTGCTTATTAATACGTACATAATGATCCTATTTCTTGGAAGAGTTGAAACAACTTTAAACATTGCCACAGTACATGTTAAAGAAAAAAAAAAGAAAAAAAGCATGTACCGTACAGTTTTTGAAAATATGATAGCTGAAATTTTTGTTGTTGATAGTTTCTGTTAGAAAAATTTGTGGTATAAACAATACCAAGAAAATAAAATGGTTGATGGGGTATTTTTTAAAATTACCAAGATTAAATAGTAATGAAGTATAAGTTTAGGTGTTGGCTTAGGCTTTCCTCCCTCGGAGGAATTTAATACAAGTCATACGTCTTTAATCGCTAGTTTGATAATGTGTATTAACTCTCATTAACTGAGTAATATATGAGTGATCAATCGGAAACTAGAGGATTTCACTTGACTTAAAATAACAGTAGGATCTCCAACTGAGTCTAGGTATTGTATAATTATGGAAGTGAATAACCGGTCATATATATGTTATATTGTATTGAATCGTTCTCAATCCCAACGATTGGCTATTTAAGATGCATGAAGTCTAGGTATATATGAGTGTTTGATGTAAATTCAATGTTATTTTTTTTTTTTTATGACTATTATTGAATATTGAACTTATTTCTTCAATCTCAAATTCAAACATGTCTCCTTATATCACAATTTAGTACTATTTGGGTCAAAAACAAACTAGAGGGTTCTAACTATGTTGACTGGAGGAGAAATCTGACATGTATTAACTGGCTGAAGAATATAGTTTGTTGCTTCATGAGGAAAGGTCCATTGAACACAAAAGGATCAGTCTGTGATGAGGTAAGTTAGCTTATCAGAAATGACACCAAAAAGCTGACAAATGAAATGGCGCAATGTTACAAAATTATGGCTCAATGTCAAATGTTTGTGCAACATCAACAAAGCTATGTTGTTGCTTTTGAAATTTTGGCGAATATCAAACGAATGTTTGGAGGACCAGGGTCGATCAGTAAGAAGACTGCCTGAGAACTCTATGAACAATAAGATGGTGAAGGCACCCCTGTAAGAGACCATGTTGAGGATGATAGGTCTTCTTTTGAATGAAATAGATTTGGGGCTGACAATTGACAATGACTCCCAAGTTGAGATGATATTGCAGGCTCTGCCTGATAGTTTTCAATAATTTTGTCTAAATTATAATTGAATAAGATGAGTCTATCTTGGCACAATTGTGAATGAGCTACAGGCGGCAGAGACCCTTGTCAAAAACCATGCACCCCCATCATGACACTTAATGTTGAGAAAAGGTTCTACTTTTAACGCAAGGGATAGAATAGAAGAGAGGAAAAGGCTCACAAAGCTAAGGCAACTGAACCTCCAATTGGGAGAGTGAAAAAGCTAAGGGTAAGTGTTTTCATTGCAAGATGTCAGGTCATTGGATGGCACAGTCCAATTTCTTAGCCAAGAGAAGAAAAACAACCAGGTAACTCACTTTCACTAGTGTTTTGAAACATTTTTTTAGCGGTTTGTTTCTACCACTTCATGGATGTAGATTAAGGAGCCACTGATAATATCTGCAATAATATGCAGGGTGTTTTAAGATACGCGCAGCGATAGAGTGAAGTAGCAATTACATTTTCAACGCAAGATGGCCCTGCATAGCCTCCAGTTTTAGCATTAGGAAATATTACTTTTTCGCTTGATTAGTGTTTAGAGTTTTAATTTTAAAGAGTTCTATATTGCATCTGCTGTTAGAAAGAAATTTGATGTCCGTTTCTAAGTTTTGAGAGTGGTTATGATGTTAGTCTTTCTGATAACAGTTGTGTTATTAGTTATAATAACATCGTCTCTGCTGGTACATTGATTGATGGTATTTTTATTATTAATCTCTCTCCAGAACTGCAACAAATGTAGAATTGAATAATGGTTAACATTTCACGTACCAAATAAAACGTTATTCTGATTTTAATGAGATTATCTATGGCACTGCGGTCTATTCATATAAATTAGATAGGATTTCAGGTTGGTTCGAGATGGACCTTAGTTTTTGGTTATTAAAAGTGGGGCACTACCAACTGTGATCTTGTTAGAAGGAAAAATGACCCTTAAGAGACCTTTTCCTCAAAAGGAAATAGAGTCAATAATATAAAACTAGAGTTAATTCATTTGATTGTGTGGCCCCCCCAATGAACAATTCAAGCAGAGGTGGGTTATGAGTACTTCGTGACCTTCATTGATGACTACTCAAAATATGGTTATAGTTATTTGTTTGCGCCGTAGTAAGTCTGAATGCTTTGAGAAATTCAAGAGTTAAGGATGAATAGAGAAACGCAATGGAATATATATCAAGTCATGTGCGATCTGATAGTGGGGGTGGCGAATACCTCTCTAAAGTGATTTTATTAGTTTATGACAGAACAAGGAATTCATCTCAAAATATCGGCAACTTAGAAGCCTGGTGTTAGCAGAAAGAAGAAATGAACTCTTTTAGAAATGGTTAGATCAATGATGAGTTACGCTGATTGCCGTATTCGTTTGGGGATAGCTATGCCTTAGAACTGAAAAAAATTACATATGGAACTCGTTCCTTCAAAACTTGTTCCTTGAAACCCTGGAACTGGGATGGGCACAAACCTAGTTTGAGGAATATTCGGGTTTGGGGATGCCAACACATGTATTTAAAAAGAGGAAGGCAGACGTTATGTGTTTTTTATTGGATCTCCTAAAGGACGAAAGGTGGTATGTTTATAATCCTATAAGAAAAGAAGGTCATTGTGAATACCAATTGCCAAGTTTGCTGGAAAACGGATTTTTTAACAAACGGTGTGTTTGGTTCAGAAGTAAACTAGTTTTAAGGAATTGAGCAAAGAGAAACACAAATCAATATACTGAACAACCGAAAACAAAATTCGGAACCAACATGTTAGAGTTAACATACCATACATTATAAGGTGGGAGAGATGTTAACAAACATAAAATTCTGCAAGACAAGATCTTGAAAATATTGCATCAGGTAGTGGAAGTTAGGGGAGTAATTAGTGGAAACAAATGTTATTTAGAGGAAGAAGTTGTTGATATCTCGCCAACGGCCCAAGAGACAAGATAACCTAGAAACTCAAGATCCTTAAAAATGATGTGGTTCCACCACAGATCCATAATAAGCAATCTCTCTGAACCTGCCCCTGCAACGTAGTGTCTCGTCGTAGGGGAGAGTGATAAGAAAACCACTTCGGTATGGCAATTCTTGGGAGAATACTTTGACAGAATCCTGAAGTCGAATTACCGAAACCTGTGATTACGAAAGCACTACAAGATAAAGATGCAGAAAAATGGATGTGTGCTATTAAAATCAGAAATGGAGTCAGTGTATCTAACAACGTATGGATCTTGTAGAACCACTGGAGATGGAGTCAAAACCCATGGATGCAATGTGATATATAAGAAAAAGAGAGGAGTACAATGAACAGTGCAACTACCAAAGCCTTTGAGACTTGTTGCAAAAAGGGTGTACTCAGAAAGAAGGGATCGACATATTATGAGGGAAACTTTTTCGCCAGTAATATGCTTAAAGTCTATTGAATTATCTTATCATTGCTGTCATTATGATATGAAATTTGGCAAAATGGATGTCAAGACAGCTTCCTTTATTGGAAGTCTTGAGGAAAGCATATTTATGCGACAATCAGATGGTTCATAGAAAAAGAAAGAACACATGTGTGAAGCTTCTTAAAAGATCTATTATGGGATTTAAAGCAAGCTTTATAGGGCATGGAACACTTGCTTCGACAATGCGAGTCAAGTCTTTGGTATTGAGCAATGTCTGAGTGAGTCTTTTGTACAAACAGTGGGAAAATGGAGATAAGTGGTGTTTTTGGTATTATATGTAGATGATATATGTCATAGGAAATTATGTGGGCTTGATGGGAAAAATTCAATTAAGAATGGTTGTCCCAAACTTTGATATGAAGGATTTGGAGAAGAAGCTGCCTCACATCCTTGGACAAGGTTTATACGTGATCGCAAAGAAAAGGATGTTAGGTTTATCGCAAGCTGCGTATATTGATATTTTACCAGGTTTAGCATGCACGATTCCAGAAGGTTTTCTTACTTTTAGACATGGAAATTTCTAATTAGGATCAATGTCCTAAGACAGATGAGAACAGAAAGCATAAAGTCAGTTCCTTATGCAGCGTTGTAGGGAACAGGAAGTCTCATGTATGCCATTATGACTGGACTTGAATTTGTTTGTCGTAGGCATGGTTTAGCAGATATCAGTTCTAAGCCTGGATGCGAACATTGGACAATAGTTAAGCATATAATCACAGTACCTGAAAAGGACTAGGGAGTACATGGTAGTTTTTTATCATTCGGATGAGTTGGTGTCAATAGGGTCACAGACTCAGATTTCCAGTCTGATATGGACTCTAGAAAGCTGACCTCAGGAAATGTGTTTACTTTGGGAGGAGGTGGAGCCATTGTTTGACAGAAGCATCAAGCAAACCTGTGTTGTGATTCTACCATGGAAGCGAATATGTAGACAGATTCTGAAGCAAGCTAAGGATGGCAGTGTTGGCTCAGAAACTTTGGAAAGACTTGGCGGTTGTTCCTGCAAAGAAAATGGTGGGCACTTACATGTTTTGTGATAATTAGTGGAGCGGGTGCAAATTCAAAGGAACCACGAAGTCAAAGAAGGCAAAACACCATTGAGCAAAATACAATTTGAGATCGAGACATAGTATAGAGAGGTATGTGATGTGCCGAAGATTTGCATCATGGACAACCTTCGCAGCCCCCCTTCACAAAGCTTCACGCAAAGTCTTGATAGGACATGTTGACGGGATGGTGTTGAGAGTTGTAGGTGCAGGTTATGAGTGCTAAGTGGGAGATGTTAGGATATACTTTAAAATGCGTGTTGATTAGATTAATATTGAACAATTGTTTCTTCATTTATCCATTCAAGAAAGTTATACATAAATAGATCAATTGTCATATATGTGTCCTAACTTATATAAGTAGATGAGTGTGTATAGAGTTTTAAGATTATGACACAGAAGATTAAATCATCAGTTCTTATAAGTTAAAATTTATAATTTTCACAATCCTACGATGGAAATTTGGAACAAATCATAAGAAAGTTGTAGCACGAAGATAAATGTAATTTATCTTGATTATGAGAAGGACATAGGTCTCCTTTCTCGTGCTAGTGAATTTGGTATGTATTGAAGCGTGGTTTTTTTTAGGGAAGAAACTGTGTTTTCAATTTCTTGAAGAAAAAGGATTTGCTTTCTTATACTCTTGGACTAGGAAGACCATCTATATAAATAGGGAATTCTTCTAACCTTAGATTGATTTGGTATCTATACAATAATTGTCAACCCAAGTATAGAGAGAGTCACGTGTTGATTGGGTCACTGTAGGAAACTATTAGAGATGTGAGTTGTAATTACTTCAAGATATCTGCCCACACGCTTTCAGAGGGGTAATCATAGGTAATTTTCAGCAACTTTTATGTGATGATATTATTATTGTTGTTTATATTCATGCAAGATGTATGATTCTGGAATGCTTACGCTGTGTATGCTATTTTCTAACATGTTAGACCTATGATATTTCATAACAATTACTGATTTAGGCGAAGTTACCAAAGCATGTCGAGTTAAATGTCAAGAAGGGAAGATGAAGAACAGAACTGCATCGAAAGATATAAGATTCTCAGAGGATGTGATTTCTAGATTGGGAAGATTTTGCAACAATTATAGGGTCTAAAATCTTTCAATCATATGACTGAAAGCTTTTGAATTAGCACAATAAGAACGTTACATTCATTCAAGTCTTTATTTCCATCTTTTTGCATAATCAAAGTTGTTGTCTGCTCAACTGTTTCTGAAAATTGTAGATGATAATTATATAGGAAAAAGAAATATGAGTTAAAATTAGGCAACATGAGTTGCTGGCTGTTCAACAGTTGAGCATGGCCTTTAGAGACAGAGCATAGTGATCTTAGGCATATTCATATGCCTAAGTTGTCAATAATTGCCCATAAATTGCTTGAATCGAAGAATAATCTTGAGTCTATTAGCTTGATTATGTTATAATTGTGATGATTGTGCACTTACACACATGATTAGTGATTTCAGGAACTCTCGAAGGAATTGGAGTTGGAACAAAGAAAGAAGGAGCAAATACGTGCAGAAAATGGCTAAAGGAAAAAGGCACAGTGGTGGCGCACTGCTAGGCGCTCCGCACCAAGGCCTGAAGATCAGAAGAAGTTTTGGAGCACAATTCTAGGCGCCTCGCGCTAGCCCCAAAATATCGGAGAGTGCAGTCTTGGCACGCTGCTAGGCGCGCCGTGCCACAGTGTGAAGTTCAGAAAAGTTTTCATGGCGCACCGCGCCACAAGGGGATGTTCTGCAAAGTTTTTGTGTCTCTTTATAAGTGCGTCGCGCCAAGGTAATTAGAATAAATTGACTTCATTAAAAAAGATAATTCAAGACGAAATAAGATGATGTTTTGATTGAATAAGCCTGAATGCCTGAACAACTTGAGAGGAATACAAGGATAATTTATAGTAGGGCAGAGCTATTTGTCACATGTATTTTCACATTATTTAATATTTTCATATCATGAGTCTATTTGTCACCTGTATTATCATATTATTTAATATTTTCGTATTACAAGTCAATCTGTCATCAATAATTTAACTTTTATTTAATATTTCACATTATGTGAATCTATTACTAGATTTACATATATATTGTTATATCGGGAGGAGATCCTTGAAACAACATAAAGTTATCTATGTGTGACCTATATGTCACTTGTTGAGTCATAGAAAAAGTCAATAATGTTTGTACTAGGGTAGGCTATTTACATCACTCGTCAGGCTTTCCCTTGGGCCCCGTTAAAATGAAATGTCATTCTTTAAAGACTTTTCTTATGGAGGACTAAAAATCAAGACCACTACATTTGGGGTACGCCTTGTGAAACTTTTTGAAATTTGATAACATATTTGAGTCTTTTCTCTTTAATAAATGACCTTCTTTTAAAAAAAGTTCTCACACATTTAGGTACTTTTCCAGTAACAGTCTAAAGATCCCTTTCTGACTACAATATAAAATTATGTAAGTTATTACAAACATCAGACAATAACCTATTATGGCATATCTAAGGTTGGAGAAATATATGAGAAGACATTATATCCAATCTAATTACTATTATCCGGAAGGATAATTTCTCAATGGTTATATTTTGAACAAAGTTTACATAAGGACAAAATGTAAATGGTAATCTATTTGCTTATATCAGCCAAATAAATAAGAAAAAAGTGACATAAATAGTTGCTTATCAAAATAATGATCTGGAAATATATACTCTGGTCAGTTTCATGCCATCAAACGCTTAAGATAAAGCATGCAAAGTTAACAACACATCAAGGATAAAGAACTCAAGAGCTAATAGAGACTCCCCAGATATTTGATCTTTATACCGTGAGGCACATCAGGAAAAATATCAGCTCGAAAGAACTCACTTTTGAAAAGATGAGGATTCAATTTTCTGCGACGTTTATGTACATTTGTTGGAAAAAATACAGCAATATTGATATTAGATTGGAATTATAAAGTAATAAATAACTTATCACAAACACTGTATCGTGGCAAGCCACTACCTTGAAAGCAATTTTGGACTCCGGTGTATATTGTTGTAGCCGGTCGCTCCCCAAGGTTTCAAATTTACTCTCAAACACGCGCACTCGTGGTTGAAAGTTTGGGGATTGATCCAAACCAATTGCCCAAATATATTCTAAGAATAAGAAGAAAGGAGGAAAAAGTTTTTTTCTCTTCTTTTTGTTTATTTTGGTAAAGTTGTCTCTTATGCTCACCAAAGCCTCTTCTTACATAGGATTTGCAAGAAAAAGAGTTGCAAGTAGGAAACTTTAATTTTATAAATGTATTATCAAGGTTAATGTCATTAAAGACCATTACATCACTTTTGTTTGGAACATATGTACTTTCACCTTTGAAACATATTTTTCATTTGTCTCTTTGCATTACATTTAGTCAATAAAGTTAAAATAATTACATATTCTTCCATACTGGAATTTGGAGCGAGCAAGAAGTTTGGTGAACGGGAACGGGGTGTGTGTTGACTAGTTGTCAGATATAATAGAGAAGAATCACACTAAGAAGTATGAAGATAAAAAATTTACTTTTAGGAAGTTGAGTAATGATGACTATTCTTTATCCTTCGTGAAATTGATCAAGAATCGCGGATTAGGTGTTGGTGACGAAATTGGCTATATTGGTATCCTGATTTATATTGGCTAAAGGTTCGTGATTCAAGAATTAATCTGTATTTTTTCATTTGTATTTGTAGATTGAATCTCCGGAATCTCAAATTTTTGGATGCTTCTATACTTGTATTCGCAAGAAAAAATGGATGATAGTTGTGTAATGAATACAGAATTAAGACCAAAAAGTTATGGACCAGTAAAATTTCAATCGTCGATGGATATAGTGGAACTTTTTTTTAGTTTTCACAAAGTACGTAGATAACAATCTTGGACTTATTATCCCGAATGTAAACGCCAAAATGACACATTTATCATATTTTATAACTCTTCTCTAAAAAAAGTTTAAAATTTAAAAATATTAATAATTTTCTCTGATTCCCGCTTAAAGTTGGACAAAACCTAATTTGTGTCTATATATAAGGTGTTCCTGCCTCTCCCCTCTTTCAGTCTTTTATTTCTTCCTTGGTTTCTTCAATGTCTGAACATAGGCCTTTGCTTAGCTTGAAGAAGACATTTTTTTATAGTTTTTTTCCTTCAAAAGCTGAAGAAGAAGCTTGTAGAGTTAACAACACTCCACATGTTGTAACTCGAGAACTAGTGGAGATACGGGACTTATACCCTGCCCCGATAATCGATCTGCAAAACCCATGGCAGATCAAGAAAAAAAAAAAAAAAAAAAAAAAAAAAGGGGAAAAAAAAATCACCCCTGATGAGATCGTTTGTGGGATGACCTAATGATTTCCATTTTTAGGGATGTTTGAGTACCATCCTTGATACTGAACTTTGGAACTGGCCAAAAGTTTTGGTGGTGATGGCTTCAGTGTCTGGGTTGACAGTGGATGATAAACTTGATGGGAATGGCCCTAAGAAGTATGAAGGTGGAAGGGTTTGGATAAGGAAGGTGTACAATGATGATTTTTCTATTTGGTGCAATGACTTATTCAAGGATCGCGGATTGGGCGACGGTGATGAAATCGGGATTTATTGGGATCCTAGATCTGCCAGTTTAGTTTTCAAATTGCTTTCTTAGGTTGGCTCTTGGTGGAAAGGTCCAATAATTTAGGACCAGTAACAAAATAATATTGTAGTCTTTGGTTTAATATTACTCTTTAATATAATTGTAATAGCTGAAGACATAATTATGAAATTGGAATTCTTGAAGTTCCCAATTTAGTCTGCGTAATTCCCTTTTTATAGTCTTCTTTTAAGTTCGTGTAATAGTTTAGATAGTTTTGATGTTCTTTGAAAACCTCGAAATGAGCTTTATGTGAGAAATTAGTTGATATACTCACAGAAAATGCCTGGAAATAAGGACTTAAGACCTAATTAAGCACCCCATTTTTGCACAAATACAATGGTACAAGATTATCCCTTCATCATCAAAGCTGAATTTTTAAGTTGATGGATTTCATACAATAGAGTGCAGTAAATAAGATATCTATAAAAAATAAGAGTACAAAGTTTGAATAGAGGAATGTAATTTCTAAATTGAACAGAGATGTATTAACTCAAAAACAACATATTCTGTAATAATGTAGACTGGATCCAGCTTTTGCATTAGCACAAGAATAATGTTACATTTATTTAGTTTCCATTTTTCTACATAATCGAAGTTGCTCGCTTCTCAACTGTTTCTGAAAATCCTTGCTATTTACTAGAGCGAAAGAAGGATAGAAGAAGAAAGGCAACTTCAACTCTTGAAATGTCAGCAGAGAAAAATAAATATTCATAATAGTAGAGTCCACAAAAGCTATATTGGCATCCTAGTTTATTATCAAGTTTATTTTTATTTTCTAAATTGGGAGCAAGAGTTCATAAAAGATTTCTGGCACAATCTCATGTTATTTGATAACTAAGAGATGAGTGGTTATACAATTCAATTCATATGTTTGCTCCCTATGAAAGATTTTGTGCCTCAATGCATGGTTATACAATCTTGAATGTCATGCCTGAATAGCTACGAATTGAATTAGAATGAACAAAGAACTGATAATTAGATATGGTTGTACAGTTTGGAGTGTCTTATGATAACTCGAGCTATTTGATCACATTTTTTCCAAAATATCTTCTACAATCGTTCTTGAAAGGGATTACACCTAGCACATTCTTTCTCAGTTTGTATATTTCTTTTGATAGAACCTTTTCTGCATTTTTACTTGAATTTGATGTCATCTCGATTTTGCTAATTTGAATTGGTTCTATACTTGAATCCCAGTAACCAAGTGTCTGCATTAACATTTGTCATTGTAGTTCACTTAACAAAATATGCACAGGAACATCAAAGAGACGGTGTCCATTTTTCTGCTTTATGGTCTAGTGACTGCAATAAATGCAGCAAGCAGATTCTATGGAGATTGTGACTTGTGAGTAGATATAACGTTGTCACAAAAGGCAAAGTTTTAATGGTCACTCTGTCGACATTTATATAATCACAGAAAATTTCTGGAAATAAGGAACCCATTTCACGTACGAATTCACATGTAAAAGATTACCCCAAGCTTGTCTTATCGCAGCATCTACAACATAGATATTCCTTAATCATCAGGGCTGAATCTTTAAGTTGAAGGCTTCCGTACTGTGTGATTGACTTTAATGAAGAAAAACTGTTCAAGATCTCCATAATACTTCTATTCCTTGTGCATGGGAAGAGATTCCTAACTTTGTGTCCTCTAACACGGTTAGTTCAAATACAGAATAATCATCAATTCTCATACGTCTTAGATTTGCAAGTCTCCAAATACCAGGTGATAATACATTGTTTGATATGTTATTTATCACCAGAGTTTTTCAGCAAGTCTAGTGTTAGAAGTATGTTTCACTAGTTTTCTCCGCTGATTGATTTCTCCTCTAAGTTGCAAACAAGAATGGATACCTCCCTGGTAAGTGTTCCAATACATGCCATAAGAAGGAACAATTTGTCATTCTTTAAAGACTTTCCTAACGGGGGACAAATAATCAAGGCCACTACATTTAGGGTACACCTTGTGTAATTTTCTGAAGTTCGATAGCGTATTTGAGCCTTTTCTCTTTAGTAAATGACCTTTTTTTTTAAAAAAATCTCCTACACGTTTATGTACTGATGATGTGCTACAAGTTATAAAAGCTTATTCTAGGAGAACAAAACAAACAATTAAAAGACTTAATTATTTTCATGAGACAGTTAAGGGTGGTTATTCGTGTAGAGAAGGAGGTGTTCAGAAAAAGAAAAGGGAATTCTGGGAGAGCTCTAGCCTCTCAAATGTATAGAAAGGTTGTGATCAGTAACGTAGTAGGTATCGTTAATAACTAACAATTCCTTCTGTCTTCGGATGGAAAATTATGGTTTGTTGGCAGTGTTAGTGGACTGTTTTTGACGATTTCTTGGTGTGAATATCAATGTATTGTGGTGTTGAGACATCATATTTGTCCTTGCATTTCACCCGTTAAAGTCTATCAATTTGTTATTAAAGCAACAAATTTCTGGGGATGTGAGAAAAATAAAGACAAGTCGAGCAAGTGGAGACTAAACTTGAAGGGGAAGAGAAGATGTAGCAAACTAGGACGGGATGTGGTTCAAAACAAGAGGAGGTCTCTTGCTAGAATTGAAGGGCACATGCGAGACCATATGGTAGTAGAAGCATCCCTTCTCCATAGATTATCGAAACAAGAAGGGGAAGCAGTTGAAGTGTAACTTGGAGGAGCAAAAAAGAACAAAGCGGGGAAGGAAATACGGAAACAAACAATACAGTTTTCGAAGGAGAGGATCTTTTAGGATGGATTTTCAAAGTGGAACGGTATTTTGGAGATTTCTAAAGCGGAAAGATTAAAGCAGGTGTTTTGTTTGGAAGGAAAGGCATTAAATTGCTATTATTGGATAGAGTCTCAGCAACAAATGTTAACCTTAGAAAACTTCTAAGGGATTTGTTGAACCGATTTCATCATTTTCAAAAGATCAAGTAGTATGATTTCTGAATGGGGCTGAAGCAGATTACCACAGTAACCACGTTTCGTGAAGAATTTGAAAAAGTGTCAGCGTCTAAGAAGCAGGCGCCTGATGGACTGTTATCTGGCGTATTTTGAGTGCGCTGAAAGAGGAAATCTGTACCTTGTGTAATTTTCTGAATGTCTAGAAAGGTTGTGATCTAGTTAATCATAGGTTATTATATAACTAAAATTCATTCATGTCTTGGGATGTAATTTATGGTGTTGGCAGTGTCGTAGTGATTGTTTTTTTAGATTTCTTGTTGTAATATCAATGTACCTAGTCTGAAGCATCAATATTTGTTCCATTATTTACTATTTCAGCAGTAAAGTCGATAGGTACCTTTTAGTAATCAGTATAAAGATCCCTTTTGAGCAAGTTGATAATCTTATGAGTAAATGTACGACTATGATCTAAAATTATGTAAGTTATTACTAACATGAGACATTAGCCTATTATGTTGTATCTAAGGTCGTGAAATATATGAGTAGACATTATAGTCGAATCTAATATTGTCAGGGAGAATAATTTCTCAAGGGTTACATATTTTACAAAGTTCACATAAGGAAAAAATTCTAAATGGTAATCTATTTGCTAAATCAGCGTAATAAATAAGAAAAAAAATGACATAAAGATAGACGTTTATCAAAATAATGACCAGCAAATATATACTCTCTTAAGTTTCATGCCATCACAGCGCAGAAGAACTGCAAAGTTTACAACACATCACCAGTAAAGATTGAAGAGCTAAAAGAATTAGGCCCCTTCCCTAATATTCAATCCGAATACCATGAGGGACATCACGAAAAATATTACCTAGGAAGAACTCACTTCTGAAAAGATGCGGATTCCATTTTCTGTGACGTTCATGTACATTCTTCCGTACTAGAATTTGGAGTAATGATTGGCTGATAGTTGTGTAATGATTCAAGATTAGGAACCAAAAAAGTTGCTTGACCATGTAAAAATTTCTACATTGTCGATGGATATTAGTTGAACTCTTAGTTTTGTCCACAGTACGTAAGATAACAATCTTGGAATTATTATTCCAAATGTAAATACCAAAATGAAACATTTATCCTATTTTATAACTTTTCTCTGAGACGTTTTAAAATTTAAAAATAGTAATAATTTTCTCTGATTCCCGCTCAAAGTTGGAATAGAAAATCTAATTCGTGTCTTTATAACGTGTTAGTGACTATCTATTTTTCAGTGTTTTATTTTCTTGAGAATTGTATCCTTCCTCACTTTCTTTAAGAGGCCTTTGCTTAGCATGAAGAAGACCTTCTTTTACAATTTTTTTCCTTCAAAAGCTGAAGAAGAAGCTTCCAAAGTTAACAACACTCCACATGTAGTGACTTGAGAACTAGTGGAGATAAGGGACTTATATCCTACCCCGACAATCGATTGGAATATCAATGTCAGATCAAGAAAAACACTATCTGTGACGAGATTAATGTAAGAATGTTGATGATTCCATTCTTCGATACTGGACTTTGGACATGACCAATAGTTTGGAGAACAACTGCAGGGTGTGTGTTGTCGTGTGGGATGTAGGTGAGGAGAATGTCCCAAAGAAGTATGAAGGTGGAAGTGTTCGGTTAAGGAAACTTGAATAATGATGACTTTTCTCTTTGGTGCTTCAAATTGTTTAGGGATCGCGGATTGAGTGATGGTGATGAAATAAAGCTTTATTGGGATCCTAGATTTCCAAGTTTAATGTTCAAATTGCTTTCTCATGTTTGGTCCTAGTGAAAAGGTCCAAGATATTAGGACCGGGAAAATGATCAAAATAGTCCATAATGTATATATGGACTTAGATTGATTTGGTGCCTCATAAGTCATATATGCAGCTTATGGAAAAGGTCCTTTATCTATGTTAAAAACTTATCAATTTAGTCTTTCACCCTAAAACCCTAACTGACACACGGAAAAAATTCTGTCAAATTAAATAGAATACTGCAACTCATACAATAACAAAAATAACTTTTAGCGGCAATAAATAGACACATTAATAAAGAATGTTAAAGTTTTTAGCAGCATTAGTTAAGTGTCATTAGATCCAATGTCTCTAAAGACTTTAAGGACATATAGAAAGAGTGATAATTGCCGCTAAAAATACATATTTAACGACAATTGCTAATTCATTGTCACTAAAGCTCATTTTTGATGTAGTGCCTGACATACAAAATTTTTTATCAAAACCTCTGTCTTCTTGGATCAGTTCCAAACCATTAAAATTCCCTCCTTTCCAGCAAAAAACATTCCCGCTTTTCCAACAAAAAAACCTCTTTTCTTGTAAATCAATCGACACAAGTTTTTCCCTTGTTGAACGATGTTAATCAAAAGAAACTCCAAGGGATCGAGCCCATGTTATGGTAAGAATTTATCTTGCTTTTAGTAGAGGCAATTCAAAGTCAGTCTATTTGGTATTCAAAATTTGCAGGGTTGTTAGTACTATTTTTCCAATCGTTTTATATAAGATTCATTTTTTTTGTTTTGGTGATATGAAAATCTGTCGTTTTGATTTTTTACTATTGGCTTTTTTGGTTTGCGCATTCAAGAATATCTAGAAGTTATGGTGTACAAAAAATACATGTATCGTTACACCTATAATGTGGTCTTAATTGGCTAAAATATGTAATATTTCACTGTAGATTCTGTGTTCGAGAAGTCCTTTTTTAGTATTAAGTTTATCATAAAGGATTGATAAAACATCAACCAGCCAAACAATATGTTGGTGGTATCATTGACTACTTTGATTACATTGAATTGAAGAATCTCAATCTTACTGACTTGAAGAAAATGGTCGAATTATGTGGTTACTGTTGGGTTTTATTTGCCCTAAATTTCTTACCATAAATAGGTTTTTGCTTTTAGAAAAAGGTTTTGGATTGGGACTAATAATTTTTTCGATGGAAAAGGTTGAGACTCTATAAATAGAGGCATGACTCCTTACTAATCAGCATTCACAAAGTTAGTTTAAAGAGCTTTGAGAGTTTTGGGTTAAAGGGAGAATTTGTTGGGTCACAAGATTGATACGTTATCACTTGTGTGAACCTCCATGTATTCGAGAGGAATTGATTTGAGGTGTTCTCTATGTATTTTTATACTCTCAGATTTATAGGGGATTGCTCATCTCCTTTGTGGGGACGTAGGTCGAGACCGAACCCCGTTAAAATCTTGGGTCGTTTGTATATTTTCTCGTTGTCTTATTACTCGTGGTCTTTAGAGGTTTGCTTTGCTAGCTTCCGCATTTACACACCTGCTTATTTCGGGTTTCTAAACAGTTACTTGAATGAGTCACTATATTTTGGAATAAATATGAGAAGCTTGGTAACAAATGGAGATTAGTATCCACGGAGGTTGATGAAGCGCATACCATAAAAAAAAATTCAAACACAAAATAGAGTAGTGGAGTTATATTTTGAGCATTTGGACTCTTCTTATATTGGAATAGACGATCCCCCAATTGGCTTGTGCAAAACTAGTGCCATTACAGAGAAATTAGAGTTGTCTTGGGACCTTTGACAAAAGGTGTGAAAGGAAAAAAACTGATTCTTCGGGAAAGATGATTTTGAGATTTCTGAAAAAACTAATCTACCAATGATGAGGACGATGGTTTGGTTGATTCACAAGGGCAATATAAAAATAGTTTTGATGATGGCAGAGAGCTTGTTACTGATGAAATTCAAAAGAAGATGTTACATGAAGATGGGGATCCTGATTGTGTGAACTATGAGGTCAATAAGAGTTTGGATGGTGATTCAGACAATGAAAGTTTTGATTTTCCGAAGCATAATGCAAAAACTAATGGAAATAAATCCAATTTTGGCTTTGGAATATACTTTCGAAAGCAAGGAAGAGTTCAAAAACGTTGTCACAACTCATGAGGTAAGCCAAGGAAGGTATTTCAGTGGAAAAAGAATGATAAAGTAAGGATGAAAGCTAAGTGCATACACAATGATTGCATCAGGGTAATAATGGCGTCAAGAATGCACAGGGAAAAGATGTTTCAGGTAAAAACTTTTTCATTGCAAGGACCTATCTTGATAGAATTAAACATAATAGGAGATGGAAGATGTCTGAATTCAGAGATATGGTTAGTGTCGAGCTTAAATCTTATGTTACATTAACTCAAGCTAGGACGGCTATGAAAAAGGCAATTGCATTACTTTATGGAACTTTAAAAGATCAATTTTCCATTCTTTGGGACTATGTTCATGAGATTGACAAAACAAATCCAGGCACTTCAATTTATACGAAGTTTACTGATAATAGATGCCTAATAAGCCATACATATTTCAAAGAGTCTACTTATGTTTTGCTTCTTGTAAAGAGACTTTCAAAGTTGGATGTCGCAGAATATTAGGTTAGATGGATGTTGGTTGAAGGGACCGATGTATGGGAATCAATTACTGACAGCAGGTGGTCTTGATGCTAACAATAACATAGTTCCAGTAGCATACATATGCCGTTGTTGAAAGGGAAACCAAGGAGATGTGGTCAGTTGGACCTTTATGTCGAACAAACAAAAAGGTCTTGTCGAAGCATTCGACAAGATTTTGCCATATGTTGACCATAGATTTTGTGTGCGACACCTCCATAATAATTTTAAGAAGTCTGGTTTTTTTGTTTTGTCCCTCAAAAATGCTCTTTGGGCTGCTACAACTGTGGAGTTTTTTAAAATTTGCATGGAGAAGATGCATAAATTAGATGCTGAAGCCGCTGCATGGTTGAATGAAAAATCACCAACTGAATGGTCTAAATCACATTTTTCTACAGGTGCTAAATGTGATATTTTGTTAAATAATATGTGTATTCTCGAGACAAGTCAATCATAACTTTACTCGAGAAATGAAGATATCCTCTTATGGATAGATTCCAAGCTAATAGGGAGAAAGCATAAATATGGAATTCAGGTGACATTTGTCCTCGGATCAAGAGCATCTTGCACAAGAATGAATCTTCCGCAGTTGCGTTTATTCCAAAAAAAAATAAAAATCAGTGGAATTATGAGATTCTTGGAGCATCGATTGCCGACAATTGGGTTGTAGACCTACAAAACAGAAAGTGTAGTTGTAGAAAATGGACTATAACAGGAATTCCTTGTAAACATGCAACATCGTCCATTTGGGCTAAAAATGATGTGGTTCTTTATTATGTTGATGATTGCTACAAAGTTGATACGTATAAAAGAATTTATGAAAAGACCATCTTTACAATCAATGGATCACAATTGTGGCCTAAATCAAATAAGGTCCCTCCTTTGCCTACGAGATTTGTAAGACAAAACTAGAGGGGAAGAGTCCAGAAATTGAGGAGACGAGGGCAAGATGAGACAGGATCAAAAATGAAAAACAAACAAACAAATATCTGTTAATTGTAGCTTATATCACAAGCCTGGTCATAATAAGGATGTGTAAATCTAAAAATTATGTGCAGTCTGAAGTAGGTGCATATGACGGCTTTTTAGACGCCTCCTACTTCATCAATTCCTGAAAAGTTACCGGTAACTTCTTTTGGCGTAAAATTTGATTTGGCTCTCAATTATATTGTTTTATAAATAAAAAACTGATGCATTGTACACTTGCAGGTTAGAAGAGCAAATTATGTACCAAGTCAAGATTGTTTTGATACTTAATGTGGTGTTGCTATCAATTTTGGTTGGACTAAACATGGTGCCACAACTTTTTTTTTGTGTTAAGGACATAAATACTGTTTGTTTTGTGAATGATATGTAGTGTTGCTGCTATTTTATGAACATGGTGCAATTTCTTCTCCTTTTGTTGTTTACGAAAAGAATAGATGGCGCTGCTACAACAATGGTTCTTTTGATAATTATATTATGTTGCTTTTCAAGTCATTTGCAGCTAATCTTCTTTATGTTGTGTGAATGGACTTAAGATAAGTTCTTAAGATATACTTTTTATTTTATCCAAACACTATAAAAGGCTTAAAAGCTATTTTGTTCATAATGCACTTAAGAGTTATGCTTGATATTGCACGGATATGATGTATAGAGGAGTTGTCACTTGTAAATAAAGGTGATATAGAGGAGTTTAATAACAATGAGATTGCACAAGAGACACCTCCTTTCTATAATTGTGATGTTGTTATTACTGCTATACAGAGCATACATCCTACTATAAATGTGCCTCATTATTGATGAAGACACCAACACAAATGTTTATCATAATGTTGCTCATGAGTTCCAGATCCCCACGAGATGTCCAATCCATAATAATGAAATGGCTAGTGCATGCATGGCAACATCAATATCGTAGATTCTTTAAAACTACAAGATTTATCTTCCTAATTATATACTGTAAGGAAATCTTACGTCAATCATGCACTCGAAGCAACGTTTTAATGCGACACCCCTGACATTGGCCTACATTTATTTGCCACTTAACTAGGAGGTCTCGACAGCTTAATCATTCAGTATTCACCCATTAAGTTAATTTAGTTTTCTTTTCTATAAGAAGGCCGTCTTAATAAGGTCTCAGAGACGTCTTATGAATCCGATCTATAAGAAGACTTTTACACAACGTTCAGACATCATTTAATAACTTATCAAATAATAAACCATTACTTCTCTTCTTTAAGCATGCCTTTTTATCTCATAATTAAAAACTTTCCTTCTCTCTTTTCTCAATCAAACACCATTTTTTCTCTCTTGAACTGGTAAGATTTCATAAATCCTTTCAAGTTTTTTTATATTAATAATTTTCTTGTATTGACTGTGTGAAGAACACTCTTGGTGTATTGACCTTTATCAAGGTTTTTGAATGAAAAAATTGTACTTCCAAATCACGATTATTATAACTTTTAAAACCCCTTTTTTCGGTCAAAAGTGATATATTGGTTTTTCTAACATGATCTAATATTTATGATATTTTCTATTAAAATACTACATTTATTAATTTAGTGTTCAGATTTAGGAGCTACAATCGTAAAACAGTAACACAATTTATATTCAGATGTGTATCAAGATCAAAACCCTGAATCTTAAATGCAACTTTTATATTTTGATTTATTCATATTTCAGACCTCTTAATCTTAATGGAAAACAAATGAGGCCTTAAAAGAGGTTGGTCATGGATGATCATAATGGTGACAAGAAGTTAATGTCCACGTCATGAAATTTGACGAGATCGAAATGAACATTAACTGGAGAAGTCTATTTGGTTGCTATAAAATTTGCGGGTCAGTGGAACTTTTGATCCTATTTCACATGATGAATGCATCAACTTCATATACAACATATCGATGGATTCCAACCTTGTTCTTGATCTCTAGGGATTTTTCTTTCCACTCTGCACCAAACCTAAGAATATAAATTGGTTAGACTGAGACATAAGTAATATCGAGAGACTCGACGTCATATCGCATCCATGTACGTTAATGAATTATTGGACAAATATACTATCCATACCATGGAACAACTGAATATTGGGCAAAGAATTGGAGGAAATGATGCCTAAGATCCTAAGATGGTGGTCACCAAAATATTAGAGCACGAGTTCAAACTAGAAATGTATCTTGGCGCGAATTTTGATAGGATCATTGAGACAATATAACTAAAACATCACAAAGATACAATATGCCTTGTTTATAACGCTGCTAAAAGAATTTAAGGTTATCATATGGTTTCATCGTAGCTTCTCTTGCATAGATGGATCTTCCTTACTTTAGAACACCTGGCAGGGCTCTGTTCTGTTCCTCCGTGGCTCTTGGTTTCTTAGCATTAGAAAGAGCTAGTTTTGCAGTTAGCATTTTCAGTTCTTTTATATTTCTAGTATTATCAACAGGGGAGAGATTTTTCGATGAAGGTTTTGTGCAGGTGTATCGTTGATTTACCTTTCTTATTCTTGAAACATTTACAGTTCAAATAGTCAATATTAAGTAGCTATTGAGGTCATTCTTACATTTTTAACCTGAGTTCTCATGATATGGTTTTATCTGAATACATTTGTAGCTTAATCGACGAATGATTCTTTCGCAGTATTTTCGAGATATGTTCTTGGCTACAGCTGTTATTAATACACAATGTAATGTTCTCCGATTCTCAATGCATACTCTATCAGAAAGAGGTTCATGGATCATAGGGGAAAATGAATGCTCAGTTGCTGACGCCAAAATAAAGATTATCATATGAACGTAGTGCCATCATTACACCAAGCTTCCATTTATAGGTTTTCTTATTTTTACTCTTGTGTTTTGAATAACAAACATTTTGATGAGTGATGGGAAATTCATTCTCGTCTTCTTTCACCTTCGTCTGAAACCTACCCAAACACTAAGTAATGAAAAACTTATGTTCAATTGATTTTACAAGAAAATGATTTTTTGTTGGAAAGGCCGGAGTTTCATAGTTGTGGACTGATTCGTAAGCGAGGTTATATTAAAGATATTTTTTGTATGTCCGTGAGTTGGCCACGTTTCTTTTATTTGCCCGGCGTTTTTTTTGTGTGTCTATGCTTCCTTGTCGGAATGCCTAATGATTCTTTTTCGGGATGTTTGTGTACATTCTTCGATAGTGGACTTTGACATGGCAAAAAGTTTGAGGATGGCTTCATGTCTCTCTGGGTTTGACTGTGGGCGTAACTATTGGATGTCCCTAAGAGTATGAACGTGGAAGGATTTGGAATCGGAAGTGTTCAACTGATTTGATTTTTCTACTTTGGTGCATTGATTATCTCAACGCACGCGAGATGGGAGAGGGTGATGAAATTGGGACTGTATTGGGATCCTAGATCTGCCAGTTTTAAATTTTTCATTAGCCATTTCTTAGGTTGGCTCTTTGGTGGATAAGGTCCATAATTAGAGCAGCAAAGCAAAATAATATTATAGTCTTAGTCCAACTTCAGTTTATCAAGCTATTTTGTTCTTAATGCACTTAAGAGTTGTGCTTGATATTGCACGGATATGATATATAGAGGAGTTGTCACTTGTAAATAAACGTGATATAGAGGAGTTGTAAACATGAATTACACCTCTTCTATACTTTGTGATGTGTTTTTGTATGCTATACAAGCATACATCCCCTACTAAACTGTGCCCAACAACATGTGCCTCATTATTGATGAAGACACCAACACAAATGTTTATATATGTTGCTCGTAGTTCAGATGCCACAGGATTTTAAACATATCATACAAATGGATAAGCAACGGCATGCAACATCCGAGTATCTGATGTTCGATTTTATCGTAGGAAATGACACAATCCTATTTCACTCAGTCAACTTTAAACTATTGGATACACTTAAAAGAGGAGGTTGGAATCGGGATGACATATGTGACAAGAAGTAATGTCCAAGTTTGACATTTTTGACGAATCAAAATGAACCATACTGGAGAAGTCTATCTGGTGCGAATAAATCTGGATCATTGAAATTATCCGATCACATTTTACATGAATGCAAATCAAATTTCATACTACACATCTCGATGGATCACCTTTTCTTATATCTAGTGTATTTTTGCTTTTCTCTTTCCACCTGCAACCAAACATAGAATATAAATTGGTTAGACGAACTGTAAATCTCGCGAGAGCTCGACGATCATATCCGCTCAATGTACCTTATGAATTAATTGGACAAATCTACTATCCATACCATGGAACAACTGAATACTGGGCAAAGAATTGGAGGAAAGGATGCCTTAGAAATCCCTAAGATGGTAGGCACCCAAAATATAGACACGAGTTCAAACTAGAATGTAGTTAGCTGACTTTTTGATAGGATCATTGAGACAATCGGTGGTTTCATTGTAGCTTCTCTTGATTACTCTTAGCGTTATAAGGAAGAGCTGTGTCTTTTGCAGTTGTATTTTTAGCTTTCTTTTGTATTTGCTAGTAGCTTGTAATCCTGATTTACCTTTCTTATTCTTGAAAGATTATCGGGTTCAAATCGAGTTATCGTTAACTTATTAAGTAGATATTGAGGTCATTCATAACATTTGTAAACCTGAGTTTTCTTTCGATATGGTTCTTTTGCATACACACTTATGTAGCTATCGATATGATCTTCAGTATTTTTCGGACATAGATGGGTCTTCTTGGCTAGCTGTTATTAATACATGTAATGTTCATCTTGTTTCAATGCATATTTCAGAAAGTAGTTCATGTATCCTAGGGAAAATGAAATGCTCAGTTACTTCCAAAAAAAGATTTATTATATGGAACGTAATGCATCAGTAGTTTTCCATAGTAATTAGGGACCACCTTAAATTTTATCGACTAATACTACAACGATACAAGTACAAAAAAAAATAAGCATATCATAGTTTCTTCTAGTCAATCATTTTTTCGCTTCATTGATTGTCAACAGCTTCATATGTTTCCATTTTTTCTTGGAGTGGCGGAAATTCTACCAATACTTTGATGTCAAATTTGAATTCTAATCACCTTATGGAAGCAATCGGTGCATTGTTTCAGTTTCACCAATCCTGCCAATTTATAGGTTTTATCTTCAATTGATTTACAAGTAAAATGTTTTGCTTGGAAAAGGGCGGGAGTTTAATATTGTTATAGGATTGATCCAAAGAAACAGAGGTTTTATTAAGTGTTTTGTATGTCACGTGAGTTGCCACTATTTCTGTTTCAATTTGATAGGATTTTTTTGTGTCTTAGGGTTAAATAGTTCTCACAAACGTGCGTATTTCACGTGTAATATGTACACGTTTAAATGAAAATAAATTTAGACTTATCTTTGGTGGCTCAATACTATATAAATGTTAAAGAGAAAAATAGTGTTACCAGTTAAACCCTCCTAAGGATATATAATGTGATCGTTATGGTAGATGTTTTCATTTTTCAACCATAATGCCAGTTATGTAAAATTAAACCTGAATAATAAGAAACTCTGGTAATTCATCCTTTCTGTAGTTTGTCCTTCATGATCTAAATCTGATTTTCCCTAAACGGTGATTCTCTATCAAGGCACCAAGCATATTATGTCTAAGAAACTAAGATGATTTCATTCTTTTGTATTCTGTCCAGCGTGGACAACTTCTCTTGTAAGAATAACATCATGCATTATATGAGCGTATGGCAGTCATGGTACTGATATGCCATTTGAATATTCCATACTATTGAATGATATAAGTCTATTTTTATCGTGATTTAACCTTATTAATTCCGTACATACCTGATTGTACGTCTTTTTCCTTTTTCAATGCGAAATCTTTCAACAACATCTTTTATAATAAATTGATTAAGTCTTTTCACCAACTTTCAAATTAATTGCCATTTTGTGATTATGTTTTTTTCAACTTTCAATTATGTCCGAAAAAGTTGTTCAATAATCATTATTTAATTTAATTAAAGTTTCAATTATTTTATAATTTGTTGTATGACGCCATTGAGTCCCTGACCAGACGAGGCGCTAAATAGTATTCATCTTTTTGAACGAGAGCTTCCCCACTTAATAATATATTACTATAGTTTCTTTCTCCGGAAACGTGCATTGCACGTCTTATTTTTTTACCTATGTGATATAAATTTAAAATTGTGCATCAATAGAAAATATTAAATCAACAATATTAATTTTACCAATTATATTTCATGTATCACAAAATAAATAAAAGGGAGCCTATATTGACATCAAGCAAAAAGTATGTAACATTAATTAACATAATATAGTCTCGTTTAACTTTGTATAAGTTCTTTTTATGATTAAATATCAGTGATAACATTTTATAAATAGCCATAAATGATATTAAAAAAAATACATGCACCCCTTATTGATAAGATTTGCCTATTTTATTTTATGAGCAAACGATAGAGTGAATTATTTTATATTATTTAAGTAAGACTCTACAATTAAGACAGTGCTATCCAAATTATACAAGATTAAAGCATTCATTTCAAATATAAACGGATAGATATATAATGTAAACACTACATCTCATACAACATCTATTTCATTTCAAAAGCTCAGATAATAGCTAAAGATTACAATACCCAATGAGTTTATTAGAATGGCAAAAAGAATTAGAAAAACAATAATCTTCGTGATGAAGAATAATATCTCGAAAGATGATTAGGAGTTAGCATGTCTAAAAAGAAGTCTTCTAAGTTCTTCTCCCCACCTCATGTTATCTATTTTTTCATGTCTTTTTGCCATCATAGATGGAATAGTTTTTTTGATAATAGTTGAAGACAATTTCTTTCATTTTTCAATGTTTATCACCTAGTTCCTTAAATGTAGTAAAACTGTCTGTTTATTGCTATATTTTTCCAGTTCTAAAATAATAGTCTTTAATATATAGCATAGATGGAAGATGAAAAATACAAATCATGTTCGCGTAATAAGAGAATTACATACCACGAAAATTATTTACTTTAACTGGAATCTAATCAGTTTGAAATGAAATAATTCAAAAAGATGAAAATACACAAATCATTGTAATTAAGTAATAAATGAGGGCCGTTTCCAAGTCTCTCAATAATTTATTACTAATTCATCCATATAGATAACACACTTTTAATATCATAAATAATAAATAAATTAATGGCATTAATCTGCTAAATATGGGGGTCACGCTTTTCTATATCACATAATTATTTAGGAGATACAGTACAATTAAATTATATCTTTTCACAGTCCAACTTTAATTATTTTGCTGCTTATATTTTATTAATAATTAATTTAAAGAAATGCAAAAGTCTCTACATTTTTATTAAAATTAACAGTTAACTTTAAACAAATAATTTAGGCTTTATAAAATTTTAATTTATAGTCGGCTAAAATTAGTAATTCAACTTTTAACTTTTTTTTGTATCCTCTTATAATAATATATGATATGATTTAATTAATAAATATTTGATGATTAGCGTGAAAGACTGAATTGATAAGTTTTTAGCATAGATAAAGGACCTTTTCCATAAGCTACATTATGGACTATTTTGATCATTTTCTCTGTTAGGACCAAAGCCAACATTCTATAATAATATTTTCTTTTGTATTACTCTATTAGCTAATTGTAGTTTTTCTCTTCTTTTTGTTTATGTTGGCAGTGTTGTCTCTTATGCTCACCAAAGCCTCTTCTTTCATAGGATTTGCAAGAAAAGGATTTGCAAGTAGGAGAATTTAATTTTAGAAATGTATTGTCAAGGTTAATGGCATTAAAGGTCATTACATCACTTTTGTTTGGAACGGATGTATCTTCACCTTTGAAATGTATTTTGCATTTGTCTCTTTGCTTAACAGTTGATCAATAAGTTAAAATAGTAGCTCCAAGCTAGAATTACACTCACCATTCTTTCCACCTAAAATTTGGAGATGGACAAGAAGTTTGGTGAACGGGAAGGGTGTGTGTGTTGACTAGTTGTCGGATATAATAGAGAAGAATCACACCAAGAAGTATGAAGATAAAAAATGTACTTTTAGAAAGTTGAGTAATGATGACTATTCTTTATCCTTCGTGAAATTGATCAACAATCGCGGATTAGGTGTTGGTGACGAAATTGGCAATATTGGTATCCTGACTTATCAAAGTTAATTTTTGAATTATTTTCTAAGGTTCGTGATTCACGAATAATTCTGTATTTTTTCATTTATATTTGTATATTGAATCTCCCAAATCTCAAATTTTTGAATGCTTTTATACTTGTATGTGCAAGAAATAATTGGCTGATAGTTGTGTAATGAACAAAGAATTAAGACCAAAAAGTTACTTGACCATGTAAGAATTTCTTCATCATCGATGGATATGAGTTGAACTCTTAGTTTTGTCCACACTACGTAAGATAACAATCTTGGCATTATTATCCCGAATGTAAATGCCAAAAGACACATTTATCCTATTTTATATAACTCTTCTCTGAAACAAGTTTAAAATTTAAAAATAGTAATAATTTTCCCTGATTCCCGTTCAAAGTTGGACAAAACCTAATTTGTGTCTATATATAAGGTGTTCCTGCCTCTCCCCTTTTTCAGTCTTTTATTTCTTGACTATTGTTTTGTTCCTTGGTTTCTTCAATGTCTGAACATAGGCCTTTGCTTAGATTGAAGAAAACATTTTTTCATAGTTTTTTCCTTCATAAGCTAAAGAAGAAGCTTGTAGAGTTAACAACAGTCCACATGTTGTAACTCGAGAACTAGTGAAGGTAAGGAACTTATACCCTGCCCCGAGAATCGATCTGCAAAATCCATGGCAGATCAAGAAAAAATCACCTATGATGAGATCGATGTAGGAATGCTAATGATTCCATTTTTCAGGATGTTTGAGTACATTCTTCGATACTGGACTTTGGACATGGCAAAAAGTTTGGAGGATGGCTTCAGTGTCTCTGGGTTGACATGTGGGATGTAACTGATGGGAATGTCCCTAAGAAGTATGAACGTGGAAGGATTTGGATAAGGAAGGTGTACAATGATGATTTTTCTATTTGGTGCAATGAATTATTCAACAATCGCGAATTGGGCGACGGTGATGAAATCGGGCTATATTGGGATCCTAGATCTGCCAGTTTAGTGTTCAAATTGCTTTCTTAGGTTGGCTCTTGGTGGAAAGGTCCAATAATTTAGGAGCAGAAACAAAATAATATTATGGTCTTCAGTTTAAAAGCTATTTTGTTCTTAATGCACTTAAGAGTTGTGCTTGATATTACACGGATGTGATATATAGAGGAGTTATCACTTGTAAATAAAGGTTATATAGAGGAGTTTAATAACAATGAGATTGCACAAGAGACACCTCCTTTCTACAATTGTTATATTGTATGATTCATTACAATTTACATATACATTATCATGAAATTTTAGTCATTCTAGCATATCTATATAATTCACATGAAACACACGTGCAAAGCACGTGCTCAGAAACTAGTGTCCCTAAGAAGTATGAAGGTGGAAGGATTTGGATTAAGGAAAGTGTACAATGATGATTTTTCTATTTGGTGAAATGATTTATTCAACGATCGCGAATTGGGCGACAGTGATGAAATCGGGCTGTATTGGGATCCTAGATCTGCCAGTTTAGTGTTCAAATTGCTTTCTTAGATTGGTTCTTGGTGGAAAGGTCCAATAATTTAGGAGCAGAAACAAAATAATACTATAGTGTTCAGTTTAAAAGCTATTTTGTTCTTAATGCACTTAAGAGTTGTGCTTGATATTACACGGATATGATATATAGAGGAGTTATCACTTGTAAATAAAGGTGATATAGAGGAGTTTAATAACAATGAGATTGCACAAGAGACACCTCCTTTCTATAATTGTTATATTGTATGATTTATTACAATTTAAATATATATTATCATGAAATTTTAGTCATTCTAACGTATCTATAAAATTCACATGAAAAACACGTGCGAAGCACGTGCTCAAAAACTAGTGTCCCTAAGAAGTATGAAGGTGGAAGGATTTGGATAAGGAAAGTGTACACAATGAAAAATGATTTTTTCTATTGGTGCAAGATCTTAATTCAACTCGCGAATAGGCGGTGGTGATGAAATCGGGCTGTATTGGGATCCTAGATCTGACAGTTTAGTGTTCAAATTGCTTTCTTAGGTTGGTTCTTGGTGAGACGGTCCAAAATAAATATTATAGTCTCAGTTTAAAGCTATTTTTGTTCTTAATGAATCGGCGGGCATTAGAGTTTTGCTTGATATTACCACGGATTAGGAATATATAGAGGAAGTTGTTCTTGTAATAAACGTGAATTGAGGGATTTAATAACAATAGATACACCTCCTTTCTATTAATTGTTGATGTTTTTTGTGTTGCTTATAGCAGACTTGTCTCATCCTAACCTACTAACAATGTGCCTCAGTATTGATGAAGACACCAACACAAATGTTTATCATAATGTTGCTCGTGAGTTCTAGATCCCACAAGGATGTTAACATAATCAACTAAATGGATAGCAACGTCATGGCAACCTCATAGAGTATATTATGTTCTATTATTATCGTAGGAAATCGTACACAATCATGCACTCAAGTCAACTTTGTTATTGGATACACTTAAAAGAGGTTGGAATCGGGATGACATATGTGAGAAGCAGTGTCCAAGTCGTGACATTCGACAAAATCAAAATGAAAATACTAGGAGAAGTCTATCTTGTGCTATAAATTGGATCAGTGGAAATTATGATCCTATATTAAATGATGAATGCATCAACTTCATATACAACATATCGATGGATCAACCTTGTCTTTATCTAGTAGGATTCTTCTTTCCACGCTGCACCAAGACATAGAATATAAATTGGTTAGAGGAGACATAGTAATATAGAGAGAGCTCGACAATCCTATCCGCTCAATGTACCTTATGAATTAATTGGACAAATCTACTATTCACACCATGGAACAACTGAATATTGGGAAAAAAATTGGAGAAAATGATGCCTTAGATCCTAAGATGGTTGTCATCAAAATATTTGACCACGAGTTCAAACTAGAAATGTATGTTTGCGTGAATTTTGATAGGATTATTGAGTCGACATAACTAATACATCAAAAAGATACAATATATGCCTTGTTTATACTGCCGCTAAATAAAATATGAGGTTATCATATGGTTTCATTGTAGCTTCTCTTCGAGTGCAGCAATTCTACTCAACAACTTTGAATGTCAAATTTGATTCTAATCACCTTATCGGAATGCAGCTGGTGCATGATTTCGGTTACACCAATCTGCCAATTTATAGGTTTTCTTGTTCTACTCCTGTGTGTTTGATAAACAACAATTTTGATGAGCGTATCAGTATCCGTCTTCTTCACCTTCGTCAAAACCTACCCAAACACTAACAATGGAAAAACTTATGTCAATTGATTTACAAGAAAATGATTTTTGTTGGAAAGGCGGGAGTTTTCATGGATTGGATCAGTACTGATCCAAGAAAACAGAGGTTCTATTGAAGATTTTTGTATGTCACATGAGTTGCACTATTCTGTTTAATTTGACAGAAATTTTTTTGTGTCTGTTCGGGTTTTACGGTGAAAGACTGAATTGATAAGATTTTAACATAGATAAAATACCTTTTCCATAAGCTTCATATATGAGAGATCAAATCAATCTAAGTCCATACATTATGGACTATTTTGATCATTTTCTCTATTAGGACCAAAGCCAACATTCTATCATAATATTGTATTGGTATAATACATATATTGGACTCTAAACTAGACTTCAAATTTTAGCTTTGACCTTCAACTTTCATATTGCATAAATAGACACTTTAACTATTCAACTTTTGAATAAATAAATACATAAGTCCTACATGGCAATATACACGTAGAATTCCACGTAGGACAAAAAATGAAATATAGGACATGTATGTTTGTTTGTTCAACTTTATACAAATTTAAGTGTCTATTTGTGCACATCCAATGCTGAAGGGCATAAACGTAATTTGAAGTCAAGTTAAAAGACACATTTATGTATCTGCTATAGTTTTTTGAGTACAGTCCTCTTCACTTTGTAGTTTTGATGTTTTACCTTTTCTTATATATGCTCCTCACTACAAAGGCTCTTAGTGTGAGAAATAGGAAAATCCCTAAGTACCCCCTAAACTATGACCAAATCTCAGAGACGCACCTTAACTGAACTAAGATCGTATTACCCCCCACCCCCCGAAACTTAATTTTTTTGTAATTTTATACCCTCTTGTCTTACGTGACACACTCCATGACTCTACGTAATTGAGGCGCATGGGAAGTATTTTGATGCTACGAAGCCAAAAATGTGCACAAAATTACAAATAAAAAAATAAGTCCAGGGTGTAATAGGACCTTAAGAATAGTTAATATGTGTCTTTGGGATTTTGGTCATAGTCTAGGGGATACTTGTGCATTTTTCTGTGAGAAATATGTTAATATACTCACAGCAAATAGAAATAAATACCTAACATGTCCTAATTAAGGACCCCAAATGGCACACAAACTCAATGGTAGAAGACTACGGGCTGAATCTTTAAGTAGATATTTCATAACAGTTACTGATTTAGGTGTGTCGCCAAAGCACATCGAGCTAAACTTGAAGAAGGGAAGATGAATGAGTGAACTGCATTGAAAGATATAATCCTGAATTATATAAGATATCCATAGCAAATAAGAGTAAAAATTATTGGGGCATGTTTGAATAGAGGAATGTGATTTCAGATGTGACATTTCATCCATCAAAAATATCTTCAATCAGTAACTTGCTAGTTTCGTCAAACTAAAATGACTGAGAAAATTGAACACACATGCATTAACTTAATACAAAAATTCATTTTGTAACAATATAATATAGGGTCTAAATTCTTTCAATCATCTGACAGAAGTTTTTGAATTAGCACAAGAATAAGGCTACATTCATTCAAGACTTTGTTTCCATTTTTCTCCGTAATTCTGAAAATCCTAGCTAATAACTAGAGCAAAAGAAGGATAGAAGACGAAAGGCAACATGAGTTGTTGGCTGCTCAATTGTTGGGCATGGCCTTTACAGACAGATGTGTAATCTTTTATACAAATGTAGCATAACTTATGGTTGTAAATAAACTGTCTTGACAAAAATCTGTTAGGTAGTGGAGCCTGATTAATTTTAGGTTTTCCTATTTATTCTCTATTTTAGGCTTTCCTATTTATTCTCTATTTTAGGTTTTTCCTATTATTCTCTGTAACCAAAAATACTCTGATTTATTAATATACATATACATCACCCCGTGGAAGGTTACTACTCATGGGGTTTTAACCAACGAACATTGGGTTTTTCTCTTTCCTCTCTCTAGATTTCTCATCTCTTTCTCTTTGAAAGTTCTTGTGTTCGTCATTCATCTAGTGTGTGTTCGTGTATTCGATCCTAACAACTGGTATCAGAACTCAGGAGATTCAACACGATCACAGAAGATGGATAGTTCGAGCTTGAATCGAAAGTTGGATGGATCCGATTCAGTTTTTGGAAGATCAGATCGAAGATTATCTGTACAGAAATATCTTCACGAACCTTGACCGGGGGTGAAGCCGTAATCCATGACGGATGAGTAAGTGGAAACGCAAGAGGCTGGATCTAGGGTTGATTCGTTGACTTGTCCAGAAAGGGGGGCGGGTGGCAATCAACAAACATCGTGAAAAGGAGAAGACTACATTCTGTCCTGTTGAAGGCACTGTCAAACCTGTATGAAAAACCATAGGCCCTATGAACAAGGTAATTGATGCGTAGATTGTCAATTTTACAGATGTCTGAACCTGGATCCGTTTTTCGCATCATAAACGAGTTCACTTGATTGTGAGTCAACTCAATCTACTTGATATTAATTTTAAGATGAAATTAAAGGCGTTGATTTTGATGTCCTCCTGCCCGAGTCTTTGTATACCTGTTGGCTTGCTACGATTAGCAGTTCCCGGGGATCTGAGAAACTAAAGTTTGATGAAATCCATGATGTTGTTCTTGAGCGAAAGTATTCGCAAACGAGAAGTGGGAGATTCATCAGGCAGCAAGGCTCTCAGTCGTTGCTCGAAGGGGGCGAAGAATACGCAGGTCCAAAAATCAACATGGGTCGATCAAAATCAAGAAATCAAGAAAATCACTGAACAATCAAACGTGAACTTGTTGGCACTAGTGGAGAAAAGGTCCCCTTTGGACGATGGTGCAACGCCAAGAATAAACAGCATCATGAAATTTGGAGATTGACAAGGATTCTTAAATTCAGGCAGGGACATTGGGGATGCTCTAATCCTAGTGTGAACAGCCATGTTGAATCGTGGATTTTGATTCTGGTGGGGCATAATTCCCTTCGTCTCCAAGCAATGAGTTTGTTTCATCAAATTATCAATATGGAAATTTTTGGAAAAGTATATCTTGCTGACAATAAGCCTTAGAGATTGAAGGAAGGGGGATGTTTGCATAAAGACCACGTCTGTAAACCATGGACATTGGAGGATGTCAGATATATTACGGGATCGAAGAAAATATGATCTCTGTTGGTCAGTTGGTAGCACGGGATATGCAGCGAGTTTGGGAACGGTTCGTGGAAGATCGGAAAGGTGCTATGGTAGTAGCTCGTGGCCCAAAATCTTGACCTTGTACACCAACTTGCAAGGGGTGTATAACTTGGTCGCTGTTGCTGAAGGTGTTTCCTGTTCATGTCTTTGGCACAACGACGTGACACATGAGTACTAAGAATTAAGATTCTGGTTGCAAAGGATCATTAGAGGTTCTGAATTCTGTTGATTGGGGTCTCGCGAGAAGTTTGTGTTAGGCCAAACAGAAAAGATTAGTATCAACACAGACTCCTAGAGAGCCAAAGCAGTGCGGTTGGAATGTCCATACAGATGTTTTGGGGAACTCATCTCCAGTATCATCACTTGGAGGATCCAGATTCTCTGTACCTTCATTAATGATTTCACAGACAGTGTAATGGGTTTACTTTCTTGAACGCATAAGTCGATTGTTTGCAACTTTCAAAAGTGGAAACTGAAGTTGAGGAAATCAGACCGTTGAAAGCCAAATGCCTAAGTCTTACAATGGAGGAGAGTATGACAAATCAGAGTTCAAGGATTTTGTTGCAGTTGAGGGAATCAATTGAATGAGAACAATTCCGGGAAGTCAAAGGCAGAATGGAATTGCTGGAAGTATGAACAGAACATTGAATGAGCGTGCAAGTAGTATGAGGATACACTGTGGGCTGCCAAAAACACTTTGGGCGTATGCTGGAGACGTTGCATACTTGATCAACAGTGACCAGCAGTTCATTCGGGTTCAAGATTCCAAGGAGGTGTGGACAGGAAAAGAACTCAAGTACTCACATCTTGAGGACTTTTGGATTGCACTTGCTTATGTTCAATAGTTGATCCAGAAAAGATAGACAAACTTGATGCCAAGCTGTTAAGTGTTACTCATAGCTAATGGTTCTGATTTGTTTGGTTACAAATTTTGGGATGACAGTAACAAAAGATCCTGAGACACTTGTGGCTTGACATTTGATGAGTCTCCCCTGTACAGGACAGAGATCAGAGGTTTCTAGATTATTGACAAATCAAGTGGAGTTGAGTTTGAGTTGGAGAAGAGTAACCCCAATTGTCGTAAGGACAAGATACTCAACCAACTCCTACTAAATAATCTGAAGTGTAGCACTACACCTGAGCATGTGTTAGGAGATCATTCATATCCATCAGGGCACCAGATAGGTATTCACTTCATAACACTACCTCTTGCTGACTGATGAGGGGAACCAGAGTCGTTTGAAATGAGGCCCTACAGGTGGAGGATGATCAAGTAGAGCAAGCCATTGGATATGAAGGTTCACTGATAAGAACTACCATGGTGTTGACTGAGCTAACCTGCAGGTAAGAGAGCTTTGTTGAACAATTAGGTGTTCAGAATCAAGACTGAACCAGCATGGCAAAAGAAGGTTCATGCTCGTTTAGTGGTTTTAAAGGATAATTCACAAAGGAAGGTATTGATTAATGCTGAAATATTCTCTCCTGTTGTAGTTAACCTCTTGTCGAATTCTGTTTAGTATTGTTGCAAAAAAGAATCGAAAAATTTTGCATCTAGGGCAAATGGATGTAAAACAAACGTTTTACTTGAGACTAGACAAAGAGATCTATATACAACAACCGGAAGGATGTGTGGTTCTCGGAAAGGAACATATGGTGTGGCAAGTCACCAGGAGCTTGTATGACTAAAGCAAGCACCAAGGCATGTACAAAATTTGACTCCTTCATGACCAAGAGTGGATTCCTTCTGCAAAGCTGAAAAGGATCCTTTGTTGTTACGTCAAGAATACACTTGATTCCATATGTCTTTCTACTCTTGTAAGTGGATATCTTGTTTATTGCAGGATCTATTATGAGGGAGATTACAATCTGAAGACAAGTTTGTCTGTCACGTGTTTGAGGAAGATTTGGGTCAGCAAAGCAGATTTTGGGGATGAAGATTTCCGGATAGATCTGCTGGCAACTTTAAATCTATCTAGGAGTTGGACCTTGGAAGGTTCTAGCAGATTCAGTTAACTTGATGCTAAACCCAGTACTACCCATTGGCAAAATCACTTTAATTGTCAAGGAGCGTTCACCCAAGACTGCGAGGATCGTGATCACATGGCACTTGGTTCATATGCTTGCTTCAGCAGTTGTAGTTTGAATGTATGTTTATTTCTGCACTGAACTGATATACACAATGCAGTTGGAGTAGGTAGTAGTACATTGGCGCAAACCCTGGGAAAGAGCAGTTGGGAAGCTGTGAGGACTGGCTTCTGATATATCTATAGGTACATCCAGTACTACTTCACTTTGTTTTGGCAAAGCAAGTGACTCTACAGGGTTTTTGTGGATGTTTGATCTTGGTGGGAATTTTACTCGAGCAAAGAGTACACATCCGGGTACATTCACCATAGGTGGAACAGCAGTGAGTTTGATTCCATGGCTTCGAAGTGTGTTCTCTTGGCATCTACTGAAGCTGAGTATGTGGTAATAGCCTGAAGCGAAAGAGAGATATGGCTGGCAGATTATCTTGAGGAATTGGGCAAGAAGCAGAGCGAGAAGATTCTTTACTCAGCAGCCAGAGGTGCCCTACAGTTGGTGAAAAATTCAGTCTATATAATCGAAGACAAAGCACATCAGAGCGATAACCATTTCACTCGCAGGGGCATGGAGGATATGGAGATCTGCTTGGGAAGATTAGGTGTCAAAAGAACCCGACAGACTGTGTTGACGAAATGTGTTGATGTTCGGGAAACTGAGGTTTGTTAAAACCTCGGTTGGGTCTCTGTAGTTTTGTTGCTACAGATGTTGCGGTGTTGGTACAGATGTTGATGATGAAGAGATTTTTTTTTTTGAGAGAATGTTACTTTTTGGATGACTGAGTTAGTTCCCAGTGAGAATTAGTAGGGAATGGAGCCTGATTAATTTTAGTTATTCCTATTTTATTCTCTATTTTTAGGCTTTCCATTTATTCTTATTTTTAGGTTTCCTATTTATGTCTCTGTACCAAAAAATACTCTGATTTATTAATATAAATCTACCTCAACCGCTCGTGGAAGTTTACTCCGGGTTTTAACCCACGAAACATTAGATTTTCTCTTTCTCTCTCTAACTCTCATCTCTATCTCTTGAAAGTTCTTGTGTTCTTCATTCATCTAGTGTGTGTGCGTGTATTCGATCCTAACAAAATCATCTTCTGGAAGTCAAAATTCTTATTTTGTAATAGCTGAAGGTCCAACAATATAGGACCAAAAACAACATATCATAGTGTTTTTGTTAGTATTACTCTTTAATATAGTTGTAATAGCTGAAGATCGGAATAATTGCACTATAAAGTATGATAATTCTCAAAGTTCCCAATTTAGTCTATGCAATCCCTTTTTCGTACGTATATTTTCATTCTTTATTATTAGGTGCTCTATGAGAATAATATAATGTAGTTTTGGGTGTTTCTGAACCTCTATAATTTAGATATGAAATTTCACAAAGTTTGCAAACAGAGAAGATAGAGCTGATTTATAACACAGTCGTAGATTTGCAACGTTTGTTTTTCCCACTGATTGATTTCTCCTCTAAGTTGCAAACACGAACGAATACCTCCCTGGTAAGTCTTTCAGCCATATGTTGAAACATAGGTAAGACAGATTCAACAGTGATACAAGGCCAGTTTCTTTCGCTGGTTTTTGAGGAAAAAGGCAACCGAGGTCATGTTTTGTGCACTGACAGTATTGATAGCAAAAATATCAGGATATGTTAGATCTATAACACTCGTAAATCGCCACGTCAAGCCTTATATTATATCTTGGAAAGAGTTTATTTACACCATCTGAATGGATAGCTCGATGATCAAGAGGTCAAAATTCCAAAACAGAGTGGATAGATCTTCTAGTTCTTACTGTTTGTTGATTTTAAGCTACTGAGGAGATATTTACTCCGAGACTCATATAGTCAAGAATTGTCATTTGATGGAGATGGAAAATATACTCCGCGATGATATCATGAATTTTTGGAACATTCTCTAACTAACACAGTTGGTTCAAATGAAAACTACATGTACAATATCCGATCCACTCTACTAGTAAACAACACAAGTGTCTGTCATTACTAAAATTCACTTCCAGAATTCTTTCGTTGTTGATTTCTATATGAAATACATTCTTCTTTGGCAACATTATTTCTAAGCCAAGTCAGTAGAAGTAAAGGAAAATAACTTCTACAAAGAAGATTAGACTCACAGCAAATGCCCGAGATACAGATGTAACATGAAGGCAAAAGGTGAATAGATAATGATTCATTCACACTACAATTTGCCGCAGGAGAGATGTTGCAAGATCACTAGTTACTTAGAACGCTACCTATGGCATAAAACATCAATATTCAATTGAACATGAAGAACAACACTTCTTAAAGATGATAGTGGAGAAAACCTCCGATGAAGACACCAAGTTCCTTATAGAGATATATGTAACACCTTAGAAAATCTCACAGCGATAAAATATATGAGAAATGTAAGGTATATAAGGAAGAAAATTTATCCCTGTTGACGTGTTTTAAAAACCTGCATTAAGAGTAAACAATGGTTGTAAGTAAACTGCATAGGAAAAAAAATCATCTTCTGGAAGTCGAAATTCTTATTTGCACGATATAAGATCAAAACTAAAATGACGAAATTACCATAGGACGCTCATTTTGAGCCATTTATGCTGCCCTTCTAAGTTTGGCTAGTTCAGCCAACACATTCTCGAAGGGAACTATCAGCTTGCTCTTTTTAGTCTGCAATTTTTCACAACAGCATTAAACCAGGTTAAACAATGCTAATTACACAAACTGAATAAAATGGTATAGATAGAGAACAACATTCATACGATTTTGCACTTCTCAGCATATATCATTTGTTTTCTTATTCTAAGCGGAATTTCCATTTTGGGTAATGAAAAACTTGTTTTCATACAGTACTTGATGTTAGTGCTGTCAGACACCTAAGAAATGGATGTGAAAACAATAACAAAATCATTCTACAAATGCTCGTTACTGGAAACAAATTTGAAACCAAAAGCAATAATTCTCATTCCTCCTTAAGTTAAACTAACAACAGTAGTCGTCCAATTCATATCTTAGATCTTTCTGTAGAAATGAGCATAAACCATTCATCGTCGAAGGAAACAAATTTGATTTCTACCCATCTTTTATTAGTATGAACATACAGAGAAGGTTATTTAAGAAAGTAATTATAGCTTTTATCGCTCTGTCTCGTCAAACTTAAAATTCAATTTATAGCAGCCTGAACATCCTAATGGACTCTTGAAATGTCAATATCCATAGTAGTAGAGTCTAGATCTTCAATGAGGGAGCAAGAGCAAGAACTTCATCAACCGATTCCAAGTGAAAGTTGGCAATCATGGTGTTAGAATGATAAAGATTTTGATAATTGACAAATACAGAAACAGATGAATGAAACAGGTTGTACAGATGTGTTCTTTACAGAACCATCCTACTTTTGATAAGGAGACGTCAACCACTGAATATAAGTTTATAAAGCTTGTAGAATTATTATTTTTTTTTGACTAAGGCAACAAGTACAAAAAGTTTCCTTTATAAAGGAGTTCAAAGCCAAGTGAAAGAAGGAAAATAATTCCTAATTTTTTTTTTAGTTGAAATTTTGTTTAAGGAAATTGTGCTTTCATTTAATTTTAAGGAAATTCTGTAGAAAAGAAGTCAAGTAGAATTCACAAGGTTTGTAGAAGCAAATAAAGTTGAAATTATACAAGGATTTGGTGAAGTTTGATCTATAAATCGGGAGCTATTTGCAAAATCAACAAATTGCGGCACTTACATCGAGAGAAGATCAAAACACGATCAAGCAGTTTGAAAGAGTGTTTAGATTTATTGATAGTAGCAATTTGTGGGAAGAAATTGTAAAATTGTATTCCAAGTCTTGTTTACAATTGAGTTTTTTGTGAGTAGGACTTGTTTCGACAAGTGTGAACTTAAGCACATTGGAAGATATAACCCGGGGGGTTTTGTGTCTTTGGGTCGCTAAAATTAGAAGTTTATAATTTTCTTGCTGAGGAATTAGATTTTATAATTTCTCTAGGAATTAGAGTTTATAATTCCCTTAGGTTACATACTTTGTATCTTTTGTGAGATGAAATTTAATAAAGTGGAGTTTAAATCCTACCAGAGGTGTAGGTCGTGGTTTTACCCTTGTGAGTTGGGGTTTTCCGCGAGTAAAATATGTGTCATTATTTTAATTATCACAAACCTCCTGTTGTAATTTCTCAAAGTAACATATAAAAACACCGTGTTTCCTAAGGGAGCGAATTTGGGGGTTCATAATTCAACACTGGTAGAGTTTGCATCCATACAACAATGAAATCTGAAAACATTGCCTCACATCACATGTAAAAGATCAACGTATTAACAGGTCGAAATCTTCCAACACCTCCCCATCAGAAACATCATGCTGTTTTAGAGGCCTAAACTGAGTGAAATGAAAATCATTACTAGAATATTTTCAAGAGACAATTATAACAAGAAGTTCTCTTTTTTCTTGTAATAATAAAAGGTCTCAAGGATACTTGAGTATATGTTTAGAGAGTGATGGGATCATAACTGCTATATCTTAAGGTAGCTAATAAATAGTAAATGAGACAACAATAAAAAGAACACCAGGAATTAATGAGGTTCGGCAAACTTTTATTTTTCTTTTGCCTACTCCTCAGACTAAACCAACCAATATATATTTTACTCCAAAAAAGTACAAGTTAATACTACACTAGAGAAAGAATAACAATGCTATGAGATAAAGGCATTGATAAGGTGGTGTTACAAATGAATTTAGGATCTACCTATTAATAAGAGTGAATTCTTCCTGTTGATGTCATTCCATCACTCAGAATATGTCCAAATTCAGAGTTAACTGTGAAACCATTTTATGTTCACCTAAATTTCACCTCTAAAAGGTGCTATCTTGACTTTCTATCCCAATGAAGATTATCCTCTGACAACGCTATCATATCTTCTCATTAATCCCATTTTTGAATCTTGGTAAATTTAAAAAATCTCCACCTTGGCAAGATTCTCCATTTTCAACTTTCTCTCACCACTTTTGTCAACAAATCGGCATGATTATCCGTAGTATGAATTTGCTGCAATATGACTCCACTATCTTCTATGATGTCTCGTATGAAATGATATCGGACGTTAATGTGCTTCGTCCTTGCATGATAAACTTAGTTCTTTAATAATTGAATAGCACTCTATCACAAAACATTGCGATTCCTTCTTGTCCAATACCAAGCTTTCTAAGCGATCCTTGAAGCCAAATTTCTGCCTTCAGAGCCTCTGTAATTGTCATGTACTCTGCCTCAGTGGTAGACAAAGCAATTGTTGACTGCAAAATAGACTTCCAACTAACTGGTGCATTCGCAATAGTGAAAACATAATCAGTAGTTGATCTTCGTTTGTCCAAATCACCTGCATAAGCTGAGTCACAATATTCAACAAGATATTGACTATTTTTCCGCTCAAAAACCAAACCAACATCTATAGTATTATAAAAATACCGTAGAATTCATCTTACAGCCTGACAATGATCCTTTCCAAGATTATGCATGTACCTGCTTACAACTCCAACATTGTGTGGAATATATGTCGTTGTGCAAACCATTGCATACATCAAGCTACCAATAGCATTCGTTTATGGTATTCTTGACATATATTCTCGTTCAGCTTCATTCTTAGGTGACATAGAATCACTAAGCTTAAATTGAAGAGCAAGCGGAGTGCTAACCGTCTTCGTTTTCTCATTCATACCGAATCGGTTTAGTACCCTCTTCAAGTATTATTTCTGGGATAAATAGATTTTCTTTAAATGTCTATCTCTTTTACTCCATGCCAAGAATCTTCTTTGCCTCACCGAAATCCTTCATCTCAAACTCCTTTCTTAGTTGAATCTTTAGCTTCTCAATTTCCTCTTGACCTTAAGAAGCTATCAACATATAGGAGAAGATATGTAAAGGAATTATCTTCAAGCTTGCACAAATACACATAATATTCGTATTTGCTTCATATGTACCTTTGCTGCAACATAAACTTGTCAACTCGTTTGTACCGTTGTCTAGAAGATTGTTTCAATCCATACAATGATTTTTCTAGTTTGTACACCATATTTTCTTTTCCATCAACTTTAAATCCTTCTGGTTGAGTCATGTACATTTCCTCTTCCAAGTCTCTATGTAAAAATGCAATTTTTACATCCAACTGAACTAGTTCCAGATTCAACTGTGCTACCAAAACCAACAAAACTATAATGGAGGAGTGTTTCACAATTGGAGAAATTAAAGTACCTCATTATAATCAATTCCCTCCTTTTAAGCATGTCTTTTGGCCATCAATCTTGCTTTGTAGCGAACATCTTCTTGGTTAGGAAATCCTTTTTTTTTACAAATACCCGTTTGCACCCAAATGCTTTCTTGCCCTCCGGGAGATTGGCCAATCTCCATGTATGATTCTGATGATCGAAGGGACTGCATTTCTTCCTCCATGGAAATCCTCTACTTATCTTTTTGTGAACTTTGGACTGCGTAGCACACACCACCGTATCTGTGAGTCAAGCAGGTTTTCTTATAGTCCTTTTGGCTTGCTGGTTGCTATTGATTCAAGTTGTGGTTGAGGTTCTTGAGAGGGAACCTCCTCTTCGACTGTCTCTCCTTCAAGAGGAAAATCTTTTGTTGTTTCCTCGTTTGATCCCCGTGTTGGGAAAATTATCTTTCCCTCAAACTCCATCTGCTTTGAAACACCATCAATTATTCAATTTGTTTGACTTCTTCAACTGTTACCTTATTTGTCAAGGCAAAATCATCATAGGTAACATTCATGCTAAAAATATTTTTTTCTTGTCTTTAGACACCATACACGGTATCATTTGACTCCAAAAGTAATTTCCATAAATAAAGTTTTCTTTGCTCTTGGGTCCAATTTTGACTCTCTTACATGATAATATGCAATTGAACTAACTAGATATAAAGAACCATATCTTCAGTAGGTTTTCCATACCATTTTTCAAATGGTGTCTTCCCACCAATAGCAGCAGATAGTAGACGATTAATGAGGTAGCATGCATATGATATTGCCTCAGCCCAAAATTCTTTGCCCAAGCCAGCATTGGACAACATACACTGAACCTTCTCCAACAAAGTTCAGTTCATGCGTTCTGCCACTCCATTCTGTTGTGGTGTATTTCTGACGGTGAAATGTCTAACGATGTCATTTTCCTCACAAATTTTCTTAAAAAGATCATTTTTGTATCCTCCACCATTGTCTATGCGAAGACACTTGATCTTTCTGCCACTTTGAGTGAGTTTCTATCATCGCCTTCCATTTGAGAAAAATTCCCAATATTTCATCTTTTATTTTCATTGTATACACCCACAATCTTCTATAGAAGTCATCAACAAAGGTTATAAAATAGTGTTTCCCACCTAATGAAGGTGTTTTGGAAGCACCCCAAACATTTGAATGAACATAATCCAAAATACCTTTAGTATTATGGATAGATGTTCCAAATTTTGCCCTTGTTTGTTTTCCCTTGACAATGCTCGCAAAACTCTAACTTGCAAGTTTTTACTCATTTTAGCAATCCTTGATCTGATGAAGTTTTTGAGTATTTTCCCCCAGCAGTCCAAGCGCATATGCCACACCGCGTGGTCATTTCTGTCCTGCCTTGTCGTCCATTGGATGTTGTTGTCGCTGTCCTAATAATTGTACTACATGATGTAGTACAGATGTTAATTATTTCTTTGAATGTCTCATTACCACCAGTGCACCAAAGCATTTCTTATCACCCATTATTTGTAATGACTTTGAACCCCTTTGACTCTAGGCTCTTATAAAATGAGATGTTTTTTTTTTCTTCAAAAGTATGGGGTAACCTATCGAACATCTGTAATATTCTACTTAATCTAATCATGGTTCCTTAATCGGGTTAAACCAACACCTGACCAATGCGGTTTAGAGGATTATTGTTTGCGTGTGAATACTTAACGCCACATTTTCCTTCTGTCAATCACAAACCAATCCCGATTGGGACATATATGATAGCTCAAGTTAAATCCATCAACCATATCATCAATGAATTTGGATTGTCTTGTTAATAACTAGTGGAGTACTCGGAGTCATTACATCATCTACATTTGAAATCCCATGACCAGCCTTTCCCATTATTTGGTTTGACTTTTCTATCACTTTGGAAAGTCTTTCTTTCTTCTATGCTTTTTTTCTCGCTCGGCAAAAGGCACCATTCATCTTTGGCTATTCCCTGTATCTTGATTTGGATCTCTCTTTCTCTTCGTTCTCATATGATGTTGAGAACGACTCTCGCAATCATGCTTTCTGCTTCTTTCTCCGCCTTGTTGTTTTTCTCTCTTTCCTTTTTTTTGTTGTTAATAACCATATAAGGCAGAACAAACTTCTTTGAGAGATACTTCATCATTCCCATGCCAGTAGATCGTTTCAAGATTCTCAAACTCTGGGACGTGACTTAACACATTAAGGTCATATCTCCATCCGTAAAGTCACGTCCATTTCCGCAAATTTTTCGCCAACTTATTAAGTTGGTTTGGTTGGGGGGGGGGGGGATTGATCATTCCATTGTTGCTAAACCGGGAATATAGTTGAAGCGTAACAGTCTTCTTTTCATGGTAAAGTTTATTTTGCTGCTTTCTTCAAGAATTTCTCCTCCAATGAATTCCAATAATTTTTAATTTGCAGATGTTTTTCTTCGGGTATGGGATACTGTTTGTTCTCTTGTAATGTAAATATCGACTGGTCAACCGCAAGCACAGGATTGTAATCTCCAATCTTCTTCTCCTACACCGTCTGGTTTCTTTTCTTCTGTTGCAATATATAGCCCTTGTTTAAAAATAACATCAAGGACCTCGCCTTGCCACATTACGAAATGTCCTGACCCATCAAATTTCAACTGCAAATTTCGCATTTCACACAATTCTTATCATAAGTGAAGATGACAATCATGACATATTATTGACACTCAATGTGGACTCATCATTTTTCTTGCCTCCCATTTTACTACAAATACTATTTACTCGCTAACAATGCAGTGACCAATGCAAAAAAAAATTCTGATGTGGAAGTTCAGACTATGCTGCAACCATAGAGTATACTCAGATAATACCTTGACTCTGATATCAATTGTTGTGGAAGCCAAATATAAAGAGAGTGATGGGATCACAACTGTCATATTTAAGGTAGCTAATAAATAGTAAATGAGACAACAATAAAAAGAACACCGGGAATTAATGAGGTCGGTAAACTTTTGTTTTCTTTTGCCTACTCCTCGGACACAACCAACCAATATTTATTTCACTCCAAAAGAGTACAAGTGAAATACTACAAGAGAGAAAGAATAAAACAGGCCTTAGGAGCTGAGAAGGCCAGTGAAGGTGTGTTATAAATAAATTTGGGAGCACCTATTATACGAGTGAATTCTTCCTATTGATGTCATCCATCACATCACAATATGTCAAAATGTCAAGATTTACCTTGTGAAACCATATTATGGTTCACAAAAGGTGTTATCTTGACTTTTTTGACCAATGAAGAATTATCCTCCTAACTATCATATCTTCTCATTAATTCATTTTTGAATCTTGTCAAATTTAACATACGTATTATCATAAAGACGGTTACTTTAAGCAAATTCCAATCCCATGTCAAATGAACTGGTAGCAAACAAAGTCAAAGCTTAGCTCTTAGCACAAGAATGAAGCTAATAGTCATATGATTGTTTGGCAGCAAAATTTGTTGTAATTGGAACTGTGGTAAAGGAAGATGAACGAATGAGATTCTGTTCAAAATGAAGGAGCTTCTCATGAAGCTCTTCAAATTTCACTGGAGTTTCTCTGGCACGTAGAGCTACAGTGATAGTGTCATGATCGGCTGAAAGTCCATACAGAGCATGAAGGAAGAGCTCATCCATTGAGATTTGAACCCCAGCAGAGGCTAAAGTGCTTCCAATTGGTATCGATGTCTCGGTCATTCGTCCTCTCCCACTCTTCGTCAAGTTTTCAAGATTTTAGCTTTTTCATCCTCTTTAGAAAAATCCTTCTTTTGTAGTTCCTGTAAATGCAGTGAAACGCATAAGTTTCCTTTCTATAACTCTACAATAAAGAGCAATGCTCCTTTGGAATACATTTATTCAGATGTTTGGGGTCCTTCACCGGAAATTTCAGTAGATGATTTTCAATTTTATTTAATATCTGTTGGTCATTATACAAAATACACCGGTTCTTTCCCATAAAACGAAAATCTGATGTATCCTTTATGTTTCCCAAATTTAAGAAAGTTTTAGAAAAGCTCTCTCAAAAGCCCATCATCTCCTTTTATTTTGACAATGGTGGTGAGTTCATCCATCTCAGGTCCTTTTTGAAGACAATGGAATATCTCACCTCCTCACTCCTCCACATACTCCTGTGTTAGGACCGAAAATAAGCAGATGTAAATGTCAGAGAAGCAGAAGCTAGCAAAGCAAACCTCAAAAGGACCACGAGCTAGAAGACAAGAGAATACCAAAGACACAAAGATTTAAAGATGGTTCGGTTCAATCGACTACGTCCCAAAGGAGAGTGGAGCAATCCACTAAAATAGAGAGTACAAAATACAGAGGGGAAACAACCTCAACCAAATCACCCGAAATACATGGGAGGTGCACACAAGTGATAAAATATCAGCTCTGTGACACATAAATGCTCCCTTGACAAAACTCTCAAGACTTACGACTACAGTGTGAATGCTAATTAAGTAGAAGAAACATGTTCTTTTTATAGTGTCCTAAACATTGTTCTACCAGAAAAAGAATTAGTCAATCAAAAACCTTTCCTAAAAGGAAACCCATTTATGGTAGAAAATTTAGGGCAAATAAAAACCAACCCAAATCTCCCCTTGACCTGAATTTCGACAAACTAAATTTGTTCCAACCTTCTTCACTTAATCTTCAAACAACTTGCCTTCTCCTCTCAATTAATCTTCTTGCAAAAATTTATGTCTCCAACACAGAGAACCTCTCTGGAAACAATTTCTCCAACAAAATTTCCATTACTGCAAAAAAGGTTGGGCTAGAACTACACCTGTCAAGATAGATCACCTCATTACTAACCTGGTGAATCATCGGTTTTCGAAACCACCTAAAACCTGACTCATATTAAATCTGGCTCTGATACCACTTGTTAGGAACGAAAATAAGCAGGTGTAAAGCGGAAGCTAGCAAAGCAAACCTCGCGAAAGACCACGGTAAGAAGACAACGAGAATATCACCAAAAGACACAAAAGATTTAAAGTGGGTTCGATCACGATGATGAACCAAGTTAGAAAGAGGTGTTCATCTGGACGGGTTTGTAGTTTCCTAGCCGCAATCATTTTTGACAGTAAGAAGATTTTGTATTGGAGAAAAATTGTTTCAGAGAGGTTCTCTGTGTTGAGCACAAAATTCTTGCAAAGGAAGATTATGGAGAGGACGAAAGAAGCAAGAAGCAAAGTTGTTGAGTTGAGAAGATTAAGGAAGAAGGTGGACAAATTATTTTGTCAGAAATTCAGGGCCAAGGGGGAGATTTGTTTGGATTTTATTTTGCACTGATTTCTTACCAAAATAGGTTTCCTTTTAGGAAAAGGTTTTGATGGACTAATCCTTTTTCTTGTGGGCAAAAGGTTTTTTTAGAACTCTATAAATAGAGGAATGTTCTTTAATTAATCAGCATCACAATTTGTAGTCTAAAGGGCTTTGAGAGTTTTGGTTTTTAGAGGGGTTAATTTATGAGTCCCACAAAGCTCTCTTGAATACGTTATCACTGTCTGTGTGTGAAACTCCCATTATGTGCCGAGGGGAATTGGTTGAAGTTGAGGTTGTTCTCTCTGTATTTGTTTAACTCTCATATTTATAGGGGATTGACTCATCTCTCTTTGTGGACGTAGTCGATTGACCGAACCAGTTAAATCTTTGGTCTTTTGCGTAGATGTTCTCGTTTCTTCTACTCGTGTCTTTCGAGGTTTGCTTTGCTAGCTTCCGCATTTACACCTGCTTATTTTCGGTCTTAACATCCTGAACATAATGCAAACGTTGAACGTCGTCATCGCCATATTGTTGAGACAAGTATCACCCTATTACACAATGCAAATCTCCTTCTTAAATTTTGGTCCTATGCCTTTGCTACCGCATCCTACTTGATTAATCTTTTTACCGACCAGAATTTAGAGAATCAGTCTCCCTATTTGGACTATATGAGCTTCGGGTCTTTGGTTGTTTGTGTTACCCATGGTTAAGGCCTTATAACCAAAACAAATTGCAACCCTCGCTCCATCACATGTTTGTTTCTTGGATGCTCACAAAATCAAAGTGCTTACCTTTGTTTTGATCCTAAGAAGTCTAGATTATATGTCTCCAGGCACAACGGCAGAGTCCTTCCTTCCGGTTACCCCACTGTCAAGTTCATCTGACCTGGACCAGATATCGTTTGGACCACTATGGCAGGAAAATATATCCCAAATTCAACCATTATTAACATCGATATCTGTGCATTCAGAAATTCAAAGAAGGATTCCTTGTTACATTGCCTTATATGTCAGAAGGATCGCTCCATTACATTCTGTCATCTTGATTTCACAACGAATTACCGGAGGATTGTATTGCTATTGCTCTTAAACAAGGTCTTTTAGGTTTGTTTGATCTTCATAATTCGGTCTGGTTCATAAGTGTTCCAGTGCTGGGAATATCTATGTTAATTTCAACAGGGACACCAAGTCACGCAATGTCGAAATAAGATTGGATGATGAAGCAGAATAGCAACGTTTACGATTCAGAGTTGGAATCTCCTCTCTATGTAGTCAGTTTAAAAGAGAACTCCTGTTGGTGGACTGTTTGGTAAACTAGTTCTGGACACGTGCTTTGCACATTTCTTATAATTTGGAATTTTATAGGACATGTAGAACGACTAAAATTGCTATTGAAAAAACATATATGTTTTTGAACAACATGTAAGGAATCATATTAATAACAAAAAACCATAAATAAACTCTTAAAAATAATCAAAAAAAAACAGCCAAATAAAGGGGCATATTTGATGTTTCAAATTAATCTTTTTAAGCAACCTTACTATAACTTTTGAACTTTGGTTAATAGTTAGTGCAATAGTTCAATAACGTACACAGTGGCTAATTTGAGCTCAAAAAGTATTTCGACTTACGAAATAAAAACATCATAGAAAACAGTCTAATAAGAAAAAATAATTAAAAGTAACAAAAAAAACTACATTGAAAAAGGCTAAGTCATATCGTGATAAAACTTCACTTTGGGCTATTACCACGACGGATTTTTGTAACATGAAATTTTTAAATTTTTGGGATGTTAAAGATATAAAAAAAAACATTCTACAGAAATAATAGGTAATGAAAGAGACAGAATTTGAAAAAAAAAAATAGATGAATATGAAATCAAAATCTTTAATTGATATTGTCCTTCTCCCAAATTCACATTAATAGGATAAGTTGCGAATTAACCCACCATATTTGGACAAATCCGCAACATGATAGTATACAAGATAAACGTCAACTATTTGAACTTACATCAATTTGAAAGATCTCATCTTTTAAAAATTACGATTATCAATATAAAGAAATAAATTAAATAAAAAAAATAAGATTAAAAGAGAAGTGTAAATATAAATTGTCAAACAAACAAGATATCAAGCAGGAAACTGCATGAATAATCAGTAACTAAAGCGACAAAACTCTGCAATACGACAGAACGATGTTTACTCCATCAATAACTAATCAATTTGTGTTACGTGTCTCTACAATTTACATTTAATAAAAGAAGTAGTAAAATAATGTTTATATGATAATTCGTAAGATGTACAATATGAATAGAAAAAATGATTTTTTTTATTCTTAGAGGAAAAAAATGAAAATTTACCACAATGAAATCATCTCATCATTAAGTTGAGATTTAAATTTAAAATTCAAAAGCAAATTTCAAAAAAGAACATTAGAATAGAAATCAACAACAAGAATAAAATAATATATGAGACATGGCAAAATACAATATACAAATATAAGACTTCCAAATAAATTCAAAAAATTTCTTAAAAAAATAAACCAATGAAAAATTAGGCATTATAATGAAAGAAAGAAAGAAAGAGACAAATTATCATTATCAAAAAAAATCTTAATAATATTATTATTTCAAGTGTTAAAATTTTATAAATAGCTAGCTACCTGAAAATTTTTGGAAAAAAAAATCTCATTCAAAAGAAAGTAGAAAAAGTAATTGTTGAACAAAAATATTCATCCTTAGTTAGAGATTTAGGAATTATGAAAGGTGACAATAATTTTACCTCTACAATGGGGATTTGACGGAGAGGAAGACTTATTAAGTCATAAATAAGAAAGAGAAGATGATGAAAAAGTTAGAATAAATTTGTATAAGAAAGACTTCCTTAATGAATTAATCATATCCAGAGAAGTGGGAGAAGGTAGAGGGGGGGATGGGCGGGAGGGGGGATATTATGAGGGAGATTTTTCCCTAGTCAATTTAATATAATTTAATTTACTGGAAGCAGAGGAGAGGAGAGCGAGAGAAGGGGAAAGAGGAAACGAAACGGAGGGAGACAGGGAAAAGCGCCAAAAAAAAAATAAGAGAAAAAAAAAGGGAAAAAATAACTCTGAATGGGATATATATAGATGAGATTATTTATTTATTATTTATACATATTAACTTATAGCGAGGCATAGTTATTAATTAGATATTTTAATTAGGAATAACCTAAGGAAGTGTATAAATTACAAGGTCATCAACCATTTAATTAAATGATTTACAATTTAATATGTTAAATGATTAAATATCCAAATTGATATTTATAACATTTTAATTATAGTAGGTTGGTAAAATGCGTGGGTAAATTCGTTAATCAACTTTTATTTTTTTTGTTCATGCTTTTAGTTCGTAATATACTAAGATTTGAAAACGTGTGTTGCCTTTGTCCTCTTTGTAATTACTACAAAATGTATGCTTATTTCACAAATTAAATTTCAGAATAGAAAATATATTGGATTGCACGCTACTTAGTATTAAACATTCGTAAAATTATTTTTAAACTAAGTTACAAATGTATAATAGTTATTGTAAAATTAAAGTAATTCCAAAGAGGAAAAGAGTGAACACCCAAATTAGCTAATGAATCGAAATAAAATAAACTGAAAAAATACCGATAAAAAAACTTAAAAACTAATAAAATAGTGAATGAAAAATTGCTAAAACTTTTAAATAACAAAAATTAAAAGGAGAGAAATTACTTCTCAGTTTTATAGAATGAGGAACTTCCTCAATAAATAAACAAAACAAATAAACAAATCTATGGCTCTTTAATGCATATAGATGAACAAATTACATTCTCAAACAAGTAATCAATCAATAATTATTACATTAGAGAATAACAAAGATGAGACATTATCACAACAAAAATTAACACTGGCTTGAAACAATGTGTCAGTGTATTGTTAATACATCTAACAATAATTATTCATGCACACTTATACTTCGGAATTTATAAAATAAGTGAATCATTAATATAAGTGATTTTTCTGAAGATAATTTTTTGTATTTATAGTTACAAGTTTTTGGAATTTGATGTATACATAACGTCTATCTCTGGAGAATTAGATTGTTTTTAAAGTGGGAATGGGAATAGTTAAAGTTTCTTACTAAAATCTAAATATGTGCCATATAATTAAGATTGTATGGTAATTCAAGGACCATTTTTGTTCTTATTGTTAAAAGGATACTTTTGAATAATTTACTGTCTTTTGTAGTTACGAAACACTCATCATATCGAACTCTATTTAGATAAAAATACATTAAATATTTCTTTAATTAATCCTACCTAGAAAACATAATGGATTATACATATCAGTATTATTTAGAGTAATATTTTATTAATTTAATGGTTTTGTTGTTTTTGGATCAAGAATATTAATTAGTTAAAAGGGTTAGAATCATAATCCTGTTGTTTTTTTTTTAAAAGTTAAGATCTTTTAACTTATAAAAAATAATGATTAAGTTCTGGCCTCGCCCTCCGCTTTAACCTATTATATCAGTGAATACACATTTTTTTAAAAAAGTAAAAAGATTATAATAATATTTTTTTAGTGTTTTGTTTTAAAAATTAAAAGAGTAATGCGTTATAAGAATCTATGAGATTATTTTTTTTTTTTTTATCCAAAACATTTTTTTCTAGTAGCATAACTGCAATAAAAATATAAGTTCTAAATTTAATCAATTAAAAAACATAAAGTTGCAGAATATAAAACTATTTGCATGATCGTTTTTTTCTTCAACGCTTTCTCGTCTTTAGTTTATAGGGGGTGGTATTTATTACAATATAAAATCACACCATGTTTAATTTTCATACAAAGTAGTAATATTTATCAATTTTTTAAAAAGCACATGAATAGGGTTAATTGCATGCTACTTTTTGTAGATTTAATAATGAGGTTAAAAATTAATTACATGAATTATTAATTTTCTTATCCATAACCTAGAGTGTTCACTACATGATAATACTTTGTTTACTAACAAACATATCTTTGAAAAGAAGATAAGAAGATTTGTACATCAAACATAAAGATTCATACTTAATATTCAGGGGACCACGATTGTCCGGGCTCCAAAAAGGGGGGGCTCCAAAAAAAATTTTCAAACAAAGAATTTTTAATTTCTAATCGGACAAGAATTCTTTTCTTCACCCCTATTTATATTTGACCACAAAAGCAAAAACCTCTCTTGAGTTTTCGTCCATTCTATTTTATTCAGGGGAATAAGTGACTGTGTGATCCGGATTCTTATCAGGGAATCCTGTAAATGAAATATTTTATTTCTTTGTCCTTGCCATTTATTCAAGAAAAAAGTAGTCAATCCAGAAGTTCAATTTACCTTCCTTCCAAACCGAAAAAATTGAATAGGTAACAAACAATGAACAACGTAAAAATTGCAAAAATGAAAATGGAAAATATGATACGTACCAAACAATATAAACAGATGCCGATGACGCCTTGCTCATTTGAACCTTCTTGAAGAACCCCCTAGCCCGAGCACTGAAAATTGATAAATTCTAACCCCCACCCTTCAGATGACATATTCTTCCCCACAGCAAAGTAACGACGAAACAACATACCTATTTTTATCAAAACAAGTATTTGTTTCTACTCATGATATGTTGAGCTTTAAATTTTTGTCCAAATGAACAAAACTCTCATACGTATTTATAAACTATTGCGTTTAAACATAAATCTTTCGATGTGTGAAAAGAATGAAAACAAAACATTAATATTAGTTCTATCTAGTATACATATTATGTCTAAATTTTTGATCAAAAGAAAGAAAACATGAATTTTGAGAAGAATCTTGTGAGAAGAAATCAATTCACATGCTATTGTCATGAGAAGGACATCACCAAATAATAATATTTTGTTGGAAAAATCCAGATATATAATTTTTATCAATGAAACTCTTCAAAATTCCTTTAACTTTAAAAAATAGGAGAGTTTTGAAATGTTGAGCTTCATTGGTTTGAATGATATTTCTCTCAATTATAACTTTATTAATTTAATGTTTTTATTCTATCTAATTATTTATAAAAAAAAACATAATTTTACATTTTAAATAATAGAAAAAATATTTAAGTGAAGGTATTTTAAAAAAGGGTAATTCAACGTTGAGGTTAGGAGCCTCCCACGATAATAATATATGATGTGATTAAACAATTGTGAGTTAATTTACGGTGTTGAACTGGTGTTGTGGTGGAAAGTATTTTAAGTCGATAATTTTACTTGTGATTTTTGAATTCCAACAAAATCCAGAACTAGGTGATGGAACTGTCGTTCAGAGAAGTTCAAGAATACTAAGACTCAATATCAACAAAGGAAAGTAAACTAGGAGCTCTAGAATAAAAGTGTTGAATGTTCTTTACAAATGGATGAAGTATACTATTAATAAGAAAGTTTAACTCAAGCCCTGAAGTACTGAGACCACACAGCAAGCACATTCTTTTGATATTAGTCATTGTAATTCTCCACGGTTAACCTAACAGAATATGCAAAGAGAAGGTGTCCGTTAGCAGAAGCTGTATTTTTCGCTAAGCAAGTTAACTTCAGCAACATGCCTATTTCATTCAGCAAAGGATCCGCCAAAAGTATTTGTCTGAAGCAAACACAGCTTTAAGGAATTCCTCTTCATCCTTCAAAATTATTTCGTATTTCAAGCTATAAAGTCTTTTTGATCCTTTTACTCCTTCAAACACTTTTGGGCCTATTTTTTCCTGACACGATTGTATACTAAACTCAGATGGGCTAAAACATTTCTATCTCCATCAAACCTTATCTTTTTCCACTATAAATATAAATGGTTATTTCACCCGGGTGATCCCTAAACAATCGGCAGCGGAAACGAGCACATACGTCAGTCTCGCATGTCTTCAGTTACACAATGTCGCAGGGTGCGGCCCGGGTTGCGGGGGTTGGCAGATCAAGGAAAAAGATGGTTATTGTGTCAGGGTGTAGAATGAGTTGTTGGTTGGTTGACACTTTGTTCAAGGACGTTCCACTGTGGGCATGGCATTCGGTTATTTCAGGTTCGGTGTTGTTTCGGGTTTTCTATTTCGGGGTTGTGTGTTTGTATAAGGGCCTTGTTCTGTCTTAGCTCACACGAATGACCGAATCCGTAAATATTTCGGTTTCAGTTCGGGTATTGGTTATTTGTCTTTTTTAGTTATTAGGGTTTGTTTGTTGTTTTTAATGGTTATGCCTTCGTTGGGCTTTTAAAAATTTTTTTACAAAATTTTTTGTTGATTTTCAGCTGATGGGCTCCTAAAAATAGTTATATCAACAAAGGCGTGGAGGGGGAGTGGGAAAGGAGAAGGGGGGTTAGGAGTGGAAGAGGTAAGAAGAATGAGAAGAGGAACTATTATATTAGAATATATATATTTCGCGTTAAAGCTAAGCCGATATAAAATCCGATATTATTACTATTACACTTCAAAATCATAATACCGGAAACACAGAATCGAAATGTCAAAAAAAATAAAAGCAGTATACCGAACCCGAATAAAAAAAAACAAGATCCAGAAAAAGAACTATCCGAAAAATACAAAAAAAAAATCTGGAAGCGAGGTTAAGGTCGCTGTTCTGCGTTTTCCGGTGTTTATTTAGGTGTTTTTTTCTTGTTTTAGCCCAAGCGCTAGCGTGTTGAATACATTTCTTTGAAGCTGGACTTTGGACATTAAAAAGTTTGGGGAAACGGGGGAGTATGAGGTCGGGCCCGATCCCAACTGTCCTCACAATTTTCCTTCCGCCTTATCTCCCCCCACTGGCGGTTAACTAGAACCCTATGTGGATAGATTCATCAAAGGGGGTCAATGCAGAGACGGTGAGCCGATCTAGAAAATGACACAACAAATCCAAAACTTGACCAAAGAGCGTACGAATGCGAAGAGCTGCGTAGGTACCCCAGGAAGAGTGTGAGAAAGAGAAACGGAGGGTACTCTATGATCCTGATAATAAGGAAGCAGAATCAAATGTCCCCATAAAGACCTAAAGCCGCTTGAAAGGCTCTCAGGCAAGACAAAGAATTTACAAGAGAGATGCCGTTGATTATACTTAAGGATATTTTCTTTACTGGACAAACCAAAACGGTGATGAAGCTTAATTTTTTGAGAAATCTCCATTTATGGATTGTTGAAATAAAAGTCAAACAGAATTTTTTCCACATCTGAGTCATAAACGCAGCCAGTTTTATTCAAATGCCCACATTTTCGGGGGGGAGGGAGGAGGAACGAGACACAGTTGCCGTCGGAAAGGCCGCGAAAGAAAAAGAAGGGAAAAGGGGCACACAAAAAGGAGAGAAAAGGGGAAGGGGGGGCGAGTTCCCTCTCAAAGTAGGAAGAAAATAATAAAATTATTTGTATGTTTCCCTCTGCAAAAGAGGAAAAATAATTTAAAACCTAGTTATGAGTTTACTTCTTTTAAATCAACGCTTAATGTCCGCCTTCTCTCTATATCTATTAGTGCGTAATTATTTTTTGGCGAATTTTGGTTTCTTCAATGTCTTCAAAAAGATATTCCTTTAGCCTTAAGAAGCCTTCTTTACAAATTTTTTTCCATCAGACTAAGAAAGGAAAAGATAGAAAAGTAGAAAAGAAGAAGCAGAAGAAAGAGAGCTTGGCAAAACGTACAAACTCCATAGGTAGTGACTCAGATGGAAGGTATGAGAGTGGGATGTGTACTCTCCTCTCCAAAAAATTGATCTGGGAAAACCTATGGCACGAAATCAAGGATAAAGCTTCCAGTTATGAAGTTTGAGGCGCGGGAGCCCTTTGATTCCATATATCGAGACGTTGAGTACATTTTCCTGCATCTTCGGTAACTGGACATGGACCTTCGCAAAATTTTGGTGAACGGAGTCCAGGAGCGGGAACGGGGTTGTAGGTTCATATGTGGGGGGGTGATTGGTAACGGCGGATAATGTCCTAACAAGATGAGGTGAGCGTTGTTACTTAAATGGGAGATCAGCTGAATTGCAAGATGACTATGCTCTTTCTGCATACGAATTGTTTCAAACCAATAACCAAATGGCGGGTCTGAAGGGCCCGGAATGTCTCTCGGTGGTCTGCGAGGAAAAGTCCCAGGTCGGTGATGAAGATTGGGCGTGTTTGGGATCGAGAGTGCTTCATAAAATTTTATGTAAATTAACTTTCTCGAGAAACTAGGACCAAAGCAAAAGGGACGGAGCCATACAATAGTCTTTAATGTTGTATTACTCTTTCAATTAGTTGATTGAACGATTTGGATATTGAAAAATTGAAATAATGATAATGTTATGTAGGTGCGTCGAATGAATAGGTCCTTGTGTGATCAATCACAAGAAATTCAGTGTACTAGTGGTATATTTATCGCTGACGAGACAGTGAACGATGTATAGTTAGAATTCCCGTGAGCATCAAATTGTTTAGACATTGAAAAGCTATGATACTTTCACCTTAAGTTGATGTATTAATTTTGAATGAATGAATATCCCAGAAAACTGTTTGGGATTTCCATAATATTAATAATTCCTCAAGTATGAGCAAAGATTCCTCTGCGTCTTCCATATACTGACATAATATTCTCAATATCTCTAACTTTGTGTACACATTTATTCAGAAAGTGTAGAGTTTCAAAGTTTGGTTGATTTCTCCTTTAAGTTGCAAACAGGAATGGATACCTCCAACACGTGCCAAAAGAATGAACAATTTTGCCCAACTTTTGACATTTTTTCAAGAGTCGAGGAGTGACATGATTACTGTTACTATAATTATTTCATATTACCAAATTTCTTTCATTGTAGCTGGTTGTCAAACAATACAGAAATAGGTGCAGGGTTGTGAGAATTGTTCTGCTGATATCATCGTCTTGATTCTGCTGATCTGATCATTTTCGTTGTACTTGAATTTTAGTAACCGAGTGTGTGTATGCTCTACTTGCCAACAAAAAAGAAAGAAAGAAATTGAAACAGAATATAAAGCGTTTTATGTCAACCGGCCAACCAAAGATATTTTGGTGGTTACCTGAATGCCGAAATGTGAAACCAACTTACTTTACCATTAAATACTTGAAGGCCCAAAGTAGTAGTAGTTTTGGCAGCCTCGGCATGGCTAACTATGGAACAAATGACACATCAACCCTCAATGTCTCGTTGGTGGCTCCTAATATCCATTCTGTCATTCACCCTATACATGCCCAAACCTAGAACACGTGAGGGGACTTGTAATACATTCTTACAGACTCACAGTTTTGTAACAGGGACAAAGGTTGCCGGGGATTTTGAAACGAGTCTGTGATGTGCGGGGGAATGTGATGTTGTAACGCGGGAAGACCAATGACCCTAAGAGTATGAACGTCCCAACGATGCAAGAAGTGCTAGCTTTAGGAAGCTGCATAATGATCCCGGATTGGGTGTTGCCAATGAAATTGGGATCCTAGGTTTTAAACGTTTATGTTTAAAATCATCTATCTCGATGATCAAGAAGTCGAAATTCCAAAACAGGGGTATCTAACATTTTGCACCTTTTGCTTCAAGTGTCTTAGCTGACATTTGTAGGAAAGATGACCATCTATGAGAACGAAGAAGAAGAAGGAAAGGATGGGTAGGAGGAGGGAGGCTGGGAGGGATAGAGAATGGGGGGACAAGGCGCACACGACGGGGAAGGGAGCGGCCAGAAAATAAGGACAAGGGAGAACCAACACTCTTTAATTAATGTGGCGCTGAAGGGGGGTAAGTGATGCTGGACCGAACAGACCATTATCTAAATTATCACTTAATATTTTTATGACAATAATTTGCCGCAAAATTAAGAGAGCTTATTGTTATTAAATATATTTTTTGTATCAGGCTAAATAAATTGAAATGAATATGTATTTTAAAAATAATTTCAAAAATAATTTATACTTCAAATTAAACATGAGATGAGTGACGATAAATGCCAAGACTTGTACTTAAGTTAGATTTTGTTTCTAGTTGAGGATTTGAGAATGCAAAAATATTGTATTTTTATTGCTTAAAACTCGAGTCAACCATTTACAGCATCTACCATCGTTTTTTTTAAATTGTATCTCTAATGAAATTCTTTAGTTGATAAAATGTAGAAAATCAACAAAAATTAATTTTAATTTAATTTTTTTTAAAAACTATTTTGTATGATACAATCCACTGAAAACATAACGACGGGGGAGTGCAAATTGTTAAAATGTTAAAAAAGTAGGAGTTTTTCGACTCAAAAAGAAAAAGAAAATGTCAATCTGTTTAAAAAGGAGTTGAAGGAAAAAAATAATATACATTAGCTTTCATCACTCTTATGAGATTTTATTGATACGTTGTGGGGAAAAAGCTAATTTAAGCTGTTAAGATTAAAACAGATTGTATTGGTGTTACAAAAAAAAAAAAACCAGGGTCTCTCGGTCCTCGACTGAAGCGGAATTGAATTACCGTTGAGCCTGGATCTGTATTGGAGGGCATTTGTAACTTGTGACGACCAATGTGGGTCCAAAATTATATCTCTTCGCAACTCCGCGCCACTCACAGGTTGTTCTCCTGCTCTCTATTTTGTTGTGACAACAAAATCACTGACGAATACTAGATATTCCACACCCCCGCCCCGCATAGTGTGGCCAAGAATTAGAATCCGTTCCTACAACCAGGAATGAAGCATGTTGAACGATTGTCTCTTTGTTCGCGATGAAGTTGAAGTTCAGGCGGGGCACCATGACTGGTGCAGTTTTTAGTATGTACCACTGACAAGAACAACCGGCTGCATTCTCAACCAAACCTCTCACGAGCCCGACATCACGATACTCAGTTTCCAGGCTTCCGTTCGCTTCGCTGAGCTAGCTTAGGGGGGATGGCTGGATGTAATAACAGATAGATTAAATAAATAGTTTATTAAAATAATATTAGTTTTACTGGGGTAAGTAAGCCTAGTTCCTAGTAGGATTAGTTACGACGGAATCCGAGTGGCCGATTAGGATGTAGGACTCTTCTATATCTCATAGAGAGAGCGCGCAGGGGAGGTCCAGGAACACGGCAAGGACCAAGCCAAGAGGCCGGCAAAAGAGTACAAACAACAAACAAAGATGATAAAAGAATGCTGCTCGGGTAACGTGTCGAAATGTAATAGTCCATGAGAAATATGTCTTAAGTTGGATGACATGATCAAATATTCAAAAAAAATATGACGAATGATCAATGCCGTAGTCAAAAATTTCATGAAGGGTGTCCAATAATCGCATAGGTAAAAAAATAATTTGATAATGGGTGCACTAAAATTTTGAAATCGAACTATGTAAACAATTAAATTATTTTAATTGAAAAAATATAATAAATTTTTTAAAATCAAAAACGTAAAGATTTAGCTTGAATTTTCATTTTTATTTAATAGGAAGTGAACGAAGAAAAAGAACAAAAAAAAGAGGAAGAGAAAAAGAAAACTTCAGTGTATGATGAATTCGTGGATACCAAGAATGGGCCACCAATTCTTGGGACTAAACATAAGATATGAAATACTTAAGAGTTAAAATCAACGAGTTTTCTAAAAAAGAAAATTCTATATAGTTCACTTTTTCACTTTTAATGCGGTTATAGGGGAAAAAAGGAAAAATAGAATTTCCTTATTAAATGTAAATTAACGGTCATGGAATACGCTAGGGTCGGAATACCCCTCAAACTGTGTCATTTGGAGCTGATTATACCCTCGTATAAAAGTGACTCTATATGCCCTACCGTTATACCACAACGCCTTCCATATACCCTGTCGTTACAAAATAGCTAAATAACCCTTCCAGCGGAAAAGCGAGCCTCTTTAGGAGAAAAAGGAGGGTGAAGAAAGGGAGAGTGAGGACGTCGAAGGGGGTGGAAAAAAGGAGGTGGGAGGGGGATAGATGAAGGGCGGCGAGCGAAAGGGCAAGGGAGAGGGGAAGCGGGGTAGACAGACAAGGAGGGGGGGCGGCGGGGGAGTGAGAAAGCGAGGGGAGGGGGAGGCGAGGGGAGGGGGGCGGGCCAGGCCGGAGGGTAAAGGAGTAAAAATTAAACTATGTTTTTTTGTGTATTGTAATTTATATTCGTATTCGAACGCAAAAAATTAGTCATCTACAATAAGTTTTTACAAGAATAATTAGTGACCAAAATAAATTTGATTATCAAAAAAATAATCATTATAAAATAGTCATTTAAACAAAAAATCAAAAAAATATGTTTGACGAGGATTAAATTTACTCATATGGGATATATTTTTTTTAGAAAAAATCAATAAAAAATTTAGATGTAAATCTCTTATTTTTTTATTTCCGTGTTAGAGGAAAAGGGATATTGTGAGCCATTTATTTACAAGTAGGGTATTATATATGAGCCACGGTCATATAAGGGTTTATATATCAGCTCTTCTAAATAATATACAAGTGAGGGTATTATCAGGCCCCTTTTCCCTAAATTAAATAATTACTTTTAAATTTTATTGAAAAAATGATTAAAATTTACTATTTACTGCTTTTTTTATCACATTTTCAAGTTGTAGGTCTCTAATTTGAAATTATTCTAATAGGTGCGTGTGCGCATTTTGCAATGCATGGGCCCAAGAAACCGCTAGGATAGGAGACTTTAGTGTGTTTAAGGGTGTTCAAAATGTGTTATTTAAGTATTAATGTGTAATTTTACTTATATATACGATGTAATTTTTCCGACGAAGGGTGTCCAATTGAACACCCTGGATATAGTGTCCCTCCGCCCGTGGGAATCACAAATATAACACTTTTCAGAGAATACAAGGATAAATATGACATTTTTCTATTTTAAAAATATTACATAAATTGAAATGAACATAATATGTGTTGATTATTTGGCCGAAATCAACCTTGTAGGTTAGTAGAACTAGATTTACTATTTCAATTCTAATAGGTTAGTAGAACTAGATTTACTATTTCAATTCTAATATATCGTATTCACTACTATTTTTACTTCTAGTTAACACAAACCAAGTTCATCATCTTAATTAATCTTCTTAAGTAGTTTCAAACATACCAATTCATAATAATTGAATATTATTCTTATTTATTTAATACAAACCATAAGATGATTAAAAACTAATTTGTTCCAGCATTAAAAAAAATAATTTAAGAAAATGAAAGAGAGAAAAAAGAAAGAGAAAACAAAAACCTGAAAAAATGGTATGCCCCGCCCTTTGTAACAGCCTCTGTTTATCCTATAATTTCCCTCTTTCTTTTTCTTCAAATTTCCCTAAAAATTGTTGATCGTCAACACAGGGAATGAGTGACTAAGGATATATATTTTCTTTGTAAACCCTTTCTGAGTAGCGCCTTAAGAAGACTCCTTTTTTCCAATTTCTTTCCATCAAAAGAAGTAGAAGAAGCTTGCAAACATAACAACAATCCATACGTAGTGAACTCGAGAGCTAATTGAGATTAGGGATATATATCCTCCCCCCAAAATCGATCTGAAAAACCCATGGAGAATCAAAGATAAAGATTTTGCCAGTATTTTGAAATGAGTGCAGGAAGCAGCCCTGTTGAATCCTTATATCGAGACGTTTGAGTACATTCTGTGATACTGGACACTGGAAAATGGAATAAAATTATGGTTGACGGCGTGAGGGGGTTGTATGTTAGGTGTGTTGTTGTATGGGGTATGTTCAAGTGTGGATGTAACTAAGGATAATGCTCCTAACAAGTATGAAGGTGAGCGTGTTACTTATGGAAGTTGTGCAACGATGACTATGTTCTTTCGTGCAATAAATTGTTCAACAATAATAAATTGGACGTGGGTGATGAAATTGGGTTGTTTTGGGATTCTAGATCATCAAATTTTATGTTCAAATTACTTCATAATCAAAGAAGACGGCTGATTCATTTGTAGAAATTGGGATATTATGTTCAAATTTCTGTGAACGTGTTTCAAGGAAAAGAAATAGGACATAGCTTTTTGTAAAATGTGGGTTCTTTAAAATGTAGTGAATGGAAACAATGAGTGGTTGCGATTTTATGAAGGAGTTGTGATTTTTCGAAAGGTTTGACGGACCTTTTTTTGATTAGTTGTGATCTTTTATGAAAAAGTTTGTGACTTTTAGAAAAGTTGTGACTTTTATGGATAGTTGTGACTGAATGAAAGGGTGTCGGACCTTTCCGAAAGATTGTGATTTTCCAAGGGTTGTGACATTTTTGGAAAGGTACAATGAGACCATTGTAGAACTCTAACTACTTGTTTTCTATAAATTGAGGGATTCCTTCATTTTAAAAATAGAATTTTCTGGACTTCTACTATCACAAAATCCAATATTCTAAGTGTACTTTATTGTCGTTGAGGTGGCTCGTGACACCAGCTTTTTGGGTATCAATACACTGGTTGATTCAGATCATTCTACCCAGGGGAGCGACAATATCGAAATCCAACCTCGGATACTAGAGAAGCCTTGGGCGAGTAATTCATAAGGGAGAGGCTGTTGCATTAATGGGCGTGATTTCTTTCTGTTTTTCAGATTTTCTGGTAGGTGCTACGAATTTAAAATTTGTGAATTAATTTGAGTTCTTTTCTTATCTTTTTATTCTTACTGGTTCATTAAACTGTTGGTAACTTCGTATTTCTGCAAGTTTGTTGGAATCAGAAGATTTTTTGACACATATTAAAAAACAATTCTTCTTTTGACAGACATATGTCATATATTTTGTTCTAAATCTGTTTCTGATTCGTAGTTTCGATAACAGGTTTAATTTTCTAGTTGTGACATGTTACTTAATTATGTAAATTTGTTGTCTACAACAGTTCTTCAAAGTTTGTTCTAAGTGGTCAAGATACAAGCTGTGAACAATACAATCTAAGGAAATTATTATACTGTTAGTGTTTCTTGTATTCTACGATTGAGAGGATCATGGAATAGAAGCTAAATGCATTATCATCTTAATAATTTAGTTGTGTGTGTTGAGCTAGGGCGACTATTGAGAAGGTACCCAAAAAATAGTGTATTCAGATTAAAAATTTACACCCGGTAGGGTATTTGACCCTCGGAAAAATCTACATACATACTCTTTTTCTACGACATGCGGGAGGGAATCCGTTTAGTTCTTACGCTTTCATGTTGTGAACTTCAATTCATTCGATTTACTACCCGGTAGGTAATGAACCCAATTCCCTCTATTGTCTATCTAAGGCAAGAAAAAAAATAGGTTCTAAGGTTAAACAATATTGATATTTATCATGTTGTGTATTAATAAAAACGTTCTGCAAAGCGATATTTTTTTTATTTTAAGTATTTTTTTGGCAAAGAGTGTTGTGATTATTTAAAATATATTAGTTGCCGACTGAGATATGCACATTTATTGGTTTGATAAAATAGTATGTTAAAATGTTTATAGTTGAAGATTATTTGAAAAGAAAAATATTTCTATGTGACTGGTTTTCTAAGGCATATGTGTTATTCTCTTTGAGGAAAAAAAAGACTTTCAAGTATTGCATGTGATGAAATGTTTGAGTTGTGGGTCTTTTTTTGTAGACTAAAAATTTTTGTGGTTTTACTCTGGATAAATTGTGGACTATGAATTGGTTTTGAAGAATATGAAAACTTCAAATAATAACGTCAGTGTTGATACTTGATTTTCTATAAACTTCAATGCTTATATAGAAATTAAATTGTACATTTTTTTGTCACTTGTAATTGTTGTTTTGATGATGGTAAACAAAATCAGTAGGTGGAGTGACCTGTGAGGTACCCCGGTTTAAACATGAAGTAGTTCGTTAATGCCAGATGGAGAAGGTACAGAAAGTTGGTGCACGGTTCAAACTGGGTCAGAAGTCAGACCTTTACAACAATGGCAAGGGGTTGAAAAGGAAATGACTTGTCTATTAAAATTGTCATCTTTCCATACATGCTCTTTATTTTTCCAACTTGAAAAGCACATTCAAGAACTCTTTGCAAAGGCTTAAAAAAATCAAGGAGAAGAATCATTCAAGAACAACCTAAAATCAGGCGTATATTGTGTAGTTGCTTGAAAATATATTCTTTCAATCTTACATTGTAAACTGATCCTAAATTTATAAAGGAATCAGTGTGCTTTGATCTGAAATTCTAAGTTAGTTAGTTGAACTAATTAGTGCGAACCATCGTGGTGCTTAGAAAATTATAAGTTGTCTAGAGTGATAGCTTAGGGGGGTAGCTAGAATAACATCTACTTAGGTTATCAAGCAATGAGTTAATTGATTTTTGTTGGGTGAGATGAAAAACTTTTTCTCACTTGGTAAACCGGTTACTTTTGCTTGTAAAAAAATTAGTTGAAACGGTTGTGGTGAAAAGCCTGTGTGTGAGACATGTAGTGGTTTTAACTCCCTGAGAAAGGAGGGTCCACGTAAACTTCTTTGTGTGAAACTGCATTTACTTTCTGTTATATCCGTATTTGATGTGACAAAGCGCGATCTGGTCATGACTGATAGTGGACGCACAGACTCTAACAGTCCTTATTGTTAGTATTTAGAATACTAAGTGGTATGTCTATTTGTGATAAAGAAATAAATATTATTAGTATTTAGAATACTAAATGGTATGTCTATTTGTGATAGAAAAATAAATATTAGTGAATTAGAGTTTGTGATTTTGTGCCTTTATAGAACGAACTTTGGAAATTGGGTCAAAGAACGAAAATGACGGATATAATTTCTTTTTTTGTAGTAGCATTCATATTTCTAAAAGAGTTTCATATTGTCACTGACATTTTGAAAGTCGAGGAAATATTGGACACAAGAAAAAAAAAATATTATCAAATACTTGAAATACTTTGAGATTCTGGGGAGTATATTTGTATTGGGTTGTTGAGGTTCTATACTACTGTCTTAAGGTGATAGTATGCAAATGTTACCAAAATTATATATACTACTTCGTTCCAATAACTTGTGTTCCTTTATGAAAAAAAATCATGTAAAATGTTTGGTGATTTCTAATGAAAATATATGTCTATTATAATAAAGTTACCTGCAATCGACATGAATATGTGTGAAAATCATGTGTTATGTTATTTGTAAACTAAAAATTTGCGACAAATTGCCTTGTTAGACCCGATGAAGAATTGGTTCATGGATAGTAGGGTTAGTTCTATAGACAATCAATGGGAGTGTTATGGAAGGTTCTTCTCAAAAGGATATTGATGATAAAGAGATGAGTCGAATCAATGTTTGGGTGGTCACACAAAATTTAAAAAAATAGGAATAAAATTTAGTGAGCAAAAAGCTACTCGCGAAGAGCTTTTCAAAACTCAATATTTTATTTGTCGTATTGCTGGTCACTGGGGGTTTTTGTGACATAACACATCTGGGCATGTCAATTACAAAACCTTGTAAGGAAAACTAATCAACGTTAAAGTTTGTCCTAACTTGCGATGCAATAAATAAAAACTGTCAAGTGTGGTGGAATCTAAGTACACGGAGCATTCTTATAAACTAGTCAAACGGAATATTAATCCCTGTGAATGATGTACAATGAAATTGTGATATGAAGTAATAATATTCATGGTGGGAACGGGAAAAGTATCTTGCGACTTTTATTGACAATATGCATTTAGAAACGAAATGATCTATTCTGCTTACGTACGGATACGCAAATTTATAATAAAACGTCTAGACAATATAATATGAAGTTGAAAATCAGTGGGGGAAAAGATAAGTGTTAGGGATTAGGAAGGATGGAGAGTATTAAATTCATTATGCCGAAATATGTTTGAAAAGTGGAAATAATCCATCAAATGTTGTAATATTACATTAATCTAAAGAAAAATCGAACGTGAAAGAAATGATTGGATGCATAGTTGGGTTTACCGGCAAAATTTGTTGTGGCGGAACTATGGCTTACGGTAAAAGAGGGAAAACAAAAAGGTTGTCTTTAGAAAGAACGCACTTGGTTGTTCAAGACAGCAATTCTATTCAATATGAGAAATGGAAATAGAAGAAAATCAATTGAAATATTTTGAAGTGTGGAGGGTGTATTGTTATACGCCAAGTCCAAGTTACTATCCTTAAAATGATTGAAAACAAGACATAAGATTGACTCTAAATGAGGACTTAGAATATCTAGTGAAAGGTCGAAAAAGACCTTGGAAAGAACAAAAGGGAATGTACTTAAAAAAGAGATTCAAGGCGTAGTAAAATGTAAAGGACATCTACTTCCTTCGAATAGATTTGTAACATTTCTTGTGTCTTATGGTTCGAAAATACTTTTGGACAGCTGGTTTGTCATAATGAGATTGTTTCAATTTCAGATCTTATTGAAGTTGCGTTGTGATCTTCTTCAGGAAATAAACTTTTGGGTTCAAAGTGAATCTCAAAAGGAACTAAACCGTTCCTGAAACTTTTTTTAACATATAAAGCAAGACTTTTTGTCAACGGTTTTAGACAAAAAAAAATAAGGTCTTGATCTTTTCGACACATACTCGCCAGTAACTAGAATTACATTTATTTGGATGTTAATTTTGTGTTAGTTGTGGTATATGACCTCTAAATTCATCAAACTGATGTAAAAACAACTCTCTTAAACGAAAATTTTGAGAAAGAAATTTACATGGAACAGCCCGAGAATTTTATGGTTCCTGGCAAATAAAAAAAAGTGTGTGAACTTGTTAAGTCACATTATGAACTAAAACAAGTACCCAAATAATGACATAAGAAATTTGACCAAACCATGTTGGCAAATGGATTTAAGAATGACAGAAGTGGTAAATATCTTCACATTAAAATCACAAGGTCATTGTTTGATTGTACATTGGTGATATGTTGATCATCAATAGAGACACATGACATAAATGCTATTAAACATATGCTAGAAAGCAAGTTAGGAATGAAATATCTTGGAGTTGCTGATGCAATCTTAGGTATAAGAATCCTTCGAACTCCATAATGTTTAGCTTAAAAAGGTAGTTCAAATATATGGATTTCAATATTGTCAAGTCTCCAATAAATGTGAGCTTTGCAGTTCAAAAGATTGAAAGTGAAAGTGACTCACAAGCAATTGGATTGTGCTAGATTATTGGAAAGTATGATGTATGTCATGAAGTGTGCGCGATCAGATATAGCATTTGCTATTAATGAACTGAGTCGATTCACAAGTGATCCCAATAGAATTCATTAGATGACAGTAAAAAGTGTTTTGGAGTATTTGAGAAATACTTAAAACTATGTCTTGCATTATAACAATATCCAACAGTATTGAAAGGATATAAAGATGCAAATTGGATCACCAGACAAATGAAGTAAAATCCACAAGTGGATATGTATTTAGTCTTGGTAGAGGAACAGTCTCCTGGAAATATTTCAAAAGGGACATGTATCGCTATCTCCACAATGATCTCTGAGCTAGGTGCTCTAGATAATGTCGGTGAATAAGTTGAAGACTCCGAAATTTCTTGATAGATATTCTTTTTTGGCCCAAACCATTGCCATGAGTATGCATACACTTTGATAGTCAAGATGCAATAGGTAGGGCATGGAGCATGACGTATAACTGAAAGTCTCGTCATATAAGACATAGACATGATAGAGTTAGAAAACTACTCTCTAGTGAAATTATCAGAATTGACTACGTAAAGTCAAAGGATAATGTGTCGGTATCCACTTAGAAAAAAGGTCTAACTAGAGAGAAAGTTGAAAGATCATCTAAGGGAATGGATTTACGACTTAGGACAAGTCATCTTGGCGGTAACTCTATCTAGCAGACTGGAGATTCCACGAGCTAGATTCGAGGAGAAAAACAAAGTTGTGAATGATGGTTCGGCATTGTCAACAAACTCTATCCATTCTCATGATGAAGACAATGCTCAAGGAAAAGGATACAACATGAAGGCTTGTTAATGAGTTAATAACGCTTAATGATTTTAATGATTTGCTAAATTTGGCAGAGTTGGCCAAATAGGTATTTACGCGATAACACGTTAGAAATCACCTCTGTGAGTGTGAAGTGTAAGCCGTTTCAAAGAAGATGATTGTCAAAAGTCCATCTCTCTAAACACTCATGAAACCAGGAGGTGTTCATGGCTGAAAAGAATACAACCGTAAGAACCATAAACGGTAAAGGGTTAATTTTGTGACATATGGTTGTCTAGGTATACACCAAAGCTCGACGATTCAAAGATATCGCATCTACCAATTTACCGAGTATATCCGACAAATACGTTCACTACGGAAAGTCCAAGGAAAAAACATAATTATCCAGATGCAATTTAATCTTGCTGTAAAAGTACACATATTTGGTCGTTTCTTGTTTTGGAGGAGTCTTCCCCCATTCATGCGGGGGATCGTGGGATTTTAGAAGGTGTGATTGGAAAATGAGAGTGCGACTTTTATGAAGAGTTGTGATTTATGAAAGTGCGACTTTTGTGCTTAGTTGTGACTTTATGAAAAGTTGCGATTTTATGAAAAAGGTTGGCCTTGTATGGAAAAGATGGCGACATTTTTGAAAGGATTTATGACTTTTCCAAAAAGTGTGCATTGTCGGTAAGGCACAATAAGAAACCATTTTGCACTACCTTTTGTTTCTATTAAAGTGGGGATTTCCTCTCATTTTAAAAATATAATTTTGGATTCTTTACTACCACAAAATCAATATTTCTAGTGTACTTTACTGTCGTGAGTGGCTCACCGACACCGGCGTTGTGGTATCAATACACTGGTGATTGGGATCATCTACCCAGGCGAGGACATATCCAAATCAACCCTCGGATAATTAGAATAGAAGGGAATAAATTTCCTTAGGAGGCACTGTACTTCGTGGGCTTGATCCTTCTTTCTGTTTTTCAGATTCTGGATGTGTTACGAATTTTAGATTTTGTGAATTAATTCAATATTCATTCTTTGGTTCTTCATAGTTCAATTTTAAAATTTGGTAACACTTGTGTTTCTGCAAAGTTTGTTGGAATCAGTAAGATTCTTTAGCAATATTAACAACAATTCTTCTTTAAGCAAAAATATTAGTAGATTTTCTAATATGTTTTGATTTAATTCGCTACTAGTTTAATTTTTCTAGTGTAAAAATGTATTTTCAAAGTTTGTTCTAAGTATGTTAGGAATACAAAATGAACAACAAAATAGATTATGAATATCTGGCTACGATGATTGTCTGTTTTTCTCTACTTGTTTTTCCAAGTTTTATGTGAAATCTACAAATGATTCAAAGTTCTTGTATGTTGTATTGATTGGAAGAAAAGATTGGGTGAGATTTCTGTTATTCGATGAGATGTTGTGCTTCAATGTATGGTTATACAATTAGTGCCTGAATAGTTGAGAATTGAATGTGTTGCTGTAAAACATGTTGTATAATCGTTCTTGAAAGGTCTTACAACATGTTCTTCTGTAACTGAAGATTAGTCCAACACATCATCTCTGTTCTGATGAAAAAGCCTGTCAAATATATAGGAGATCCTTGAGCTGTTTGATCACAGTTTCGAATTATAATTAAAAAATCATAATTTTGAAAAAAAAATTGAATTAATTTTTTATTAAATAAATTGATGACGTGGTCGAATTATAATTCGGTAATGTCATCAATTTTTTTCAGTAAAAAAATCAAAATTCTGAATAAAAATTCAATTATTTTTTTTAAATTTTTTTAATTAAAAAAATTGATGACGTGGCCGAATTATAATTGACCACGTGTCAAAAATAATTTTGCAAAACCATATTTAAAAAAATGGCATGAACGTGTTTTTTTTCTTTTACAATAATAACATAAATGAGCCAAACTTTTAACTAGTTGCATAAATGTTCAGTGCCCATAAAATAATTGTGCACCAAAGTGAATAGTATATACTTTGTTGCTTGCCATTTTGGTCGCTTAAGTTGAGAAATGAGTTTCCAGAAGAAAAAGAATTTCCCGCTAAAATTGTCTCCCAAATTTCCAATTCTTGATCATCAAATGGATCATCCCATTTGGAGGAAGAAGAAAGTCTTTTTAAATCCCATGACATCAAATTCGAGAGTAGTAGAGATAGTAGAGATAGGCTCTCCCATCGATTTCGATCAGAAAAACCCATGGAAGATCACGAAAAGCATTACCCCTGAAGTTCTCCATCAAGGACATCTGGTGATTTCACATTTGGAGACGTTCGACTACATTCTTCCATACTGGAACACGGAAAATGCCAAACGACTAGTGAACGGGGCTGTGTATACGGGTTATGGTATGTGGGATCTAACGAAGGAAAATGCAGGTTTTATTTTTTGGAACCTGCCTAATCATAATGACTATTCTCTATGGATCCTGGGGTTGTTTGACGTTTACGATTTGGGAGTTGGTGATGAAATTGGGCTCTATTGGGATCCAAGATTTCACTCGTTTATGTTCAGAGTACTTTGTAAGGTTTCTTGGGAGAAGATATTCTCTTACCAAGTTAACAACACGACACCAGTACCGGTAGTGACTCGACAGCTATTAGAGTCAGGCCCTGCCTGTACATATTATTCGAATAATATGAGGCACATGACTAAGAATATTACCATTCAAGATCTCACTTTTGGAGAGCTGCGGATTTCATTTTCCAAGACGTTTGATTACATTCTTCCATACTGGAAGTTGGAGCTGGCAAAAAGTTTGGTGAACGGGAGCACGGTGTGTGTTGGCTTGTGGGATGTCACGGAAGAGAATGAATGGACATATAGGGTATGAAGTGGAAGTTTACTTTTCGGAAGCGATTTTTGGTAAGTGGGAATGACTACTCGGCTATCATGAGGACATTGATATGGTCGCGGATAATGGGGGTGGTGATGAGTGTGAAAATTTGGCTATGTTGGAATCCTATTATTTCAAAGTTCATATTCAAATTAATTTCAAAGGTTTGTAGGAAGAAGACATTTGAGGTACTGACTAATAGAGACAGGCCCTGTAATGATATTTGATCTGAGTAAAGTAAGGCACATCACCGCTCAAAATATTGTTCAAGGTCAACTGGAGATTTCATCTTTTGAGACGTTTGGAAATTGAACAAGGCCAAAAGTTTGGTGAACGGGTATGTGGAGCATGTTCGTGTGTTGAATATAATGGGGACGAAATTACCGTTAGAAGTATGAAGGTGAAACTATTAGTTTTAGGAAGCTTCCTCGTAATGTCTATTCTCTAACGATTGTGGAATTGTTCAATCACATAAACATTCACCTCTTCTGTTTTTTCTTTTACTTGCAAGTGTATGCGCTAGCATTATTCATTGTACTTCATCTAACAGAATATGCACAGTATCTAAGAGACAGTGAGTGCACTAATCTGTTTAGCTCATAACAGGCACAACTAGCTAACCACTTGATTGATATCAACTAATTAACTGCAAACAAAAGGGAACTGCTATGCTGTGCAAGTATATATATACCTGCATTTGGCGTAAATGACTTCTGTAAGTAAAAACTCTTCTCCTGGCAGTCGAAATTCTTATTTGCACGATATATGACATTACCATAGAATGCTCTTCTTGAGCCATTCATGCTAGTTCAGCCAACACATTCTCGAGGGGAACTCTCAGTTAAGAATAAGCAATCGCAAAGATTTTGAGATCGAGAAGATTACCAGATAAGTAGCTAGGATTCGAGAGCTAATTGAGATAGGGGACATATATGCTCCCCAAAAAGTCAATCTGGAAAACCCATGGCAGATGAAGATAAGGATTACCAGTTATGAGGGTTGAGGGTGATAGGATTGTGGTCCCTCTTGATTCCATTATACTCGAGATTGTGAGATAACAGGATTTCGATACTGGACATGGACCTCGCCAAAAACCCCCCTCCAAAAAAAAAAAAAAAAAAAAAAAAAAAAAAAAAACACACCCCCAAATTTTGTGTGAACGGGTTGGGTGCGGTGTGTGTTCAAGTATGGGATGTAACAACGGATAATGCTCCTAATAAGTATGAAGGTGAGTGTGTTTACTTATGGAAGTTGTGCAACGATGACTATGCTCTGTCGTGCATTGAATTGTTCAACAATAACAATTTGGGTGTCGGTGATCAAATTGGGCTGTTTTTCAATCTGAGATCTTCAAATTTTATGCTCAAATTACTTTCTTAGGTCAAACGTTCTACAATTCAGAAAATACTTGTTTATAAAGTGTAGAAAATTAATGAAATTTATTAAAGACTATTTTGTATGTTTCCAATCAAGGAAAATAATGAGGGAGTGAAAAGTGTAAGATAGGGATTTATATAAACTAAAATTTTAATGAATTTAAAGTTATAAGTATTAGAAATTTATATATGTTTTGTACGTTTTCAGAAAGAAAAATATTTTTATAAGGTTTTCAACTTTGTTAGAGTCGTATTTAATTTTTAAGGAAAAAATCAAGAAAGAAAAGAAAACTATTTTTAAAAATTTTGGTGTTAATAATAAATTAAAATTTCATTGCCCACTAAATTTTAAATGAAAAAACAATTAATTCAATAGGTTGGAGTGACTTTCTGTGTATAAGTCATTAGTTGAATGGGACTGATTGAGTTGACAAGAAAGTTGAGTGACTTTCTGTGCAAAGAAGTTATAATTAAGAGATTTTTAAGTTGAAAATGAAAGTTAAGTGAATTTTTGTGATAGTTGAGTAAACGTCAAAGTTATTAACTCATTTGTTGTCAAAATACCAATCAAGACCTTTTGTTTTTTTAAATTTCATAGTAAGTCAAAATACAAATATTTTTAAAAACTTCATACCCAAAATAATAATAATAATAATAATATTTTTTCTCAAAGTGGGGAAATAATAATTCAAAAAACCTAATTTTTTAAGAGTTACTCTTATAAATTGAAGCTCACCTGCGTAATGTTTTTTGGATTCTTCAATGTCGACCTTTTTTTACAATGAAGAAGCAGCTTTGCCGATTGAGAAACGGGATCCCCCAAGAATCATGGTCTTAAACCTAACACACATCATGATTAGCAACTCGAGAATCAGTGTAGATAAGAATTTTTTTTAAAGACAATCTAATTTATGCTAAAATAAAAGTTGAACACAATTGTTTTGAAATCTCATTCAGGAATTTTGGTCAAATACCAATTAAGACCGCGAGATTGAAATTTTTTCTATATCTTCTTAAATTCCATACTAAGTCAAAATACAAACAAATTGGAATAAATAGAATAATTTTAAAAAAATTTACACACCCAAAATAAGGGATATTTTTTTTTTTTTCTGTGCCCTTCTCAAGAGGAAAAATAAATTTAAAACTAGAGTTTACTCTTCTTAAATTCAAGTAATTTCCTTGCCTCTCTCTATCTCTCTGTGCGTAATATTTTTTTGGCGAAATTGATTGTTTCTTTCAATGATCTGATCAAAAGATATTCCTTAGCTTTCAGGAAACCTCTTTTACAATTTTTTTCCATCAAAAGAAGAAGAAGAAGCTTGTTAAACGAAACAACCCTCCATATGTAGTGACTCGAGAACTAATTGAGATTAGGGATATATACGCTCCTCCCAAAATCGATCTACAAAACCCGTGGCAGATCAAGATAAAGATTACCAGTTATGAGGTTGAGGCCGGATTGGTGTGGGGGTGAAAGCAATCTGATTCATATATCGAGACGTTTGAGTACATTATTCGGTACTGGACATTGGACCTCGCCAAAATTTTGGTGAACGGGTGCGGTGTGTATGTTCAAGTGTGGGATGTAACGGAGGATAATGCTCCTAACAAGTATGAAGGTGAGCGTGTTTACTTATGGAAGTTGTGCAACGATGACTATGGTCTTTCGTGCATTGAATTGTTCAACAATAACAGATTGGGGGTCGGTGATGAAATTGGGCTGTTTTGGGATCCGCGATGTTCGAATTTTATGTTCAAATTACTTTCTCCTAGAATTTAGGACCAAAAACAACATACCATAGTCTTTTTTTTGTTAGTATTATTGTGGAAGATTTGATTATGAAATTGGAATATTAATTATGATTTTTAATTTAGTCTGTGTGATTCCCTTGTATTATTATAGGAGGAGGATTTGTTTAGGCATGAAAAACGATGATAGTTAAGGGGTATATCTAACATTTCATACCTTTTGCCTCAACTATCTTTGTAGGAAAGATGACAAATAACAAATAAAGGATTTGGCAACGATACTATAATTGATGATATATTATATTTAGTTGTAGTAATAAATGTAAGTTTTACAATCAACACTCTTTATTTATGTCGCTTAAGGCTGTAGTGATTCTGGATACAATGACATTAATTCAATTGTCACTACATATTTTTATGACAATAATTTGCCGCAGAATTAAAAGAGCTTATTGTTATTAATTATTTTTTTTGGTTGCAGGATAAATAAATTGAAACAAATATGTATTTTAAAAATAATTTATACGTCAAATAAAACATGAAATAAGTGACGATAAAACCCAAGACTTGTACTTAAGTTAGATGTTCAGGATTTTAGAATCCAAAATTTTTTAAACTCTGAGTTCAACAATTTTATCCAACCTCAACCATGTTTGAAATTGTATCTCTAGTGAAATTTTTTGTTTATAAAATGTAGAAAATCAACGAAATTTACTAAAAAAGCTAGGAGTTTCGACTCAAAAGAAAATGTCATTTTTAAAAAAAGAAAGAAAAAATAATACAACCATTAAATTTTATGATACGACGGAAAATCTAATTTTAGCTATTCAAGATTAAAATATCAGATGATGAAAAGGTTAACGTAAAATGTAATAGTCCAATGGAAAATATGTGTCTTAAGTTGGATGACATGATCAAAATATAAAAAAAAAATATGACAAATGACAAATATAACGCTTTTCTGAGAATATATAAAAAACAAACATGATATTTTTCCGTTTTAAAAATATTAGTACCTAAATTGAGATGAATAATTAAATAGTCTTATATTCTAAAATTCAAAACCAAATATTGACCCGAAATGAACATTGTAGGTTGGAGAGTAGATTTTACTATTTCAATTTTTGTATAATATATGGTATTCACTACTATTTTTATTCATTTAACACAAACCATACAGTTGTTGATAAAAAAAAAAAGGTTAATTCAATCATAATTAATCTGTAAGTAGTTTCAACATTACCAATTCATGATATTGAATATTATTCATATTTATTTAATACAAACCATAACATTGTTGATGATTAAAAAAATAATTTAGAGAAAGTGAAAAAAAACTGAAAACTGAAAAGTGGTTATGCCCCGCCATTTGTAACGGCCTCTGTTTATCCTATAAATTTCCTCTTTTTTCTTCTTCTTCTTCAATTTCCCACTAAAATTGTTGATCGTCAACAAAATGAGTGAAAAGGAAGTATATGCTCTTGTAAAACCTTTGCGTAGCCTTAAGAAGACCTTCTTTTACAATTTCTTTCCATCAAAAGAAGAAGAAGAAGCTTGCAAACGTAACAACACTCCATACGTAGTGACTCGAGAGCTAATTGAGATTAGGGATATATATCCTCCCCCCAAAATCGATCTGGAAAACCCATGGCAGATCAAGATAAAGATTACCAGTTATGAAATTGAGGCAGGTGCCCTCTTGATTCCATATATCGAGACGTTTGAGTACATTATTCGATAATGGAACATGGAACATGGCAAAAGTTTGGTTGAAAGGGGGGGGGTTGTATGTTCAAGTGTGGGATGTAACGGAGGATAATGCTCCTAACAAGTATGAAGGTGAGCATGTTTAACTATGGAGCTGTGCAACGATTGACTATGCTCTTTAGGACATTTGATGTTCAAAAATAACAAACTTCGGGTGGTCTGGTTGTGAAATGGGCGTTTTGGGATCCTAGATGTCAAAATTTTGTTCAAATTACTTTGATAATAAAAAACAGGTGGCTGATTCATTGTAGAAATGTATATTATGTTTCAAATTCTGTTAAACGGATTCAAGAAATAGGATCAATAGCTTTTGTAAAAATAGGGAGTTTATGAATATCTGGCTACGATGATTGTCTGTTTTTCTCTACTTGTTTTTCCAAGTTTTATGTTGAAATTCTACAAATGATTCAAAATTGTCTTTGTTAATGTGTACTTGTATTTGTAAGAAAAGATTGGGTGAGATTTCTGTTATTCGATGAGATGTTGTGCTTCAATGTATGGTTATACAATTAGTGCCTGAATAGTTAAGAATTGAATGTGTTGCTGTAAAACATGTTGTATAATCGTTCTTGAAAGGTCTTACAACATGTTCTTCTGTAACTGAAGATTAGTCACTGGTGGAAGATTACCGGCCAGTTCCTTAATCATAAAGTTGATGAATACCTCCCTCCTAAGTGATCCAACACATCATCTATGTTCTGATGCAAAAGTCTGTCAAATCGGATCCTTGAGCTGTTTGATCACAGTTTTGAATGTCTTGTGATAACTCGAGCTGTTTGATCTCCAAAACATCTTTCTGTATCGTTCTTGAAACCTCGGTTCTACTTATCTAAATTTTCTTTGTAGTTGAATTTTAGTAACCAAGTGTATGCTCTAGCATTAGTCATTGTAGTTCACCTAACAAAATATGCACATTAATTAATCAAGGTTTAATGAACGGGAATGTTGAGCTGCTTGGTTGTGGGATGTGTTAGTGAAAAAATTATAAGATATAAAATTGCTAGATTACAATTGAAAAATAAAACTGAAGAAAGAAGAAAGAAAGTAAGAATAGACCGAAAGTAAGAAAAGTAATCTTTCAAGATTTGAGGCGCGGATATATCGCTCTCTTAAGGAGATTCAAGCCCCACCGCAGCAAATGTTTCATCGGTCTCCAGCAGTAGTACTCTTTGACTTGTTCCCCCCGGGATACAACAGGCCTACACAACGTATAAACTCAACAAAAACCCTCTGGGACAAGAGTTGAGTCCAAAAGCTCAACAAAAAATAACAAAAAAAAACCCCCTTCAAACTAATAAGAACTCTCTTTTTAGGGACTAAACTCTTTCTCTTTGTTGTTCTCTTATGAATTGTGTTATCTAAAACCAAATGAAGAACTAACAACATTTATTACTACAAGAAGTCTTCCTAGCATTGAATAGGAAGATTACATGGATGGTAGTAAATAGTAAAGAAAAATAGTCTTAGGGAAGTTTAATAGGTTACAATGGGAGTGGCATATGTTACAAAAGGTTACAGTGGAGTTACATAGGTTACATATGTTACAAAGAGTAAATGGGAAGGAATTATGAAGGAAAACATTGATGGTAAACCAATGCTTAATGGATGAGGTAGAAGTAGCCAATCAATGTTCATTCTTATAAACTCCAAAATTAAACGCAATTTAATATGTAAAAAATGAAGATTATAAAATGCTAATAACCTAACAAATCCCTCACTTCATGTTAATATTTAGAACGAGAGTTATACCGTTGAAGGAAGACTACTATGCATAATGAAGGGTGCTCTGCATTGAAACCTCACTTTAGTGGAAACAATAACTGTACTCCGAGTGTACGTGGTTCTCAGACTTGTGAACTATGTACGCTTAAGGAAATAAAATATTCACTGCCTCACACATAATAAAATCAAGGTGTTGTTGACATGAGCTTTAACAGCCAGCACGTATGGCCATTGTGCTATCCGGGTTTCATGATGTGCATTTGAGGAATAAGCCTCATTCTCATAGGAAGCGGACCTACGTCCACAACATCACTAAGTGAATATCTGTTCGAGAGTGCCTCTGTAAGATTAAACACTCCACCCATACGGGCTAAAGATATTCATTAAGAGTTTATCAAATCAACCTTCACAAATACAGAATAAGGCCACTCAATCATATGGGAGGCGAAAAAAAAGAGTGCATTTTTCACAACAAGTCAACATATGATTAAATTTTTCCATTTGAACCTGGTTATAGGATCTCTAAGGTCCCCAGGTTGGGTTTCCTCATATTATGAATCAAGGATTTGTAGGCTTCAATCCATACCCCCCTCTATGTGCTCCAAAACCTTTTTCTCTTGTTAAGCATTCGTAAGAGGATTCTGCAAGATTATCACAAGATGGACATAATCAACATTATGGTACCATTTGTCAAATAAGATTTACATTAACTGTATTTCCTCCTTATAGGTCTGGATTTACGTTGTTGTAACTAACGGTTTGAAACATCTACCATTGCAGCGGTTGATATCAACAATGAAGTAAGGAATTGGTTTTCAAAAGAAGGAATTTGAAACAATTAAAATCTCTTAAACCAATTCGCCTTCCTCACTAGCTGAAGCTAATAGCAATTAGTTCACTCCATGCGTAGAGTTAGCAATATTAGTTTGCTTTTTTGATCTCCAAACAAACAGGCACACACCTAAAGTAACGACAAAACCAGTGGTTAGAACAGGAATCACCTGACAAAAGGGTTCAAATCGCATCACAAAAGCGTCAAGGTAAGGCAGGATATTTTTATAGGACAAAACACAATCTTTCGTTCCAATTAAATCTCATAACTCTTGTTATGCATGTCAATGTGTCATACCTGGCTTGCTGTAAACCTTGCCAAGTATCCTACTGTATGCAATATCCAGGGGCCTGGGCAATCAGTCACATATCTCAAAACTTCCAGATTGATACTAGGCATATTACTTTGTGATTTATTACATCATTTCACCTTCAACTGGACCTAAGTGGAACACTGACATCAAAAGGAGTAGGCACCATGAGATTGCAATCATGAAAGTTATATTTTTTCAAAAATTTTCTCAACATAATGGACTGGTCAAGGGGGAAAATTCCTTACATGTTATTGTTATGTTTATTCAAGAATAAATTGCTCCTCAATAAGATCTTTCATATCAAAAATGGTTCTAAGAACATTTTTAGCTTTCATCAATAAACATTATGTTAGAGCCAAAGATCAAAACAAAATCATCAACCTATAGGTAAATTAATCAATGAGAATTATTCCAAGAGTTATGATATATGCACTTATCACAACTCATTTGTTTTAAATCATTTTCAATCATGCAGGAATCTAAAAAACTTTTATGTTCAGTGCTTTGTTGCCTGTTTCAAGCCAATAGGGATTAGAAGTTTTACAGACTTTGCTTTATTGGTCTGCTCATTCAACAAACATCGGGTTGGTCCATATCATATTTCTTCATTTTAGGTCTCCATTTAGGAAAAGCAGTTTTTACAAGCCATTGATGAATTGCAAATTCAAAAAAATGCAGTAATAGCAACTAAAATTCTAATAAATGTAATTCTTGTTGAACGGAGAAAAAAGTATCAAAATAATTCTAGGCCTTCTAGTTGTTTAAAACCTTTGGCAAACAGCCAGATTTGTATTTATCATAGACCATCCGGTTCCAACTTTCGTAAAGTATTAAGAACCATTTACAAACCAATTTGTTTACAACCCGGCGGTAAAGCAAACTAACTTCCAAGTTTTATTAGAAAATTAGAGATTACATTTCATCATTTTTTACAGTCTCTTTCCAAAAAAAATACGAATCAGTGGAGATAATTGCTTATTCAAAGTTTAGAGGGTTATCTTTAACATTAAACCACATAAAAATCCGAGGGGCCAAAATCAATTTTCTACTCTCAGCTCTGTTACTTCTTCTTAACTCAAAATAACACAAAACTTCTATTTTTAAAAGTGAAGTAGAGAAACTAGGTTAGTGGACAAAATATTTGTTCAATCATTTGACCCCCCCACTATTTTTAGTAATCAAAAGGAAATTTATTTTCATGAAACATGAAAATAGCATCACAGATTCTATTACAATATTATTCCAAGATAAAAAATCTATAGGCTGTACTATTTGAAGCCATAAACCAAGAAACACAAGTATTTACTTAATACCCAACTTTGTAATTTTGGGATCCATTAGCCACACAAAGGCTAACAAACCCCAAATCTTAGTATCCCACAAACCTTGGCTTGTAACTTTTCCCCCCCCCATTCAAAAAGGTGTCCAATTAAGACTTTTTATGAGGCACACGATTAACACATAAACCAAAGCAGTTAAAATAGTTTCACCCCAAAAATTTAAAGGTTGCATTGTGATTCAAAAGCATGGCGTTAGTCAATTCAACCAAAGTTCTATTTTTCTTTTCTGTGCTACTCCATTAGGACGAAGGAGAGAAGGAAGGAGTAGTGCATGCATTATTCCCAATGATTAACAAAAGAATTAAACTCATTTGATTCATATTCACGGCCTCTAATTCACTTCTAATTCTTTTTATGTTCTTCCAAACTGATTTTCAACATCATTGAGAAAGTTTTGAAATTTTCAAAAGCATCACTTTTATTTTTCATCAAGTAAACATATGTAAACTTAGAAAAATCATCAATGAAAGTGATAAAAAATATCTATTTCTCACGAGTTAGAATTCCACAAGTGCACAAAATCGTATGAAACTAATTCTAACAAAACAGTTTTCTTTCAACTTGAAAAATGCAGGCCTTTAGTGATTCTTCGCTTTACTACAAGCCTCACATTTTTTTCAAAAATTCTTTTTAACCATTGGAATTATCCTAAAACTACTCATGATTCCAACATTAACGGATCATTAATTATGACACAAGACGAGGCCATGCAAAAATTGTAGAAAGAAAGCATATAACCAAATAGAAGTTTTTATTTCATGTCACATTCAACTACACATTCCCAGTCACATCATAACCCTTCCCCACCAAAAAAATACTTTCTTCACTATTACATATTGACAGTTCAATTAATTGTTTAAAGTTGCTTTATTAAGAAGAAACCTAGACATCAAATTTTTTTATAGAAGGAGGATAAAGTACATCCTTTCAATGTAATATCCTCTCAGGTTTAAACACACCAATTAAACATCTCCTTTCAAGCACTGAAATAGTGTTGAGCATCACCAAGCAGATGGTTTGGGCTCTCAAAATGAGTATATTTTTTAAAACCGTCTTTGTCATAACAGACAGTGAGGTTTGCACCAGAATCAGCACCAACCATCCATAACATTCTCAAACAGGTTATGTCGTAATTCGCCAAAAAGGTCTTCGGTACGTTGCCTGAGGGTTAGACCAGTTTCCGGAATTTGCAAAATTGCGCAATATGCCACTCTTGCCACAAACAAAGCATTGGTCCATTTTCTTGAACTTGTGATGATTTTGTGCTTGGTGATTTTCACCATTATTTTTCTTGGGAGGTCTACCATTATTTTTCTGAATTTTTTCCTATAGGCTTTAAAGAAGTATTTTTTATTTTGAGTTTTCAGGGATTAGCATTATCGAAGTAATTTTAAATTTACCTTCGATGTGATGTTGTTCCCTTCGGTTTGTAAAAGTGACTTGGCCCTCTTGCTTCTTCCTTCATGCGGATTTCATTATCAAGCTTTCAAGAGAGGTTTCCTTTGGTTTATGACGCATAGGTTTTTTAAATTCTTCCAAGAGGTGGAGTTTATCTAGGATGCCACAAAACAATAAGGGTGATCTCCAATTTAACCTCTTCGGACCTAGCTCTCCAACAATCATGATGAGTCTTGAGCTTGATCTACCACTTGATTTGTTGTCCACCTTTGGAAACGAAAAAATCTACTAGCTGAATATTTTTTCGCTCCAGCCTCTTCGGTATCAACTTACTTTGCCAATGCCTCAAAATTTTCTTTGCAAAAGTAAAGTCTTCAAATAAGCATAAAAAAATATCAGATAGACAATTAAAAAGATAATATCAACACTATATAGGAATCACCATCGTACTTTCCACTTCTCTAGTGAGAAATAGTTCAATCATCATTCATATGGTGATATTTCTTTTATTTGGATTATTCTCAGTTAAAAACGTAAACAACATTGAGAGACTTAAGTGAAAAATACTTTACCCTTCATCTTTTTGAAATGGTTACCAGAAACCGAAATGGCTTGTTAAAGATCTACCACTTGACATTCCGCAGGGGGGGGGGTTTTTTCAATTGTAGCCATCTTTGAATCTCCTTTTTAAAATGTTAGTGAAAAAAACTTACAAGATAATAAAATTGCTAGATTTTGTACAATTGAAAATAAAAATGAAGAAACGTAATCTCTTCAGGCTGAGGCGCGGATATTCTCGCTCTCTTTAGGGATTCAAAGCCCAATCAGCAATGTTTTCACCGGTCCCGCCAGGTTAGTCCTCTTTGGAATTGTCCCTCAAGGATTACAACAGCCTACACAAAGTATAAATCAAACAACTCTGGACACGAGTTGAGTCCAAAGCTCCAACAAAATAAGAACACTCCTTCAACTAATAGAATTTTTTTCTTTTAGACTAACTCTTCACTCTTTGTTTTTCTCTTAGGAATTATGTGTACTAAAAACCAAATCGAAGACTCCACTATTATACTACAAGAAGTCTTCCTAGCTTGAATAGGAAGATAATGGAGGGTAGTAAATAGTGAAGATAAGGACTTAGGAGTTTCATAGGTTACAATGGGAGTTACCATCTGTTACAAAGGTTACAATGGGAGTTAAAATAGGTTACATTTATGTTTAACAAGAGTAATGAGGAAGAATTAAGGAATGAAATACAGTGATGGATAACCAAGGCTAAATGGTGATGTAGAAGTCATCCATTACAATGTTTCATCTTATAAACTCCAAATTAAGAATGTAATGTAAATATTAATATTAAAGGCTAATAACCTAACAATCCCCACACTCATTTAGATTGAGATAAGAGAGTATACCAGTTGAAGGAAGACTACTATGCATAATGAAAGTGTGCTCTGTATTGAACCTTTACTTAGTGTATGCGCTAGCATCAATCATTGTAGTTCTCCACGGTTCATCAAACAGAATATGCACAGTAACATCAAAGAGACGGTGTCCATTTTGCTGTTATTTGGGCTAGTAATATGAAAGTAATCTGTTTATGCAGAGTCTATGTTTCAGCTCATTTAACAGCCACAACTAACTACATTCTAATTAACTAACTAACAACTTGATTAATTTTTACTAACTGCTAACATACGTGGACTAAATAGCAAAATGATATAAATGATTCATTAAGTTTGAAAGTTGGTCTAAAGTTATCGTATGGATATATTTTGTATAGGTAAAAGATAAATCATTTATTTGTGTGAACAATCTGTGGTATATAATATATGTGACATTAAATAAGTATCTAACTCTTTTGTTTTTAATAGTTTTTTTTTTTGACATTTTTAAAATATATGCCATAATTTAATTAGTTCTAACTTATTTTTTATGGCTAAAGGGTAGGGATGTTCAAAAAACGAACCGAAACCGATAAGTCAAACCGATAATATTAAAAAAAGTTAGTATTGGGTATTGACTTAGTGGGTTTGAAACGGTTTTGATTTTTTTTGTTATGGGTTATTGGTTCTTAACAGTTTAAGTTTTTTCTTAATGGGGTTAACCCATTACCCGGATAGTAAAGTAAATAATATATTTTATACCATTTTGTATATAAAGTCCTCGGACTAGGTGTTAATTTCCTACTTTTTTATTTTTTGTTTTTTGTCTCAAAACTTGATATTCTACAATGTAAAAGTGATTGGTTTTGAGAAGAATGTAAAACTTGTGAGCTAAAGTGCATGGGTTTATGTGGTTTGTTCACTTGTTTATAAGTGATTTTCAATATTTTTTTGTGTCAAAATCTTAACGGTTAAACCGATAACCGAAACCGATAACGATCAAAAATCGATAAAACCAATAAATGATTAAACCAATTCTTAATGGTTCTATAACGGTTTAGCATTCTCTACACAAAGATAACCAATAATCCAAACTCGATAAACTTCAAAAACCGAATCGAACCGGTCGATACACAGCCCTATTAAAGGGTATGTGAAGAGGGGGTGTTATATTTTCCAAATCTAAAATGTTAATGAGTTTTTTATTAATATAAATTTTTTTTGGATATATTATTGGAAGAAAATGTGGGTAGTATTTCACTTTGGGCCAAAAATAGAAAAAAGTTAAAATAAATAAAAATTCTTATGATTATTTCATTGGTTATCCCACACCAATCATACCTTTCTTATTGAACAAATTCCATTTATGATTTATTTTATTGGAATATAGTTTTGGTGGAGCTCCAACTAAAGAAATCAAATTATTTTACAATATTTTTTCGATTGCATAATGATTCATGCATGACATTTCTAGGTTAGATAAACCCCCTAATTAATTTCCCAATAATTTGATAAAAGTACCACAATTAACAAATAATGCTGGATTGACATTATGTTCAAGCAAATCATAGATTTATATAATTCAATAATCGTGAAATTTATTAAATATCTGATCATAAATTTTATTATTATTATAATAATAACTTAAAAGTTATTATAATAATTATAAATTTTAAATTCTAAATTTATCTGAGTATTATATATTTTTTTTAAAAAAAATAATAATAGTGTTCATCCTCTAGACAAGTAAAGAAGTACTAGAACATAATCTGATACCGCCCCATTTAATTTCATGTTGATAGTGCGCCTCACAAATAATTTTATTAAAGCCAATTAAGTAATTTACACATAATCTTTATTTATTCAATATTTGATGTGATATAACTTTTTAGAGAGAATTAATACAGTGACGATATTATCATTTTTAAATATAAAATAAATTTATATTTTGAAAAATACATTTGGAAATTAAGTGAAAAATTATGTCTTGACAGAAAGAGTATAAAATTATCGGTTGGAAATATTATTATATATTAGGCCTCATTATAAAGTATTTTTTTCATCCATTTTTACTTGTATAGTATGGAATTGACATATCACTTTTAAATGTAATTAAAAAAGAATTATACTGTCAATCCTAATGTATAATATTAATTTAATATTTTTTTAATAATACATGGAAATAATTATAGTTAATACTCATTCTATTCAATATGAATAATTTCGACATTTTTTAAAATTCAAAATAAATGAACTTTTCAAAGTTCAAGAATTTATTCACGTTTTTTCCACTTTTTTTTTAATAAGATTTTGGATCCCAAATAATGACCATCTCTATTTTAAAAAGTTTGGAAAGTATCAAAATATATATTGTCAAAAGACTATGAAGTTCACAGGATAAAATTAGGGAATGTATAATTATTATTTTCTTTATAAAAATTGGAGTTGATATGAGATTTTTAATCTTCTGTTGTGTTGTTTCGATATGGAGAAGAGAGTTATGCTAGGTATTTACCTATAACAAGAGTGAAGATGAGGGGAGATTTGAATTAAAAATATTAAATTTTTATTGATATATCGTGACAGAATTAGAATTTTTACTAAGATAATTCAAATATAAAAAAGTGAACATAAAAAAAATAGTTTTACTCATATATAAAATAATATAATTTTTTATCAAAAAAAATTCAAAATAATCCGTTCACCCAGACCTAAATCTGATCCTTTTCTATTAGAAGACTTGACTTGACACAGCTTAAACAAAAACTCACCTATCCATAATGAACAAAATAACACCCCAATAATCGTATCAAGTTTAAGAAAATTATTTATGCATTCAACTTTAAAACAAGAATTAATTAAAAACTAAATAGAATATATTTTTGTGTTGATTTTATAAATTAAACAAATACTTATGCATTCAACTTTAAAATAAGAATTAATTAAAAACTAAATAAAATATATTTTAGTGTTGATTTTATAAATTAAACAAGTGAAAAGTAAAAACCAATGGATGTGTTAAGATATGATTGTTGAAACAAACACTATGAAGCAAACATAAAGTAATATAACTTTTTCCAGTATAAACCAAAAATAAGTAGAGCAATGTCACCACCTGTATGGATTGGCTAGTTGGCGATAGAGATAATAAATAGATTATTTGATAAAGTTATATTTAAATTTTTTATTTAAATATTAATTATCATTTAAAAGTGATTTAACATTTAACTGGCAATAATCTTAGTTGTTTTTTATTAAAAATATTTCAAAATAAGTTTGGTTTTATCAAATTTTACCATGTGTCCAATGTTCATGTGAATTGTCTATCGAGTTATCTAACTTTGATGTCGAAAACGTCTATAAATCGCTTTTAAACAATGAAAATGAAATAATAATGTAATTGTTTTGTTTTTTTTAACACAAATATATCCTTACGATTAGTTAAATACAATAAAATACGTCTTGACTTAGAAATAGAGCAATAATATTTGCCACCTCTTTTTTTGATATAAAAATTCCGTTGATAATAGTATTTCTAAACTATTAAAAATGAAAGCACTCGTATCTATTATTTATTTACTTTTAATTTTACAAATAAACACCTTACCATTATATAATTTGATTTAGTTTTAAATTGCTATTAAAAATATTTTTAGACCTAATAATAATAAATATAAAAGAGACATTTTAAACCTATTTACAATGCATTAAAAACATTTCCAACTCTTGTCCATTATAAAAATTGGTAAAAAAAGTCTATCTATGTGTATAACAATCCATTTTGAATCTTTTTTCTTTTTGATATATAATAATACATATAAAAATATCCTCTAAATTAAAAATAAAAAAGTAATGCAGATATATAGAGCCATTAAAATTTCTGAGTTTTAAATCTCCACCCTTCATTTCTTATCATCCTTTTTATATCTCACTATATACTAAAATCCCCACTAATTTAACTACCCTCTCTTCTCCTCTTCTTCATTCTAGCTACTTCATTCTCAATTTAAAACCCTTAAACCCATCATATAATCATATAAAATACATAGAAAACACTAACTATAATTCTCAGTTATACTTCCTAGTCGACTGTCTATCGAAAACAATCTCTTCTGTCAGATAAAGGTAAGGATAAGATTTTCGTACAGTTTTATCATCTCATATTACATTGTTAACTTATCAAATATACACTTCAAATATTGTTTTACTTGTTATTGGTGTTTCTTCTATTGAATTCCCAAAATAATATTATTTTTTAATCTTTCTTGTACCGACAAATGTAATTTAGAATTTGTTTTATTGTTATAATTTTGAATTATTTTTTAATTTCCTTGTTTCCACATTGGCTATGAGAGATTGATATGTAATTTTCTATTTTTTTTCATGTATAAATATAATTATTTTTTTTCACTGATTTTAATTAAAATATTTTTAAAAAAATATCTATTGGATATTTATTTTTTTACTTGAACTGAAAAAAAAAATGATTTTACATTTAGAAAATTTGAAGTAATTTCAGGTTTAGTTGGAAAAATGGCACCAAACAAGAATGGTCGTGGCAAGACAAAAGGAGACAAGAAGAAGAAAGAAGAAAAAGGTTTTTTTTAAATTTTATTTAAGAGCTACTAATTTTTATTTTTATTTTTATTTTTATATTTTGGAAGACTAAACATATAATCATAATTAATATTGTTAATTTTTTTTTTTGGTATTTTTTTTTTTACAGTTATTCCCGTTGCTATGGATATAACAGTAAATCTTCCGGATGAGACTCATATTATTCTAAAGGTTAGTCATTATTTTTATAAGATAAGGTTATAATCAATTAATGCTAAATTTTCAATATTAGAATTATTATTGAAATGTTTAAGGAAATAGGCAATTTGATTTTATCGTCTTTTATAAAATTGCTTATAGTTTTTTTTTTGTATCTATATTTTTTATAGTTCTCTACTCAATTTATCCCAAATGGTCAAAAATCATTCCTTGTATATGAATTTGAGAAGTATTGAACAACATTTTCTAAAAGTTGATGAAGCATCATTTGTTCCATCTGAATGTGACAGACTTAAAAAACACCGTTAATTGATTAATGAAACTTTGAAACAACTTTGTCCATCTCTAAATGGTTGACAAACTTAAAAAAATATTATTTACTTAATTAATTAAACTTGAATACACCTTCGATATATCACGTGACATAACAATTTGGTTTCGGACTTTCGTAAAAGGATAAAACTCTTCATAAAAAGTTGAAGTGTTGAAAATACCCTTAAACTTGAAGAAAAATTATGGTGTATTTCATTCATATTGCTAGATTTGTATATATTTAAGTTTAATTAATTAAATAATAAAGCAGATATCTTTAAGACAGTCTATCATTTGGAATAGTCAGTAATAATTCGCCCCAATTTAGAGCTGAATTCCATATTTCTCTTTTTATTAATTAGGTGTAATTTTTTTTTGTAGCTTTTATTACACATTTCAAAAAAATAATTTATTTATATTTTTTGCTTTGACAGGGAATATCTACCGATAGAATAATCGATGTTCGTCGATTATTATCAGTGAACACAGCAACGTGTAATATCACCAATTTTTCATTATCTCATGAGGTAACAAATTAGGACTAAATTCCAATTTTGCATGTCAAATTTTTTTCCTTTTTGCCTTGTTATTTTTAATTATAGGGATATATAATAAAAAAGATGATAACGAACCTGTTTGCTTCTCTAAAATAAAATTATATTAGGTATATAAACTATGCAAGGAGGTTGCTTCCTAAACTTGATTATCTCTTTTGATCTAAATATAATAATAGAAACTTAATCCCTTAGTTTTTCCCTTTGTATTGGAAAAGTTGTGGTGATCATTTTAATTATTATATTTAAGTGTGTTAAACTATAAATTTTTATTTTAAAAATCTTCATTATAAAATAAAATAAATTATTGTTTGAACAGGTAAGGGGCCCACGTTTAAAGGACACGGTGGACATTTCCGCCTTGAAGCCATGCGTCCTCACACTCATAGAAGGTGACATATTATACGACGCCGTACTGAAAATATGCACTACCATTTTTACCCTCAAAGTTTTTGATTATTTCTTTTGCAGAGAACTACGACGAAGAGAGCGCGACGAGTCACGTTAAACGATTGCTGGATATCGTCGCCTGTACGACGTGTTTTGGGCCGTCTGTTAGAGATTCCGGCGAGAATTCTGAAGCTGCAAATGAATCGAAGAGCGTTAAGAAATCGAGTAAGCAGCGGAGAAATGGAAAGGATAAGCGATCTCCTTCACCGCCGGAGGGTGCGGCGGTGACGGCGACGGCGATGGAGGTGGATGAAGACGGAGAAATTGGTAATTCCTGCCCGAAGCTTGGTAGCTTCTACGAATTCTTCTCTCTTTCTCATCTCACACCACCTCTTCAGTGTAAGCTTCTTAATTTTGCTCTTTTTCTCTCTTCTGTATTATGTTAGATTTTATTTTTACTTTGTCACATTTCAATTTTGAGTTCAACTATGTCAACTTTAACATAAATTTTAAGATATATATTTTTTAATCAGATTAATTTATATGAGAAATATAGTAAGAGCTTGTTTGACTCAGCTTAAAAGCTGATCAAACTGACTTAAAAGTTGATTTTTGACTTATTAGTTGTTTGACAATACTCAAAATAACTTATTTTAAATTGAAAAAAACTTATTTTAGCCAAAGTAAACGTTAGGGTAAGGAGTGTTTTTTTTAGTTTATAAGTTATTTGAAGTGACCACATCTTTATCTTTTTGCCTTAATATTTTATAAAAATCTTTAAATTACCCAACAAACCCTATCATCTTTTCTTCCATTTTTTCTGTTCCGTTTGGCAATAAAGTTCAGCATTGTATCCAAACACAAACTGCTTATTCTTAAAAATAAGTTTTCAACACTTTAAAAGTAAATTTTTTAAAGCTTCTTGTTTTTATTAAGTCCATCCAAACGGGCCCTAACTTGTGTCATTTCATAGTTTTTCAATGTCTGAATTTAAAATTTAAAAATTGTAGTAGTACAATTTAACTTTGAAGATTAGTTAAATTGATTCCCATGAAGAAAAATATGATAAGTAAAACTAAAAAAGGACTGTGAAATTCCCAAAAATATGTGGAATTCAAGGTGAAACAAATGTTGGATATTTATTTGTATGGCTATAAATATATATTAACTCGTTTCATTATTTTTACGTTCTAAAAAGATATTAACTCGTAAAAAAGTAAAAAGATTGTTTTTTTTTCTTCCTTTGGTTTATGGGAGTAAGTATTACTTCCCAGTTTGTCTTGAATTGCATGAACAAATCATTCATGAAAATGGAATTCCAAATTAACTTCATAAATGAAAACAATATATCCATAAAAAATGTACACATCCAACTAAGGAATGTACAGTACTTATTTACCTTACATTTTTCTCAGTTATGCATAGTTAACACTATGCGTAACTGAGAAATGTTTTTTATGCTTTCAATTTCATTACTTTTTTTTGAACTGCTTTTGATTGTTGTTCCTTGAGCTGAGGGTTTATCGAAACAGTCTTTCTATCTCCAGTAAGAGAAGGTGTTGGTTACAACCTTATTCGTCTAGACCCATGTGATGTGTTTGAAAACAATGCTCAAAAATAAAAAATTGAAGAGAAATTCAAATAATAGACTAAACTACTTTGAGAATTAAGATATGTATTAAATTTCGTGATGAACAAAAAAACCAAATTAATTTTGAATCATAAACCATGAAAATGAATGTTTAACCACTATAAAAAATATATTTTTGCTAAAAATGTTGGATGTTATCATATTAACAAGCCTTTTGTAATTACTTAATATTGACTCCTAAGATTAAATTAATTATCTTGGTATAAACATTGGGTGCGTGCATTTCTCTTTTATTATTATTGTTAAGTGAGCATGTATTTTTATTCGTGGTTTATGCAAATTATTCTTTTTACTCTATATTTTTGAGCAGTTTCACCTAAAAAAATGTAGAAATATTAACAGAAAAGAAATAATTACCTGAATCAATATGACATAACTAAAAGTAGCAAAGGTCAATCTTTGTCTTTGGTATGCAATTTAATGCCTAAAGCTAAAAATATAATGCAAATAAAGGTCTGATGTGAAGATACACCATCTGTCTTTACTGATGAAAATATGTTAATCAGATTCATCTTATTTGTGTGTGTGTGACTCATCGCATCCCAGTTGGTGTTTATATTCTTTTTCCTTCATATCATAAGTTCAGTATGTTCTCTTTGACAAATCTCTAACAACTTAATTCCAGTAACTTTATAAATGTTCCTTAATCTTTAGAACTCAACCAAGATTTAGATTGTGTAATGAGCAATACCAATTGACACCAAGTTTCTTTTCGTAGCATCAAATACATCTTGAGAAAGGATATAAGAAACAACTTAAATGCCAAATTATCCCTTTTAAGATCTGCCTTTTATCCTTTTCTCTTAGGGAGGGGGATTCATTTCTCATCATCATAGGTGCAGATTCTTGCTATATAGCTGTGCACTAACTAAATTAACCATATTTGTTGCAGTTATAAGAAGGGAAACAAGAAAGGTTGATGAATTTCTACCAAATGATTATCTTTTCTCACTTGAAGTAAGCATCTCTCCAACTAGCTTCTTTCTTGTGCCTGGTTCCAATAATTTGACTAATGCAGTTTCAGATGTATTTTGATGTAAAATTTTAGATGTGGTTTAACCATGAAATAATCTATTAATGGGCATCTCTAACTGTTTGCAGGTGAAACTCTTCAACGGGAAGTTGGTTTTGGTTGAAGCTTGCAGAAAAGGTTTTCATAACACTGGAAAGCATGGGATACTTTGTCACAATCTTGTAGATTTGTTGAGACAACTAAGCAGAGCATTTGACAATGTGAGTTGTGTAGATTTTTTTTCTTCTTCAGATTAAGTGTGAGCAATTGCTTTCCAGGGTATGTACTCACTGAACTCTTAGCATAGATGATTCCTCTTTTTCAGGCCTACAATGAACTCATGAAAGGATTTCTGGAGCGTAACAAGGTGCCGTCAATATTTTTGGCCACGTTAAATTCTAAAACGAGTGCTTATAGTGAAAAAGATATCCTCTTCCTTTTGAGACTCATGTACACAAAGGATGTAATTTTTTTTCTTTTTGCTACAGTTCGGGAATCTTCCTTGTGGTCTCAGAGCCAACACATGGCTTGTTCCCCCTGTGGCTGCACAGATGCCATCAATCTTTCCATCTCTGCCTGTGGAGGATGACAAGTGGGGAGGAAATGGAGGTGGTCTAGGCCGAGATGGAAAAAGTGATTTATTACCTTATGCAAGTGAACTTTTGTTTATTGCATATATGCCTTGTAAGACAACAGAGGAGAGGCAGGTTCGAGATAGAAGGGCTTTTCTTCTTCATAGTTTATTTGTTGATGTTGCAATTTCTCGGGCCATCTCAGCTGTGCGACATGTAATGGAGAAAGTTAAACCAGCTCAGTCTGATGCAAACAGAGAAATCATTTATAATGAGAGAGTTGGGGACTTGAGCATATTTGTCACCAAAGATGTGGCGGATGGTAGCTGCAAAATCGATACCAAAATTGATGGATGTCAAACAACCGGAATAGCTAAGAAAAATCTGATTGAAAGGCATCTACTCAAGGGGATTACTGCTGATGAAAATACTGCTGCCCATGTAAGTAAATACTAAAGAGAATGACGTTGATCTACTACTTACTGTCTGAAGTTTTGCATTTTGTTTAAATGAAAATTGCTGGACTTTGAGTTCAGGATATTGCCACTTTAGGTGTTTTGAATGTAAGGCATTGTGGTTATATTGCGACTGTAAAGGTTCAAGGGAAAGAGAGTGACAAAGTGGGATTTCCATCAGAAAGCATTGAACTTGCTGATCAGCCTGATGGTGGTGCAAATGCGCTTAATATCAACAGGTATTGCATGTTTTCTCACAAGAAGTACGTTGAATTTTCTAGTCAGTATGCATTACAGAGCCAAAATAAGTACATGTTGGTTTATCTTCCATGGTAGTTTCATGAAACAAAAGATATAGATTTTTCTTTCATTCTTTTCCATGTTAAGTTAAAACAAACAATAAACTTATGTTACGACTTACTTGCAGAAAGAACTATAAATTCATTAACTCTGTATGCTCAATTTGGTTCAGCATTTAAAGAAGAGGCTTGTAGGAGGAAAAAATTGTTATGGAGAAAATGAATTCAACTAGGAACTAATTCCGAGATGACATGTCAGAAGTTCACCTCATTCTGATTGCTAAACATGTATGTCAAAGATATGCCCTCAGAAATGCTAAAAGTGATCACCAGAAATTATTATACTGATATTAACTGATGCAAAAGTATATATTGATATTGAAAAGAATCTTGATACCACAAGAACAAAGAAAAAAAAAATAGAGGGGTGGGGATGGGGGTGTAGTAGTGGTGGTTAAAATGAGGAGCTTCTAGAACTTCTGAAAACATGGAAAATGTTATGCTAGATCCCTGAATTTTCTAAATACTCCTGTATCATCTTGGATGTTTACAACCTCCTAGTCCCTACCAGTTGATTTGTCCTTTACGAAAGGTTCATTATCGTTATTTTCTAACTTCTTGCAGTCTGATGATAAACCAACTACTGATTCTGATATTTCTAGGATAGTTTTCTAGTGGGGCTGTGTTTCCCTTGATCTCCTCTAGTCTTTTATTATCTATGCATCCTGCTTAAACACTATATCTTGCAGTTTAAGGTATTTGCTTCATGCGAAAGATGACAACAAGGTAATGCATTCAAAACCCTCAAAATCTGAAGAGATCAGTTCCTCTCGGGCATTTGTGAAGAGAATCCTAGAAGAGAGTCTTATCAAGCTTCAAGAACAGAATATAGAAGGTGACTCTTTTATCAGATGGGAACTTGGAGCTTGCTGGATACAACACTTACGGGATCTAAAGAAATCAGAGAAAGATAAAAAACCTCATACAATGAAGACAAAAGATGAGATCAAGGTTGAGGGACTTGGAATACATCTGAAATCCCTTAAGAACAGAAAGCAGAACGAACTCCAGTCTGAAAGCTTCAAACCTGTCGCAGATAGTGTAGATGGGAGATCAGAAGAAGATGTCATTCCATCAGAGGATTCTCAACGTGAGACTGATGCCAATCAAAATCAGCTCATACTGAAGTCATTGTTGTCGGATGATGGTTTTACTCGTCTGAAAGAGTCGGAGACCGGACTTCACGTTAAGGTGGCAACTAGCAAGTCTTTATTATTTATTGACAGGTTACTTCATCAAATAATGTTCAGTGACAGGGTACAAGATAGATTTAGTTGAAATCCATTTTCTAACATCCTCCTTGCTTTGATAGTCTGTGGAAGAGCTGATTGATATGTCACAGAAGTACTACAATGAAGTTGCCCTTCCAAAACTGGTAACCGTAGTTAATTACTGTATAGAGATGAATTATAAATGAAAAAATTGGTCTCTTAACTGTGTCTTAATTGATAAATGTATTACAGGTTGCAGATTTTGGATCTCTGGAACTCTCACCAGTTGATGGTCGAACCTTAACTGATTTCATGCATACCAGAGGTCTGCGAATGCGTTCTCTTGGACACATTGTAAGTCTTCGTGATCATTTTGATTTTTATACCCTTAGGAATTTCTTGTATATCTATAGCGTCCCTATGATATTCTTTTTTCCCCCTCAATTGCCAAGAAAAAAAGCAGTCCATTTTTTAAATCTAATTTACTATCTACTGAGAAATTTGTTTTCTCGCCGTCCATAAAGAACCTTTATTTGTGTAAGCTTTCTTCTTTTATTATCATGTACTCTTGAATGTCCGCACTGTCATGCTATTTAAAAACCTATATTGGTGTCCCAATCATAATACTACTATGCATAAGAAATTAAAGCACCACTAGATTCTCGTATAATAACGTTGCAAGTTTGTTACTGCTAAGTACTATGGAAAGTATCCCAAAATAATCTGAACTTCTAACTTCACATTTTTCATCTCCCAAAATAATCTGAACTTCTAACTTCACATTTTTCATCTCCTACATGTTGCCTCTACATTGATCTGGTAGGAGGTCATTATGAATTAATACAGTTGCAACTGTGAGAAAATATTATGCTGATCATTTTTTCGTATGAACCCTTTCTATGTTTTCTCTTTTTGGCAGATAAAACTTTCAGACAAATTATCTCATGTGCAGTCTCTATGTATACACGAGATGATAATAAGAGCTTTTAAGCATATTCTGCAAGCTGTTATTGCTTCAGTCGTTGAAATAGAGGATCTGGCTGCAGTAATTGCTGCTACATTAAACATGATGCTTGGGTTTCCTGAAAATGATGAACAAAATGAACCCCATGGCATAGACCCACTTGTGTGGAGATGGCTGGAGTTATTTTTGAAGAATCGATATGAATGGGAGACTGGCATTTTAAATTACAAGGATGTGAGGAAAATCACAATTCTTCGCGGTTTATGCCATAAGGTATTACAAAAAAAAAATCTTGGTCAATTAGGAATAAACATAATCCTGGCATTATGCATGCATCAATTTGTGTTCGGAATGATAAATATTGTCCAAGTGAAATAAAAGGAAGCAGTGATGAACTCCAGGTTTTTTATCAAAGCACGGAAAAGCAGGAATACTCTTTATTTCGTCTGTCATTATATGTCCAACATGTGTTAATTATGTGGTCACATTTGATGCATCAGTAGATACATAGAATTATATGAAATGATTTAATGATAAAGGAATATATGCCTTTTCTTTTCCAGGAAATACCAAACTTATTCTAGGGACCCCAATTGACTACATCTTGACTATGTCGACATTATTAGTAACATGTATCAAGAAGCCAATTAGAATACTTGAAAATTATTTTTGTTAAATTGGTGATAGAACCAAAGAACTATTGACTAGCTTGACCTGTTTTTAGATCAATGCAAATAGGCACATAATTGTTGTATGTCACTTATGTTGTCGATTTAGTGATTGGTGCATAGCCTCAGTGATTCGATATTCATTTGATTCATCATTCCACGATCTTGGTGTATATTATTTTTGGGGTACACGATCTTGTTTCGTATATTGTAATATTGAACGGAGAAGAGCAATGAAGAGTATATTTTGTCTATTTTAGGTGGGAATCGAACTTGTTCCAAGAGATTATGATGTGAATTCTCCAAATCCTTTTAGAAAGGAAGACATTGTCAGCCTAGTACCTGTGCATAAGGTGACAATGCAAACCCTGCTATCATATGTGATAATTAGAGTCACCCATGCATTTTTTTTGAGTCACTAATTTTTTCCCACTTTCCGTTGGATCTGTGTGTTCTATACTCTGCAGCAAGCTGTTTGCTCTTCTGCAGATGGGCGACAGCTTTTGGAATCATCAAAGACGGCTCTGGATAAGGGTAAACTCGAAGATGCTGTCAGCTATGGGACTAAGGTGACTAATATTAAAAATAGAAATAAAGAAAGTTTCTTTGCATTACATTCTCCCTTCTTCATATTGAAAACCATCGATTTTCTATAGCTTCTTGTTGTCTTTAAGCATGCATTTGGTAACAAATTATTAAATTTTTGTACACCATTTGGTCAATAGTGCAATTTATGGTGCTTTCAGGCTCTTGCTAAGCTTGTTGCAGTATGTGGTCCCTACCATAGAATGACAGCTGGAGCATATAGCCTTTTAGCTGTTGTTTTGTATCACACCGGTGATTTTAATCAGGTATTCTTCAAGACTCATTAGCTTAGGGTTTCTGCAAAATCATGTTTTTTCCTGTATATTTGAAATATGTGGCCTTTTGTCCTTTTATACTTTCTAGTATGTTAATACTAGTGTTTCAATGCCAGGCAACTGTCTATCAGCAGAAAGCCCTGGACATCAATGAAAGAGAGTTAGGGCTTGATCACCCAGATACCATGAAAAGTTACGGGGATCTTGCAGTTTTCTATTACCGACTTCAACACACAGAGTTGGCTCTCAAGTATGTAGTTCTCTAAGATGGCCAAGTATTTTTATAATTTTTGTGCTGGTGACAATTGTGACGATATGTGTTACCAGACCCATCCCAATTCTTTGTTACACTATGGGACATTCGTTAAAGTTGTCCCACTTTGATTGTGGGAAATGACTATTATCTCCTTGTATGATCTTGACCAACCCTCCCTTAATGAGCTAGCATGGAAATAACAGCTTGAACTTGGTAAAGAATTATCTTTAGAAACAATTCAAATGATGAGTTTGCATAGTTAACAGCTTGGGGATGGATATAATAGCTCAAAAAACTTGCTGTGAATATGATCTTGAGACAATATAAATAACAAATTTGCACAGTTGACACAATGACCTTGTAAGCTTATGAAGGACAAGCTTTTAGTTTTATTATGAACTAAATAAACACCAACTGCGCACCTTTTTTATGCCCCCATGATTTAAAAATCTAATCCACTCATATTTGCTCCTTAATCCTGTTTAACTCTGCAATTGTTTATGGTATAATTTTAACTGCTCTATTCATACCTTATTGACAACTTACCTTCCCATTATTCAGTTATGTAAAGCGAGCTCTTTATCAATTGCATCTCACATGTGGCCCCTCACATCCAAACACTGCCGCAACATACATAAATGTGGCTATGATGGAAGAAGGGCTTGGTAATGTGCATGTTGCCCTCAGATATCTCCATAAAGCTCTGAAGTGCAATCAAAGGTTACTCGGGCCTGACCATATTCAGGTTCTCTTTGACTGATGTTATGAGTATATATTGTTTTGGTTTTAGCATTCACAACTTTCTGCTTACATTTATGCATGTCTGGACAAACTGGCTTTTATCGGCACACTGCAGTTTCTTATTTCCTATTTTACAAGCTATGTATTTATTTGCTGATTTACCAAAGGGTAGAATGAGGATGATTTCCCTCTCAAAGGATGTGCCTTAAGAATGATTTGTTATTTCATTTCCAATTTCTATTGTGTGCTTCTTTGACCATGGCAAAAACAAGTAGTCATGCCATTAAAGTGATTTTGTAGGCTTGAGTGAAGGGTTTAGGTCTTCAGTGTCAATCTTTATTTGAAATAGATTTTTTTCCGGTTCTCTTTGTTTGCTATAGTGCCAGGGTTTTTGAGTTTCCAGGGTAATCAATTATCTACCTCAAATCAGCAGGAAATGCTGACTAACAGTGCTGGACTCAAAGTTCATTCATATTCCAAATAGTGTGCATCATTTCTTTTCTATTTTTGCTTCAAGTGCTATCATTGACAGACGAGCTTACTTCAGCCTTTCGGTTCTATGTTTGTGATTTAAAGACAGTACTATTTACTAGCACATCATCCCAACAGCCTGACAAGGAAATGTGTGATGAATGAGAAAAGAAGAGATGATGGGAATGAATATCTCGATTGTTCCTCTAACATGTTGGAGTTTATATAGTGTTTACAAATACAAATAATCCCCCAAAAGACAGCAAAGTATGCAAGTAATCCTAAAATGGGACGGGAAGCAATTTCTATTAATTGCAATTCCTATTTACACAGTATAGAGATTCTAAACATTTCCTATATAAACAAGGAATGCACTCTTACCATATTAGCGATTCCTAATTCTTAACAGAAGGGGTGATCATGGAAGTTTTTCTTGTGGGATGATAATTATGACTGAGCTGATGACAGTTACTTGTTTCTTCTGTAATGGAATTTGTAATAAGTCATTTTGTTCTGTCAAGAGACCTGATTAACCTCTTCAGTACGACTTATTTTTATGTCTCTGGCCATATAACTGAAATAAATCTCTCTTTAGAGCATGGTGCTATAAATTTTGAACTTGATGACCGTGTGAAATCCCTAGTAGTGCTCAAACCAGAATTTCTGGGGAACTGTATTTCTTATGCAACAGTTAGACATGTTTCAAACTAATGTGCGTGGAAAAAAAGTATCAAATTTGTGCCTGCATCTCTCTGATATGCTACACTTTCTCTGCCAGACTGCTGCGAGTTACCATGCTATAGCAATTGCTCTCTCTTTGATGGAAGCTTATCCTTTGAGTGTTCAACATGAGCAAACAACCTTGCAGATACTCAAAAGGAAGCTTGGTCCAGATGACCTTCGCACACAGGTACCTTCTGTCTCATGCACATGTATACAGCACGAAGAAATGCGCTTTCTTCCCAGACTGGTGCTGCATAAAGAATTACAATTTCTGACATTTAATGAGCGATGAGACTGCTGAAATATGATAAAGTTCTTTACGGCAATTTCTATGGCTTGCTTGTTTTAACCTCAACTGTTACTGAATTCTGCAGGATGCTGCTGCTTGGCTTGAGTATTTCGAGTCCAAGGCTTTTGAACAGCAAGAAGCTGCTCGAAATGGGACTAGGAAGCCAGATGCATCAATAGCCAGCAAGGGCCATTTAAGGTATATTAGCACTTTTACTTTCTTAAATTTATTTGGATTGGATACTGTTAGGCATAATCAGCCAAGAAGAATTTGTCTCAATTTGTCTTACATCTAATTACATGGCTAGCTGATGTGATAATTGGAGGGCTTGAGTTCCCATTGTTCAAGTGATCATTATGCTAGCCATCCCTTTGACTGCTGCCTTTGTCCTTCTCCTTTGAAATTTCTTAGGACATTACTATGTTACTTTCCTCTGACTTATGCTTAAGGTTTGTTGGTTCTTTTGTTAAATCAGAGTCTTATTGTTAGAGTCACAGGTTGAATGAAGATACAATGAGTCTCTTCATATGATCTCTGTCAATTTTGACGTCATGAGCTTGCTTTTTGGATTTAGTTAGATCAAGGACCAGTTTTTAAACATGGTATAAAAGCTAGACACATATCTTATGTTGGGTTACTCTATGTTGGACCCATGTTTTGTTATTCACGTTTCAGATGTCTAGCTCCAGTTGTGCCAGGGAGGGGAATGTTAGAATCTCACTGATTGAGGATATGAGTTGTAGTTCCTCTGTATCATTTTGAATGATCCTCACTTTATGAGCTAACTTTTGGGGTTTAGTCAGGTCCTGTCTTCATGTTTCTTTAACACCTTCAGTCCACATACTTACATTTGAGTTTGTTATGAGATATGACATTCTATGTGGTATATTTTGCTTATTTTGAGAAGCCAAGTCGTTTGACTGTGATTCTGTTTAGGAAGTGACAATGTTTTAATGTAAAATTTTTAGATGTTACATGAAGATCTTTTAATTGCTTTACTTGCACAATAACTTCTCAAAAGAATGCTTTGACAGAGCTTTACTCTAGAGACTGATAAGTGAAACACTTGGGTTTTGATCTTGTTATGACATACTATCTTGATGGACAGTGTGTCAGATTTGCTCGACTATATCAATCCTGGTTCTGATGCCAAAGGGAGAAATGCTATTTTAGCAAAAAGAAAAGGCTTTGCCTCAAAGGTACAGGATGCTCATGATGTTTCTATATTTTGTTTTTTTCCTTATAAGTTGCAAATATTAATCTGCAGGAAGGGGTAAATAATTGTAATTTGGGACAAAGTTGTATATGCTAATGTAAATATGTTCTTTATCAAAGAAAAATGTTAATGCAAAATGCAAATAATTTATACAACAATCTTTCCATTTAGGACGTTTCAAAAAATTTGTAACGCTAGCTTACTAAAAGGTTATACTGTGCAACATTTACATCTTTCAATCTCAAATTCATTTAACTATTCAAATTTTAAATTTTGATATGATGTTCCCTATCAAACTTTCAACGAATACTGTAATATTTTCGTCAACTATCAATAATTATCATATTAAACTTCGAGTAAGTGAAATGGCTGGAGGATGTCATAGATTAAACTGTGAAATTCGAAGTCTAGCTTGAGCTGTTTTGTTGGAAAGGTCTACCGTCCATAATGCCAGCACAAGCCTACAGATAAAAGATTGAATTGCCTTAGAAGGAAACTTTGGTTCTAGGTAGATGCTTCATGCTTCAAAATATGTTTCAGGCTCCAAAGGTCTGTATGCCTTCCTGCTATATGTTAATGCAAATGCGTTGCTGTGAAATTCAAATATTACAGTGTGCTATTTTTTATGTCTCAAGAACTCTTACCGTTTGCTTGTTCCACATTTATGTGAAATTAGATTTAGCTTGAAGTTTGAGGCTTGCATAGCATAAGCCTCCGTAATGCTTCTGCCCTCTTTATGCTTCATGCTATTATTTCTCAGGTAAAGGGAAAATCTGATCAGACCAATTGTGCCTCAGCAAACTCTGACACTCCTAAAGATGTCCTGGAAGTGAAGCAAGACGATCAGAAACTAATTTGCAAAGATGATAATGATTCCCAGACGAATGAGGAACCCTTTGACATAGTAGTTATGTCTAATCTGAATGCAGACCGAAGAATTTCAGAGAACAACAAACCCATTGAACCTAGACCCTTGGTGGAAGACACCTCGTTGGAGAAGTGTGTTAATGGCGCTGTCTTATCTGAACCTTATGCAGAAGCAGATGATGGATGGCAGCCAGTACAGAAACCAAGATCAGCTGGTATTTATGGCCAAAAACTAAGACAGAGGTGGCAAACCATCAGCAAGGTCACTGATTATCAGAATGAAGACTCAATTTCTAAAGTAGGCCATGCTAGATTGAAGAATAACTATCAAGCTGGTAGATATTTTGTCTTAAAGAAAAAGACATCAGATGGAAATAATGCAGATTACTATGTAGCAAAGGGTCCATCTCCCAGTACCAAACTTGGTCGAAGAGTTGCCAAAGCTGTCATGTATCGGGTCAAGTCCGTGACATCGTCTGTCAGAGATGTTGTTGCTTTTACCTCTAATACCGGAGGTGAGTTATTAAGTTCTTCAGTGGAGCAGATTCAAGTCTGTGCAGTAAAAGAGGCTGGACCAATGCCAAAGAGGAGTTCCATAGTAAGCTTAGGAGTATCTCCTTCCTACAAGGATGTAGCAGTTGCCCCACCAGGTACCATCTATATGTTGCAGAAGAGCTTTTCTGAAGACGAAGTTCCTGATAGTCCAGAAGTTCTGGAACTTGGAGAAGAAGCCAATGGAGAGGAACAAAATTTTGAGCTAATGAAAAGCAATGCAGAATCCATCAAGCTAGGGGACGTTCAGCATCTTATTGCAGATGATGCTGGTAATATAAATGATGAAACAGTAGCTACTGACAACAAAGAAGGAATTTCTTTGAGTTATTTGGGAGGTGGTGAAATTTCAGATGTCACATGTCCAGTCATGCCTTCAGTTCAATCCAGCCATGTTGATGTTAGTCCAATGGAAGAGGAAGGTGTCAACACTCGCAACATGTGTATTTCTGACAATTTTGATTCAAATGGTAATTCAAATGTTGTGGAGTACCCAGAGGTAAAAGCTTTAGTATCTTATTCAAGTGATATTAGTCGAGATTTGTCCAATAAACAGTTATCTGCATCAGCGGCACCCTTCAGCCCATTCCCAGCCGTTGCTCGTATAGTGCCACTGCCTATGAACATTAATCACCCTTCTGGTCCTGGAAGACTACCACCAGTAGGTCTTTGGCCTATGAATATGAGTGTTCATCCAGGAACACCCACTATTTTGCCCAACCCAATGTGCTCCTCCCCTCATCACTCATATCATTCACCTCCGCCCACCCCAAACATGATGCACTGTTTGCCCTTTATGTACCCTCCCTATTCTCAACCCCAGATGTTACCTCCAACTACATTCCCAGTAAACAGCAGCGCTTTCCATCCCAATCATTATGCTTGGCAGTGCAATATGACTCCTAAAACATCAGATTATGTTCCTGGCTCAGTTTGGTCTGGCTGCCATCCAATAGAGTTTTCTGTCTCGCTACCTGTGGTTGAACCAATTACTGAGTCAACTTTGGTTTCGGTCACAAAAGAGTCATCTGATAATTCTGTGCGCTCGAGTCCGGTACCAAGCTTTCCTGTTGATCTCATCTCTGGGGATGAGGTTAAGGCAGAAGCAAATCTTCCAGCACCAGATGCTGTGGAAACTTTGAATGATATAGCTGCGGTTGGATCAGAAAAAGTGAGAGCAATGAACACATTGGCTTCAGAGTACATTACCTTGTCGGACAATCAATCACAGAAGGGTGACGCTCCAAATGAGAATGCTGGATCCTGTGATAATTACATAGAGAGACACCCTTGTAAGACTGATGATGAGAAGACTTTCAACATTTTAATACGGGGTAGGAGGAACCGCAAACAAATTCTGAGAATGCCAATGAGTTTGCTTAAGAGACCATATACTTCTCAGCCCTTCAAAGCTGTATGTTGCAGGGTAATAAGAGACTGAGGTTCCCAGTCTACCAGTTCTGATCCAAATGGAACTAGCATAGAGATAACTCCTTGAGGTATTTTTACAGCTTTCACAAGATAACTGTAGAAGGATGGGCAGTTCAAGTTGAGTGCACGTTTTTTGTTGCTCACATGCTAAGACTGCTGCGGTGTTGATTAAAAGCACTGGTAGTACTCGCAGTTCGATATTGTTTGCGTTTGTTATGCAGCATCAACTTTCAAACGAAGACAAATATTGCTGTTAATCCTATCCAACCTGAGGAAAAAGATGGTCCTTCTGATGAGTATTTTTTTTAGTGCAGGTTTGTTTGATCACATACTTTTTGGCATTAAGGAGCAGTATTCACTGTTTAGTTCACCAGTGACAATTATTCCATTTTTTCCTCAAATGCTCCTCATTGATTTCATTACTTTGTATACGAAGCAAAATTATTCTTTTGACACCTCTAGCGGAAGTTTATTTTTTTTTACTTTCTGAGTTTCTACTTAGAGTTTATACCCGTCCAAAATGAAAAAGAGTGTCATATAAATTGAGACGTATGGAATACCTCTCTTCAATTAAGTTATACAAACATTTGGAACACCAAACTTTTCTTTGATTATAATTTTTAAACATCTGTTTAGAAGTGTGGTTTGGCAGTATACAGATTATATACTGCTGAAAAATGCAGGAAGACGGACTGAAAAAAAAAAACATTCCATACTGATTGTGTCCTCAGTGTAAGCCCTCTTCTTTTCCCCGCCCCGTCACACCCCCCACCCGCCTTAAGTCTGTCTCACAACGTGGGAGAGGAAATTGTGAACAACCTTTATGGATTTGGAGAATCCTCCCTATGAGCTAGTTTTCGAGATGTAAGTTAGCTAAAGATCAATTTCAAAGTTAATTTTGCAAAAGTGTTTTTATGGTTGGTGAAACAGTAATAGATTCAAATCCATTCCACTTTTTTCAATTATCAGCTGGAAATATTATATTGATTATTTTGATACTCAGGACATCCATATTAAATTATCCACGCACCAAATGTACAGACACGAGGCGGGATGTTAAGTCTCACATTAGTGAGTTGAGGAAAATTTAGACTTTTATGAATTTGGACAATCCTTTCCTTGTGAACTAGCAATTTCGTTTCTATAAGAATGTTTTTATACCAATACATTTTGCTTACTCCCCGAACACACCCTTGGAGATGGCTAAACACCAAAAACCCGCAAAGCAGAAGCCACCACAAGGCTTATGTTCCTAACTACATTCTGCAAATAGTATTAAGTCGACTGGAACTAAACTGAGCTTCGTACAATATAATGGCTTAGTAACCAGAGTGAACAAAAGAGGAAAGGTCGCATAAAATCAATCAGATGTGATTTGCTATTATAAGACGCATTGATCCTGTCAAAATGTGTATGAAATGGCAACACAACACATTCAATATATAATCTACAAGCAAAGATGTAATAGCAATATCAAGTCCATACACTTGGCTTTTAGTACTGTCGATGAGACTAGCTACGCAAGCAGCAGTTTTAACCTAATCACTACTTATAACTACTACAATAAGAAATACAAATCGAGGCAAAGAATCACTGGTCACCTATCTCTATACGCAAATCGTGGTGAACGAGAAGTGATGAAAAACGGAAGTTTGTGTAGTTGTGTTTACTTAGACCATGCTACTGAATCAATCTCAGCTTGAGCAGCTCTGTATAACTCAAGTCTCTTTGCCAGAGAGAGACGACGCTGCATAATTGCTGGATCCTCATCCAACAAAGTACCTAGCTGTTTCCCCTGCAAAAGAAAAAGGGGGGCACTATGTGAACATTATTATCCGTTTTAAGTCATACCATTGCTGCACTCGTCTCACCCAGAAAAGAGTTTCAGTTAGATTAACAAATAAGGCAGAGTCTCACCTCCTTCTTGCCTAAATCAGTGAAGAAATGATCAAGCAAGCTGCGTTTGGCCTCCCGTACTTGACCATAAACTACAGACTTCGGAATTGAATTCCTCAAAGTTGCACAAACCATATTGACATAAGACAAGACATTTGACCCTGTTCACAAATGGCACTTAAGAGGATAACCCCAAAAAACGTTGCAAGGGAAAAATCTTACGTGACTATTGTACGAGTAATTAGCAGAAATTTTTTAATGCATTTATCAAAATACTTTGGAGAATCGAAGAATTAAGGGGAGTTTGGAAGTTCACAACTTACCTATCCTTCGAAGATAGGAATCATTATAACGGTCAAAAATAGAATGTGTCGGATTGCCTCCCTTCTCAATATCTTGAGGAAGCTTTCGGAAGAAATCTACGGTCAGGTAACTACACTCCATTTCAACCAGCTGAAGAAGGTTTGCTTTTTTTTGCTTTCAATCATAATGGCCCTCAATCCTTTCTAGTGATTCAATCAACGCTGCATTGCTGACCGTCTACTCGTAGGGAGGGTAACTACTGGCTTTGAGCTTCCTGCACAAGAGAAGCAGCAATAGGCGTCTAATGGTTTAGCCGCACCACGGGGCAAATAATGGAAGGTTATAACAATTAAGGTATCAGTCAAAAACTTCAAAAAGTAAACATAGAACCGAAAGGGACGGTATGGTACGGCCGGGGACAGTCGTCAACTGATTTGCCGAAAATGATGAAGGTCAGGATTCCTGTAATTCCTTCAGTATAGTGCATGAACCTACATCCGAAATCGCACAAAGGTAAAAAGGAAGGAACAGAACCCAATATATTAAATCTAAGCCGTGTGAATTTGTTTGCGGGGTCCACATGTACATGGTAAAGAGATGATTATAATGCCCTATAATGCGGACGACAACACACTCTTACAGGACAATACATATGAACGTATCCAGAAGGACCAACGGCAGAGCGAGGACTAAAATTCCTAAATGCTTGGTCCGGCGCGATCTAATGTACAATCAGAATGGTGGAAGATTAACAGTCTAATCACTTCAAGATGGTAGAGAAAGTTAACTGTGGGTAAGATTCATGTATGAGACAGGTAGTCTAATAAATAACCAACACACCCGTCAACTGTCCATTTAAATAATATCTACTTCGGGTGGTTGACAGGGGGTGAAAATTGCCAGAAAAGCACAAGGTGGGAGTGGGATCCCCAACAAGAAAGACCAAAATTCTAATAAGGGGTGCGGCTAATATAACATAATATGAATGTAGAAATAAGGTGTTGTTGGTAGCATTTGGTGTTCCCCGTAATGCGGAAAACATTTGAGTCAGAGTCAGCATATTATCAAAGTTCCAAAAGCTGCAACAGTGAGAAAGAAACTGGCATTCTGAGAATGAACGTCGTACTCGTCCCGATGTCATAAAACACCCAATCTACTCATATTACATTGCAAAGCTTCAAGTCATAGCTATTATGTTATGTAACATGACAAGATTAAAACAACAGCCATGTAGTGACCTTGCACAATTTATTTATTTTTTATATATATGTATACTAGTTTCTGACAACGTGCGTTGCACGTTTATTTTTTACTATTGTATATAATTTAAAATTGTGCTATCAAATAGAAAATATTTAATCAACAATATTACTTTCCAATTATATTTCAATGTAATCAACAAAATATCATCAAAGGGATTGCGCATTTGGCATCAAGCAAAAGTATGTAAACATTAATTAACATAATATAGTCTCCTTTTACTTTGTATAAGTCCTTTTTTATGATCTAAATTCAGTGATAACATTTTATAGGCCATAATGGATATTGAAAAATACATGCACACTTATTGATAAGAATGCCTATTTTAATTGTAATGAGAACCGATAAGTTAATTATTATTTAATTTAAGTAAGGTTCTAAATTACAGAACAGTACTATCAAAATTATACAAGATTAAAGCATTACATTTAAAATATAAAAACGGCTATATATATAATGTAAACACTGCATCTGCATACTACATCTATTTCAAAAGCTCATAATAATGATAAAGATTAACAAACCCAATGAGTTTATTTAGAAATGCAAAGAAATAGAAACAACAATACTCTTCCGTGATGGAGAATATATATCGAAAGAGATAGAAAGTTAGGCAATGTCTAAAAGAATCTTCAATTTTCTTCTCCCCACCTCATGTATTCTATTTTTTCATTTCTTTTGGTCAATCATAGATGGCATAGTTTTTTTATCATCAGTTGTGAATGACAATTTCCTTTCATTTTCACTGGATGTTATCACCTAGTTCTTAAATGTAGTAAAAATGTTTTGTTAAATTCCTATATTTTTCATTCTAAATAATAGTCCCCTTAATATATAGATAGATTAAAGATGAAGAACTCCAATCATAGTTAGACTTAATAAAGAATTAACATTACCAAATAATAATTTATAGTTTGACTTGGACATCTAATCTATTTTGAATGAAAATTAAAAAATGAAAAACACAAATCATTGTAATTAAGTAATAAATGAGGCATTTACAGTCATCTCATAATTTATTACTACTTCATTCTAATAATAACACACTTTTAATATCATAGTAATAATAAAAAATCAGGCATTATCGGATAAATTGGGGGGTCCCGCTTTTCCATATGCCCAATAATTATTTTAGGATATACATGTACAATTAAAATATATTCTTTTGACATTCCAAACATTTTACTTATTTGCTTATATTTTAATTAAGAATTAATTTAGAATGCAAAAGTCATCTACTTTTTTTAAAATGATACCGTTAACATTTAAACTAAATAGTAAATGCTTTTATAAATTTTAATTTTATAGTAAGGATAAAATTGTAATTCAACTTTTAACTTTTTTTTGTTATATGATTATAATAATATATGATATATATGTAGTGTTGAATCCCCTGAAGGATAGCATCAGTATAGTGGCAAGGAGGTTTAAGAAATGTCCTAAGTTGCAGATTCAACTCCTAATTCTGCATTTTGACCTCTCTTTTTTCTTTTTTAGAATCCCTTAGTGAAATTCCTTCCCCAGCTACTACACACCTGACTACTCCATAAAGAAGCCTGAAATGTAAATCAACAAAAAATAGTAAACAACAACAATTAAGCCTCAATTTCAATTTAGGTGGGTCAGCTACAAGAATTCAGCTTGCTCCATTTGGGGACCTGTTTTATTCCAATTCTCAATAATTTGAGTCAGAATACTAGAGTGGAAATCCCAAAAAAGGGCAAAGAAGAATCAATGGCTGATGAAAAGAGAATTCATCAAAAAAAAAACGCTGAAGAAAAGGCATCTGACCCATTCCGGAAAGATGTAAAGCTAGCTGAAACCATTATACACAGTGCAACTTATAATAGTATATTTTAGGTACATATACAACAAGGGGCAAAAATCCATACCGCATCAACAGCTGCTTCAGCAGGACCCTTCATAGAAACTATGGAAGATTCAATGAGACGACGATATCCTTGTTCAGGAGCTATCAAATGTGGTTGATATCCATCCGCTTCAGTTACAAGTTTCCTTACATTTTCCATTGAAAGTTGCTTGTCAAATTGCAGTCTTTTTAATGCAGCTGGGAGCTGATTATCAAAGACATAATATATTTTATCACCTCCTGGTCGACTGTGACATTCAGACATCAGAAAACAAGCTTAGACAACATAAAAATATAGTTTACTTGGATATGTTAACAAAAAATAAACGTGGAACACTTACACTCCATCAAGATGTTCTTTGAAATTTCCATCAAAACTACGACATATTTCCATTATCATGTACAATTTTCCCTGATCAGAACATGCAAAACAAGGACAAGACATATGATTCACGCTCAGAAGAGCAACAAAAGCAGACTCATTCTACAAATTAATGGAAGTACAAAGATAGTAAATTGCCTCACAGGTTTTTATAACCAATACAACAGAAAGGTAGACATTTAAATAGGATACTTACTCCCGCATCCGTGGCAATGGGTTTTCCAAGACGGCTCAACTCAGTTTCTAGCTCAATTATAGTTTTGTTGATAAGAGACTGGAGACCTGGAATCCGAGACTTGATAACAGACTCCAAATGCTAAAAAATGTAGAAAGAAGATCAAAGAAAAACAGTTAGCTATCCAACATAAACCACAACTACAAGTCTACATCAAATAGGAAAAGCATAAAAGACCTTAAAGGCTTCATTTAGAGCACCAAGAGGAATTTCATTGAACTCAGAAAAGTAAAATAAGATGAACAGGGCTCTAGTTTTAAAAAGATAAAAAGTTCAACCCCTAAATATTTGATTAGAAAGAATATGACATACTTTTGACAGAACTTTCCCAAGATGTTCTGAACCCATTCTGTTAGCAAGATGCCGGTACTCAGGGGTACTAGAAAAGTACTCTCTCTCCCTACGCCTAGCAGCAATCATATCCACATTTTTGTTGATATCAGCTTGTGAACGATTGACAACACCAATCCATGGAAACTGTAGCTTATATGATTTTCCTTCCAACATCTGGAAATCCAAGAAAATGATTTAGAATAATCAACAATTGATAATATTTGTAAGTAAATAAGAACCAATATAAATTATTCTTGTAAATGTTGACAGACTTCTTGATGGCAGCAGAAATTTCAATCAGAAAGCATAAAATCATAGGACTGTGAATTAAACAGTCAGTACTGACAAACACATTTGCAGAAACAAATAAAGATATGATTACCACTTTTGCTCCTATAAATTTCAAGAGGGCATGAAGAAGTGCCTTTGTCTATTCCAATAGGTAGTATTTTGAGATGCTCAGACTAAGAACGCAAGGATAGGCTTTCAATGTCCAGAATCATAAATTTAAAAGAAGAGTACTCAAGTAGAGTGATTGGCAAAATCAGAACATTCATCCTCTACATCATGTCATGTCATGTGCATTGCCTTGATTTCTTAATAAAGCACACTCAAATAGTATCTCCTAACTGTCCTAAGGTAATTATCACAAGATCTGTTCAAACAACTCTTCACCCAATATGACAATATGTATTCACTAAGATACAACTACTACTACTAATCTAATACAAGTCTACAACAACAATCAACAAAATATTGATATTAGGACTTCATCAAAGTAGAATAAGAAACTATGAGCACCTTAACCCAATCAAAACTCATAATACATGAGTTCTCCAAAAACTATCCCTCTGTGTCATTTTATGTACAGAGGTTCCTTTACCACTTCAAGGAAGCTTCGGCATTTCGCTTTATATAAAAGATACTCATCCCTCCGTTCCATTTTGTTGAAAATATAATCAGTAAAGATATGGCACATGGGTCTAACTCAACCTCAAAAGCTAGCTCATGAGGGGAGGATTGCCCAAGTCCAGACCACCAATTAATTCCCCAACCAATGTGGGACTTTTACCCATTCTAACACCCCCCTTCACGCCTAGGCCCAATTGGAGCGTGGATCGGTCCAAACGGGGATAGACCTAGCACCGATACCATGTGAGATATATAGGAAAATAATATCATGGAATTGTTGTTGTTTCTACACTATTATATTGAGACCCTATTTATAGACATTAGCATACAATCATTTACAAAGTAGGATACTATTTATTAATCCTATTTCTATTTGTATTCCTATTTCGATTCTAAATAGGATTGTAATAACCTATTCCTATTCTAATAGGACTGTATAAACTTAATATTCTAATAGGATTGCATAAGCCTCAACCTATTCTAATAGGATTGTATAAGCCTCATCCTATTCTACTAGGATTGTATATACATATTACTATTCTGACATAATCAAATAATAAAAGTATGCTCTCTCTCACAGCTTGCCCCGTGGGTTTAACAAGATTGAAAGGCTCAACAATCCCTGACATTAGTAAGCAACCCCAGTTCCCTTGTTAAAGTAAGTCAACTCTCTTACTTGTTCTTATAAGCTATTTTTTTCCCGTACTTTAGTAAGTAAGGGCCCATCTCACCCGATGTTGAGCCCCCCTAAATCAAAACTACCCACGCACCAAATGTCAAGCACTGAGTGTGAGGCGGAGTGTTAAAGAATGACAAAAGTCCCACATTGGTGGTTAATGAGATGAGGGGGACTCCTTATAAGACTTGAGCAATCTCCCTCCCTTTGAGCTAGCTTTTGGGGTGTGAGTTAGGCCTAAGACCTAATTTAACACATTTAATGTGGCATTATTTCCCACATTTCTATACAAGGCAACACTTGAACTTTAAATTTCTCATTTAACTTTAATGACATGCATTTATAGTCACAAAAATATCACAAGTACAAGAAAAGCCCGGGCCTTCCTATTTCTTCCGTAAACTTTGTGTCAAGTCAAGCATCACCACAGAACTAGAACAGATGGAGTACACTTAATGGCATTAATTTTAAAATGCTACATGTATGTACAGTTAACTACAAAAAAAACATACCCTTATTCCCAAAAATGAGGTTTGGAGAGGATAGAAACTCCGCAAACCTTACCCCTACCTTTGCAGGATAGAGAGTTTGTTTCCGAAAGACCAATGTACGGTTAACTACAAGAACAAAAACATACCTTAAATATTACCCCAAATGGAGTCTGAGGAGGGTGGGTATACGCGACCTTACCCCTACCTTTCCGAGGTAGCGAGGTTATTTTCGTTATGTATGGTTAACTATCAAACTTAAAAAAACAACTTATGGCAAAAATTTGAGATCCAAAGGGTAATAAAAGACTAAAAGCAACTCTTCTCTAGTTTTATCTGAAGGATACAAAAATATATGAGGTTCATACTGACATATACTCAATTGAAGCTACACATCAAGTAAAAATGCATTTTCAAACAAGCATAGCAGTAACTATCATCAACCAAATAAAATCTTACATCAACAGCATCGGTACCCTTATCCATGAGATCAATCTTCGTCAGAACTCCAAATGTTCTCTCTCCTGAGACAAGTGGTCAGATACTGAGTCAAAAGAATCTTAAAAGATGTAATAGTTCTTGATATGAGTATGCATAATCTTGACCAAGAATAAACCGTATTGTAAAACTAGCATCGAGTTAGCACATTACCACACAAGGATTATAAACTACATTATTTGCTCAATCAAAAAATGTTAAGCACATTGAAGGTCTTTGTTGTATTAAGTTTCCCAACTCTTGTTCACCTTGAAGAATGTGAAAACTGGGAAATCAATAAAGGATAAGAAACTTCAATTTTCTTAAAGAAGATATAAAAGTTGTATGACTTAATCTTCTTTATCAACAAAAAAAAAATTGTACGAAATTATCTTTTATTCATAATCAATAAACCCAGGGTTTAAGTTGTGCGGACTCTTCACTTTCAATTTTGCTACTGTGTCGGATTCTCCAAAAATACACTACTTTTGGAGAATTAGAAACTCACCCGTTGACATTTACGAAGTGTCCAAGCAACATAGTAAATAAAATGCACTCGTAATTTAGATAAAGTGGAATATCCTCGGAATTCTAATTTAGATGAAGTGAAACTACACTTTGCTTGGGTAAGATACTATTAAACAGGACAAGGAGTGGAATAGGGACATCTTTCGAAGGGTACAGGTGAAGATGTAGGAGGAAATGAACGAATCGGGAGATCTAGTGTGTGTGGTGGTGGGGTGTGTGTGAGAGGGGGGGAGGCTAATCAAGAAAAGATGAGCCAACAGCTTGGGAGACCAGCTGAAAACAAAATAAATGGAACACTTTGTTTGAAAGAGGAGAGTCCAATAAAAAGTTCTTAGTGAAGTGAATAGAAGTGAGGTAAATGGTTTATGAAGATGAGGAAGAGGTCAAGTCAATTGCAGTTTTTATTCCCTATTGTACATAGAAAAGGAAGAATAGAGACTGAATTTGGGAGGATAGAGTTTAACCAAATATGAGAGAAGATAAAGAGTGGTTGGAGTGTAGAAGAGGAGAGGAGTTGAGGGAAACTATAGAATTGTGTGGGAGATAAACCATCAGACTGGAAGACTTCACTCCAACTTTTTTCTAGCAATGTTGGGAGTGTCATGAAGGAAGACAACATGAAGACTGCTACATCATTCCAGAAATCAGAAAAGTTTGAGAAGAGCCCCACTGCATTCATTGCATCACCGAAAAGGAGGAGGGAGCCTCAAATATTGGGGAATGTGGACCTTTTAGTCTAGCAGGAAACATCAACAAGATCAAATTTAAGATGGTCTTAGTATACTAATAAAGGTCTTGGTGATACAGTGTCTCTCTTAGAATGTGTTTGTATCTGTGAAGAGCAGATAAATTATACATGCAGAATTGGTGGAAAATGAGGCAGTGGCTTCTTGAAAGCTAGTTAGATCTAGAGAATGTGAATGAACACATGAATTGGAACTTCTTGAACTTTGTGATGCTAAAGATAGGTTTCGCAGAAAAGTAGAGAAGTTGGATAAAGTTTTTCATGTCTACAGTCTACACTAAAGTTGTCAGTCTTTTATAAGGTAAGCAATTTTATTAATCAAGAAGCAGATCTATAATGCATGTGGCAGCTTTGTTAAAGTGTATAATTTGCCTAACAGTAATCAACTAAACCAACTATAATAAACTAGATACAACTACTTCCCACCAATAAAAGAACATGTCCATTAACACATTCAGAACAATCTAGAGCTAGAAGGAAAGGAAAATTATATGAAATTCCCAGAATCTGACCTTTAGGGTCTACTTCACGAGAAATCTTGATTGCATCCGATGTTGCGAGATCTTGATTCGCAGGGGAAATTGCAAGAATAATACAATTGGGCTGCAATGTCAAGAAAACAGAAAGCAATGACTTTCACAAGTATTAAGAGTATATTGAGATCTTCAAACACAGTTAGATGTTTCCTGACATATTAGAGCAAGCATAGCAAACTACTACAATACTTGAGAACTGTAGTATTATTGTTTTTCAAAGTGTTAACACTACATACTGGAACATTTTCTCTTGGATAGAAGACTAGTATAACTGACCTTCTCAATATAAGACCGAACCATGTTTTCGATGTCTAATACAATGCTGTCAGGCTGCCCCTCTACATAAATTCAATGGACAGAATATCAATTTGGCAACAGTTCTCATTTTGAAAACAAAGGTTATGTATCAATGGAAACATGTTCGGATCCATTATATGAATCCTAAACATACATTTTTCTCCATTTGAAATTAATGGCACGAATGAACAGAAACACTATACTTACCAACTGCTACTTTTGTAAGCCCAGGAAGATCGATCAGAGTCAAGTTAACAACTGCCATGAAATAAACCCAAAATAAGTAGATGAAGTAGTAAATGTCGAGGCAATGTAAAATTAGAATGATATGAGTAGAAAATCTTTTCTCAGATTATTGGATAACTATACAATGTATTGGTGCTACAAAAAAATGCTGCAACTGAGGCAAGTAAAATTAGAAGTCTACGCCAAGCCGGAAACAGATTACCAAAAAACATTGATTTCTACACCAAATGGATTCTGATGAGTGAATGTATAACTGAAAAGGCCATATTAGCAATAGTAAAGCATACACAACAAAGGAATTCACCAGATAACTATCCACTATATGTGAGTGGTGATTTTAAATGCAATTGTCCAGACAGCTATCAGAAGCAACAACTTTTTAGTTGCTAGTAACTTAATGCATTAATTGGGAGAGAAACATTTAACACCAGACTTCAGTCAAATACATTTTTTTTTTGTAATAAAATTCATCCTCATTCTACAAATTTCAATATCATGCTTACTCAAAACAAATACATCATCAACAACCTTTGTCCGGAAAAAAAAAACCCATCAAAAACCTCAAATGGACTTGGAAATACACCATTGCAGACAATTGAATAGCACAAGTAGAAAACAAACAGTTCTTCATACCATTTGGAGAATATATACTGAGATAAATTGGCACACTAGAAATCTGTTTGCTGCGGCCAGTTTCTCGATCAGTCTCATCAGCAATCTCCTTCCTCACAGCAGCTGAAAGACACATATAAGACTTAGAAGCAAAAACAACAACAGACTTAAGTAAATGTTGAGGAAAAGTTTGCTAATGAAGTCCCAGAAGATAATGAAGACAAGAACGCACAATACAGGTGCTACATGCAGAAGATGAAAAGTAGAATTGAGCAAATAATACAGTAAAATTGCATGTCAAAAACTCACCAAAATCAGTAAACCTCTTTCTTGGTAGGTGTCCAAATTCTGCATATTCTCTACCTTCTTCTATCCGATGAAGCTGTAGGACAAGGGGGCGGCGGGTGACAATTCCTGTACATGATATGTGAGAATTCTGGTATTGTTAAAAGTTTTGCATCTATGATTCCAATTGATCAAATTATTACCTGATCCACGAGGCAAAAAGTCTTTTCCAACAATGCTCTCAAGCACCGAAGATTTCCCAGAACTCTACAAGTCATCCAAAAGATGGAGTTAAGCAACATAAATGCAAAATAAACCTACAAATCTACGGAATCAATAGTTTTTGAAGACATTAAGTACACAATATAAGATAGATTATCACAGAGGAGACACATGATACATGATACAGGTCATGCACTCTACCATTAGAAAACTATTAGCATGCACCTAAGTTTTAGTTGAGCTAAAAGGGCATATGATCACTCACTTATGGACCCAAACATCCATTCTCCACAACAGTCATTGTATATTAGCTTAGAATGCACACTCAGAAACATTTCAAGCTATGTAACAGCACGTTCATTGCATTGATGTCAAGCAGCTCATAAAACCGTCTTCAATATGATAAACATATACCGCATATTACATTAATACATTCAGCTTCTACATTTAAATACAGAAACTATGGTACTAGATTGCCTCTTCCCATGTGCCTAATATGAACCAAAATTCTCAAAATCTCAACCCAAATAAAGCTAGAAAAACTTGGTCCTGAATAATTCAAATAACATCTTTAGCCTGTGAGGGATTGCTCTTGTTGTTTTTTTTAGTTTCAGTGAAGTGCTTATAGGGCTTAACTTCCGATTTAGCAATTTCTGTGATAGAAGAACATACTAGGTCGGTAGATCCGGCCCCCTTCAATCCCATTTGAGACATTCCAAACTGTTATGTCTATTGAACTTTTCAACTCTCAAGAATTCAAATTCATTTAACTATTCAATTTCGGAGCTTCTAAATTGACAGTTGGAATTTCAAGAGTGAACCAAGTTTTCTACTGAAATTCTTTTATGTGCCTTCTAAATATTTTAAAATTTGTGATTTATAGTACTTTTTTACGCAGTTTTCAAATATATAAATTTTATTTCGAAAAATTTAAAACTTCTATGTCCAAATTCAAGCCAAAAGTTTAGAAATTTGAATCTCGAAATTCCAATCGTGCTACACAAAAAAAGAGAGTAACAAATGTGAAACCTACATATATTAGCATTTCATGACTAATGTTATAGGATCAAGCTGAGGCAAGTAACTTAACCAAAAATTCAAGCGTAGCCAAGTAAAAAGAGCCGGAGAAATCAATCCACTACAAAACCTTCAGGTAAAATAAGGCAAGCAAATGACCAAAAATGGAAGCAACGGAGATATGGCAACAAACAACAACTACTTACAGAAACTATGCGCATACAAGTACCAAAAAACACAATACAAACCGCAGATCTGACTGACTTCAATGAACACGCAAATTAAAAAACTCAACCTCAATAAATACGAACACGACTATTCAAACGAAGCAACACCTTTCAAAATTCCAATCGCCAGCTAACACTTCCAGATTCACACATAAAACACCGCAATAAAACACAATTTAAAAGTTTGCTTCACAATACAGCAACGAAACAGAAAAAAAAAAGTAGATGTATCAAAACCTGTCCACCGACAACAGCGATAGTAGGCAAAGCATCCCATAGAGTAGGTAACGAACTTTCTTCACCATGATCTCCAAGTGCAGTACAAGCTCTCTGTAATCTGTTAACTAATGCTATGAGATTCTCCATTTCAATCGGAGTCAAAGATCCGGCGACTTGATAGTCAACAAGTGTAAGAATCAGTATGAGAAGATGAAGAGATATTGGAGAGAAGAAGAAAAGAGGCTTTTCGCAATTTTTGTGTGTGTGAGAGCTAAGATTTTGAAATTAGAAAGCTTTTTGAACGGAGTACTGCTTGAAGAAAATACCCACACCCTTTTTCAGTCTTAATATATTTGTGTTTTTTTAAAATTCTAAGTTAATATATTATTTGTCGTTTAATTATATATTGATGATATTTAAAAAATTATTATTTATGAATATTTTAAAAATTATTAAAATTGACTTTTGAAAAGTAAAATATAGTATAAAAAAAGATTGAAAATACCATAGGGTAGTCCTTTTTAATATTCTAATTTTTTAATATACCGTAAATAAAATGAAATTATTTTTCATGTCATTTGGTAAGAGTTTAATTGTTTGGTCATGAAATATATAAAATTTATCTGTTGTTAATTTTATACTATGTTTCGTTTTTCTCTAAATCGATTCTTAAGAATTTTTTCACTATATTTTACTCATAATCAAACACTCACTTAAATAAAAAATATTATAGTTCAAATTATAGCAATAATATTATATAATCTAAATATTAAACTAATAAATTATGAATAATTATTTTAATTCAATTAAAATATTTCTTTGCTTAATCAGAGGGAGAGTTAGGTGGGGTTCATGAGTTTGGACGAATTTACTGGCTTTTTTGTAAACTCAATATTTGCATTAGAGAATTAAAAGAAAATATATGTATTAACTTGTGAGCCTCCAAACAAATTGATTTAGAACCCCCTAACTCCTAATACTGGTCCCGCCTCTGTACTTAATTTAGCACTGCAACGTAGAGTAGCATAAGCATATGTCTATCATGAGTTATAGTGAAGTGGTGAGACTGCTTCACCCTATCTAAAGGTGTCGAATTGGAGCCTTTAAGATGGAGAAAATCATATTGAAAAGTCCCTAAAAGAGCCCTATGCCTAATTTAAATTTAGTCGAAATTCAAATTTAAACGCTAAACACCAAAACACCTGAAAAATGATAGATATTGAGTCACGAGAGCACACGAAAGTTGGTGCACAAAGTAACGAGATAGGTCGGATCACTATGATTATCTATTAAGTAATCACTAATTTGATCAAAGCTATAACGAAATCTAGTTTTGAAAATTGTATAAATTGATCTTGGTAATTAGTTAGAAATTACACTAAATAAATTTAAAACAATTAATGGGGAAAAACTAAATGCTCAAAAACTTAAGGAAAATATGATAATAATTGGTGTGCATGTATATGAAAAAAAAAATTTGAAAAAAATCAATTTTTCATATTTGATTGATTTCAGTATTTTAAAAATTAGAAAATATATTCCTTTAATTAGAATAAAATAACAAGTGTTATAAATGACAAAGTTCATTATCTTTTCTCTTTCAATGTTGTAACCTCCCTTCTTGATAACCATATTCCATGCGTGATTTGTCAATAGTGTTTAGTTTCCTAAATTATTTATAAATATTTTTGTTATAATATTATTAAATTTACCTACTTACCTTACATTAAACAAGTAAGTAATGCACTCTTATATTTTTATAAATTAATTCATTTATTTGGGTTATTTAATTAACTAATAGAAATATTTCTATGTTGTATTTGCATATGCAAATAACCTAGTTCCTATATTCTTATATGTTAGAATTTTGGTTTGGACCTGACTACTGATTGATATAGCATTAAAAGTTTTTTTTTTTATCTTTTTGAGATACGAATTAGATTTGTGTATATTTTATTTTTTTTAGATTTATTTAAATAAATTTTATTAGATATGTTATTGTTGTTATAGTAGAGTTAAAAAAAAATATTTACAGAAAGAATTATCTCACATCTTTTAATTTCTACGATTATCAAAGTGAAGAGTAGGGAACAATTCTTCCTAGATAGCCTTTCTTCTCTTTTTAAAATAATAACATACGTGTCAAAAAAACATCTAAACTATTCAGAGTGTGTGTTTCATATCTAAACTATTGAGACTGTTTATTAGTTTGAGAAACACGTCTCTCTATTTAATTTTTTATAACAATCTCATCATGGTGTGTATAATGCACTCTCTCACTTATATAAGAAAAAAAATCACATGGATAAATATGGCATCTTGACAAAAAATAAATAATTTACATTTAAACGATAATATTATTCCACTTTAACTATGAAATATGTCACTCCATCACTGGTTATTAGTAGTAGAATAATATTGGAGATGAATAATAATGACAGTGAGCGATATATATTAATTAATTATGATAATTATCTTAATGATTGATGGTGATGATTGCAAATGATACTAATGATAATGACAATTGATTGAAAATAATTGATATTAGCGGTGATTGTGGTTGGATTGAAAATGATGATTGTAGATCCTATAGATGGTGGTGGAAGTTGTAGGTGATGAGTGAAAGAAATGAAGTAGCGATGAAATATACTTATTCAAATCTATTAAGTAGTTATAAAATAAAAAAAACATACTTAATAATAAGATTTGAATAATTAATATCAAAATCTTGAAAATAACAATCAATCTGATAATATATCATTACATCGTGACCAAATCAAATTCTCTATAACTATGAATGTCCATTTATTAGAGTATCAATAGTGTGTACTATTCCTTAGCATATTGAACTTAGATAATTGATATGTATATATTATTTTTATTTTAAAATAAAATAAAATCAATTCTAATTACTTAAATTGACATTGTATCAGAAGTAAAATGTTCAATTATTGTTTCAACAAAAAGATATGGGCAATAATCAAAAAGTGCAACGATAAATTGAAACCAACTGAAATATTTTAAATATAAAAATTGTTTATACGTTTGGAGAATAGACTAGCCGTTTGTTCATATATTGTGTTTAGAAGATTAAAATAGTATTTATTTCAGTTATCACATTAATTCATAACTGTTATAATCTATTTTTTTAGAATATTTTGTAAGATTTTCTTTTTAATAATTGAAATGTTTTCGTGTGGATATGTGAGAGTTTGAATAAAGTGAGTGTGAGAAAATAGATGTAGGTCGAAAATATATAAGAGAGAAGCTAATAGATATGACATGACATAATTTTAATATATTAAGGACACGATTTTACATAAGAGATTAGTGAAGTATTCTCTTGCTTATTGATATGTTTTAGGCTCGGTGGTGTCTGTTGTAGTATTCACTTTATTATTTTAATGTCTTGGTTTTGCTTTCGTTCTATCACCATATGCTTTTATGGTGTTTTAGTTATTACACTATATTATTATTATTATTATTGTAGTAATTATTACATTTTATTCACCATCATTTTCTTCATTTCATACTTACTCTGACTTGTACTCGAGCAAAAAATCTTTCAAAAATTGACTCTCTGTTTTCACGAGATATTACATTTTATCCTTTAGATTTCAATTATGAACTATCACTCAATATGTTAATATTATTGGGTTTCAAAAGGTGTGAATGAAAAATGAAAAGTTGTGATTTTTTTAAGAGTTTTGATTTTTTCTATGAAGTTACGACTTTTATGAAAAATGTGACTTTTACAAAAAATTACGACTTTTATGACAAGTTGTGACTTTTATGAAGAATTGAATTTATATGAAAAGTCGTGACTTTTATGAAGAATTGTGACTTTTATGAAAAATTGTGTCTTTTTTTTAAAGAGTTCTGACTTTTTCTAAAAAGTTACGACTTCTATGAAAAATGTGACTTTTACGAAAAATTGCGATTTTTATGACAAATTGTGATTTTTATGAATAATTGCGATTTTTATTAAAAAGTCGTGATTTTTAAGAAGAATTACGATTTTTATAAAAAATTATGATTTTTATGAAAAAATGAGACTTTTTTTGTAAGGTTATAACGTTTACAAAGGATTATGACCTTTGACTTTTTAAAAAAATTGTAACAGTTCCAATTAGACATAATTAACACATGTTTACACTATCATTTATTGTCTATAAATAAATATTTTTTCTTATTTTTCAATAATCAATAATAAATTTTCTAAACTGTAGAGCTTCTTTCTTTTTTTATATAAACAAATTCTAATGTACTTTACTATCATAATATTTGTGAGTAAGATCGTTCTTACCTTAGTAGGATATATTTTATTAATATTATATACTTGAAATAAATAATTTTCTTAATATACCTTTGTAATTTAGTGAACTCAATTTTTTTTTCTAAATAAATATTTTATTTATAATCTATTTCTACGGTGATATTAAATTTAAAGTTTGAATGACAAATTTTGTAATTATTTTATTCAAAGGAAATTTCAAAGTTGAAACGGCTAAAATATTGAAGTAATACTGATTTGTGGTTGAGTAATATTCTTCTCCAACTGTACGTTTTGTCTCCGTTCATTCACCGGAAAAGTCGCCGGCACCGTTTAAAAATTCTCGGTATATCATCCTTCAAGATATCCAATTTTCCTTCGATTCTTCTCCTCCTTCTGTAAGAATCCGTCCTCTATTCTTTGCCTTTCAATTCCCCTATCTGAAGTTATTCCATTTTCCCCGACCCCCAAAATAGTTTTTTAATTTTTTTTCCCCAAAGCTCCCAAAATTCATATTTTTTTTGGTTAACTATAACATTTATTCAAGTAAAGAACCAATCTTGAATCTCTGGGGCTTTGGGAGAGGCTTTATTTTTTATCCTTTTTTTTTTCTTAATTTTTGTTACATTTGTAAGTAATATCTGTACAGATTGCATTGTGAAAAATGTGTTGAAACCCACAACACATTTTTCACTTGTTTAGGGTCTTTGATAATTTGTAGGTTGATTTGTGAATATAGGGTTTGGAACAAATTTTCCATCGAGGAAAATGTCATCTGCTGGGGTGGTTGCAATTAGTCCAATTTGTATAAAGAATATGGTAATTCCGCTTGTACATGGTCAAGAATCGATTTTGATTTACGTAGCTATGTCGGGTTCGATGATGCCATTAAGGGTTTTGGAGTATGATTCAATTGAATCTGTGAAGGTACAGATTCAGAGTTGTAAAGGGTTTGTGGTGAAAAATCAAAAATTGGTTTGTGGGGGTCGTGAATTGGCTAGGAGAGATTCACTTATCAGGGATTATGGAGTTTCTGATGGGAATGTTCTTCATTTAGTCCTTAGGTTATCTGATCTTCAAGTTATTAATGTGACAACTTCTTCTGGTGAAGAGTTTACATTTAATGTAGAGAGGAGTCGGGATGTTGGATATGTTAAACGTCAACTTGCTGAAAAGCAGGTTGGTTTAGGTGATATTGATGAACAGGAAGTGTTGTGTAGAGGTGAATATGTTGAAGATCGGAGGATCATATATGATCTTTGCAAGAATAATGATGGGGTGATTCATTTGTTTGTGCGTAAAAATGCGAAAATTAGGGCTAGACCATTGGACAAGAATTTTGAGTTGTCCATTGTGGCACCACACCAGAATGATGTGGTTAGAGAAAATGGGAGTGGGACTGAAACACATCACAAAGTTTTGGTCCCGAGGAAGCCTCCTGATAGGGAAATATATTTGGAACCTGTAATTGTTAACCCAAGGATTGAAATTCCCGTGGTACTTAGGGATATGATTGTTTCTGCATTTGAAGGCTTAGATAGAGGAAATTATCCTATTAGATCAACTGAAGGCACGGGAGGAGCATATTTTATGCGTGATGCATCAGGGAATAAGTTTGTTGCGGTGTTTAAACCAATTGATGAGGAGCCTATGGCTGTGAACAATCCCCAAGGGTTGCCTCTGTCAGTTAATGGCGAGGGCTTGAAGAAAGGAACAAAAGTTGGAGAAGGTGGTTTCAGGGAATGCGCTGCCTACATTTTGGATCATCCAAAGAGTGGACGACGCTCACTTTCAGGTGAGCTGAAAGGCTTTGCTGGTGTTCCTCCAACTACTTTTGTGAGGTGCCTTCATAAGGGTTTCAACCATCCTGATGGCGTTACAGTTAAGCTGGGGTCCTTGCAGAAATTCATAGAGAATACTGGCAGTTGTGAGGATTTAGGTCCTAGTTCTTTCCCTGTCGAGGAGGTGCATAAAGTTGCTGTATTAGATATGAGGCTGGCAAATGCAGATAGGCATGCAGGTAATATTTTAATGAGCAAAGGTGAAGATGGCCAGGTTGAGCTCATTCCAATTGATCATGGCTACTGCTTGCCCGATAGTGTAAGTCTTCATCTTTTGTTTTCCTGTCCATTTGGTGATATAATGTGATGTTGTTATTGTGCACACCCTTAAGGATAGCTGTTGTGGGTTCCCTTGTCATCAAAAAACAAAAATGTGAATCTGTGATGCTGTTATTTGTTTGATAATTCGTGTTGCATCTGTGCATATTTTTTATGTTCCTCATTTTGGTCTTCATATATTGAATAATTCTTCTATCATGTCAGTAATCTTTCTTTTTATTTTTTTTGTTCCTCTGCAAGTCCTTATAACCAAGAGAATTATTTTTTCTTTTATAATTTTAGGAAGCAATTGTGATGTAGCTTCAAATTCTATATGAACTATTTATTAGGATTTTTCATGTAATTGCAAGCCCTTGAGATAGGGGGCATGTGCCTATTATAGGCTGTTGGGCGAAAAGGAATATCATGTTTTAGTATAAATAGGATATAGTTTGCGAAAGAGTAGTTGAGAGGCTTCTATCTTTACAATCTGAGCCCCTCTTTCCTTTGCCTTGTCGGAAGAGCTGCTATGATCTGTACCAGAAGGGCAACAAAGCACTCAGTTTGTTCATGGCTTTCAAGTCTTTAGTTACATACCTCTTTTTGATTTAAGATTGACGACATATTCCAAGACGAATAGGCAGAGAGTGTGTAGATTTGTGAATGCTTGTTTTATGGTTTAATTATGTTGTTTATTCATCCCGACTTTTGAGTCCTTACTACCTAAACAATGATGCAGTTCGAAGATGTCACATTTGACTGGCTCTACTGGCCACAAGCTCATCAACCTTTTAGCTCCGAGACCATTGAGTACATTAAATCACTTGACGCTGAGGAAGACATAGGCTTATTGAAGTTATATGGGTGGGACATACCTTTGGAAAGTGCTCGCACACTCCGCATCTCCACCATGCTTTTGAAGAAAGGTGCAGAGAGGGGTCTCACACCATTTACCATAGGGAACATCATGTGCAGGGAAACCTTGAACAAGGAATCCATGATCGAGGAGATTCTTCAAGAAGCGTTGGACTCTAAGCCCCTTGGCTCAAGTGAAGATTCATTCCTTGTATCCGTCTCCCATGTAATGGACCGTCGTCTTGATGAGATTGCCTGACGACATTTCACTCAAGAGTTGGTATATGGGGGGTGGTGTACATAGGAGTGTCTGAGGACACCCTTACTTTGCCAACATCAATTTCAAGAGACTATCTTGTTTCTTACTCATCAAAAGTAAAAACACAAAACAAGAAAAAAAAAACAAACAACAGATTACCTTAGATATTTTTTGCAGTTTACTGGAAATGATCTTGCTAGGCTTTTAAGCAAGTTCTTTGTCAGTAAAAATTGTACAAATACTGTGAAGTTTTTTTACTCATATTTGGGTTATGGATAAAACTAAAAAGACATAATATATTATGATACACTGCAAGTTACAATCTATCTCATATAAGCTTTAAAGAAAATTACTTCCATCACTTGTGACTATGAATTTTTAGATGAAGTTTTTGATTAATGTCCACCATTTCGCAACATTTAAAGGTGACCTTCGAGTTCTTAAGTAGGAGGTGCATGTTGTAATGTCAGCTGCTCGTGCCAAAAGCAGGATTTTTGCTAAGGAGATTTAAAAACTAAACAAACATGCATGCGAAAAGCTAAAAACATTAGAAATTGGGGGTAGCATAAATCGAACCTACATCATGTAAAGAGAATTTGGACCACCTTTACCATTTAGTCTATGTTTTTAGTTTGTACGAAGGGGTTTCAACATCTAATGCAAATAAAATAAAATTTTGATCCTTATTATAATTTTTCGACATAAAGTGTTTAGATGAACCCTCTTCGGACCACCTAGATCAGTTGATGCTTTGTCGGATACTTTGCCACCAATGTATTTGTTCCTAAACCCTATTGAATCTTCTTGATGACTGGCTCAATTTATTGGAGGTTATTTTTCAACAAATTCTCATTATTTAGCGGAATTTAACTACTATATATTGACAGAAGTTGTATACCACTTATGTATAGTATAAGTTAAATTCTACTTCTGTTTTGATTGTTACTTAAATTATATCATATCGTTTAAATTATCGCCATGCAACAACAAAAAAGTCTCATTTTATTAACGACCAATTCAATGTCTTCACATACTTACCTTGGTATTTTCTTCTATTTTCTTCTCATCCTGTGTTTATTATCATTATTTGATATTCCTATTTTTATCTTTTACCTTACTTTTTCATAGTAGCTCTACCTCGTACTTTACTTTTCTTATAGTTTTATTATTCAAATTGTTCAAGTATAACATTACACAAGGATGGAGAACAATACAATCTATCCAACATTGTATTCATTAAACCAATACAATACGATACATTATAAAACAATCGGTAACAACCATCCAAACAAAATGTTAGTGATGATGAGCCAAGTGAGAATTTTAGTACACTACCATAGAATGAAGCCAGATTTGCAACAATGCAGGCACACAAGTAGGTGTTGTTAGGAGAAAATAAGTTAAAATGTTTATGGTACAAGCTCTTCCAAGCGTTAATAACAAAAATACACTGGTCAGTTCATACATATGAACAAAACTTTCCACAATCTTCAATGTCTGAATCTGTTTATGTTTTGAAAAATCAGTACACGGGACAGCAAGAACAGTAGGTGTTTGAGTTCAAAACCAGCATTAAGTACAGAGGTTGGGCATACATGCTCCTCCGTCAAGATTCTGCTGTTCCTTCCATATCCTTCCAGTTACTCGTAACTTAAGCTCCTTTCTCTCCCCTCCAGAAAAGAAAAGGGCCATGTTACGTTGTATGACGAGCCCATCATGACTATCCCTTACTTTTCTGTGACTGTCTCTTATACTTCTGGGCGTACCCTCCCAAGTAAGTTTTCTTCCATTACCTCCAACTTCCAGGCTGTAGCTATAGTTTCGAGCCTCCATCTCATCTCCCATAAACCGAAGAAACGCCATGTATACAGGAGCTGTTCCCAGCTGAAAGGCTTCAAAATGGAGACAGAAACACTGACCAAAACAATTGAAAACCTGGAAAGGAAGTAACAGTACATATAGCACTCTAGCTTTAGATAAACTTCTTGTGGAATAAATTTAAAATAGTTCCTAAAGGAGTAAAACAAGCAAACCATATGCGGTAGGAAATAGTAACTCGAAATTTCAATAGCAGAAGCAGGAGTGTGATTCTTGATAAGAATCTTCCACAAGAAAAACTAAGGTGCAGATATGGCACGCCATTTTATCAAGTGTAAAGAGAAAAAATGAAGCAGATGAATGCTAAAGGTTTACATGAGAGTAGACACATTGAATGGTGACTAAGCGCCTTCTAAATATTGAGAGCCTTGATAAGATATCAGATGCTCAAATTTTGAAGAACATGCTAACTCAAAACACAAGGCCAATACTATCCTTTTAATTTACATACTGAGAATAAAACAAAAAGGAGATTTCTGACTTACTGTCAACATCCACGTCGCATTTTCTACTTCTCGGGGATTAGATTTGACATACCGATGGTTGAAAGTGCATCCTGAGTGCATGTCTACCTTGTGATCATCCCTCAAATGAGAAACCAAGAAAGGAATATCACCAACAACTGAGCACTCAGACCCAGCATACGGGCAGCTGTATGGTCTAAAGTTGCAAACTGACTCATGTTTTAGCTTACTGTAATAAGGAAATATCTCAGGACAGCCAACAGAGCCATATTTGCAAGGGAGCTCAAGCGATTCAGCCACCTTTTCCAGAGCTAAACATCTGATATCTCCAAGCTCCTGCCTACAAGTGGGACATCGGTTGTGAGCCCTCGCTTTACATGTCGAACAGATCGTGTGTCCATTGTGACACTGCCTGCACAATAACCCACAGAATGCCTACATTATATGGTTGTTGGTTTAGTGGAAATAATTATAACCAGTATATAAATGTTGACATTCAATTATAACCAAACAATGCTTGTTTTTGTACCATGACATTTTTGCTAATACAGCAAAACAAACGTGCCATAAGTTTATTAACAAGAAATGGAGTTGCAGAGGGCATTACTAAATTCATTACTATTCAGGGTTATGATTAAGTGTATTCACTTTTAGCTTCCTTGTCTGGAACACTGATTTGGTACACCATACATTGGGTGGTAGAGTCAGCTAAGTAGCATATCAGATAACTGAATGGACTAGCTTGCAGCTTATAAATGGCTCCTAGCAAATAATTAGAGAAAAAGCTAAGGCATCATTTCCATCCACACAAGTAATTAAAAAGACACCAGAAAGCCTCCTAATGCCAGTACGGACAGATAAAAGGTATGTAGGGATATCTGTCTTAAAAACATTCATAATTTTGCAAGAAAATGGACTTGGTATATCTTAGATCCAAAAGCTAGCTCAGATACCATGTTAAGAAAATGGACCTTAGACGTAACTCGATCCAAAAAGCCTATGAGGTGAGAATTCCCGTGACAATATAAACTAGGAAGACTGAAGACATCTCAAAAGCATCGGTTTTGCTCAATATGAACAACAATGTTACTGGAGGAACCTTCATTCAAGATCATCCACTTGAGCCCTACATACGCCACCCAATTCTCATAATAGATAAGTTCAACTTATTCATAAACTAAACCTCATGTCAGTTTAAGCCATAATTACGAACAAAATCCATTGATTCGTAAGCAATAGCTGTGGATCATAGGGTATTACGCTGCCCGCAATCAAAATTCATGCCACTGTCATTCAAGATCATCCACTTGAGCCCTACATACGCCACCCAACAGTCATAATAGATAAGCTCAACTAATTCATAAACTAAACCCCATGTCAGTTTAAGCCATAATTACGAACAAAATTCATTGATTGATAAGCAATAGCTGTGGATCATAGGGTATTACGCTGCCCGAATCAAAATTCATGCCACTGTTGGATGGCAAGGTAAAACACGAACAGGGTGAAAGCAAAGGAGTTGACTGAAAAGTTTTAGCATTCAATTTCAAAATTAGAGGCTTCATGATTCAAGCACAGTTACAGGTAATAATATGTGAATCTTGTTAAGGATGTTCACATCTCACTATTCAATACTTGCATGGTATGCCATAATCAAAATATCTTGTGGGAATATTACAATTGAATTAGTGTTTCACTACGGGGCTGTATAAAAAAGGCCAGATCTGCAATAGACAGCTTCGGAGTAATTGAAAAATGGACACCTTAATAAATTTCTTTCCTGCAGTGGAATAAGATTAGCTTGTTTTGTTTTTCAAACCTATACAACAGCTTGTAAGATTTTTATTGTCTCACTATCTAGAACAACATACCTAGTGTAATCCCACAAGTGGGGACTAGGAGGGTAGGATGTACGCAGACCTTAGTCCTTACCCCTACCTTAGTGAGGCAGAGAGGTTGTTTCTTATAAGACCATAGGCTCAAAAGAAATGTTATTGTCTTACTATCTATTCCTGCCAATTTCTCAAGTAGCACCCTGCACGTCAAGATGAGAGCATCAATACTGGCCCAGATCAAGTCGAGCCAAGAATAACCAATCTTTGCTATAGTTGCAAGTTGCAACGGAGCTGGAGTTTATTTCCATATTAAACTGGAGAAGAGGTCAACTAAGTCAATTTTAGTGTTTCGTCTCTCCTCTTGTATTGGGTAACTTTGGCTACCGAGGCTTATGTAGATGGGAAGAAATCACCTAGTTTTTCTTCTCTGTTAGGATTTGAACCTGGTCTCCAAGTTGTGCAGACGCTTCATTAAACACTAGGCTACCTCTTGGCTGCAAATCAATATCATTCAGAAAGGTAAAATATTTTTTTTTTGCGTCCACTGAGATTTTGAGAGTGAGACCTCATGATTCTCCTCTCTTAATTGACCATTAGGACACATCCATAGGTGCAAAAAGGAAAAGACTATCCGCAATGAATTCACTTCGAGTTTTGGACATAAGACCTCTCATGAGCAAAGGGACAAACAAACCACTACACCGCAAACCCTTCTTGCAATTGGAATTGATTCAATCACAAGGAAGAAATAGAGCACTAAAACAAATAACAATCAATCAAGCTAACTCCACCCAATGCATCAATAGTCCTATGCTGAAGCAAATCTCACCTAATAAGCCAGGTTCCAGAAGCTTGAAAGCTAAACCAAATTTAATTCATTCACTAACCACAAACAAACTCCCTGGCTCACACCACACCTCACTACTCAACTCACCAAATCCATAAAACAGAAAAAGGAAAAGGAAATTAAAAGTCTTGCAGATAATTCACCAGAGGAAACAAATTGAAGCTTCTAATATTACAATCTTCTAGCAACAAAAACAGTTAAACAGGTAGATAGATCCACAAAACTAGCCAACATATCATTTCAAGAAACTTAATAAATCTATACATCAAAAAATAGCACAACCCCAACAATCAAAATTCAATCTTTTCTCAATCAAACCAAGAAAGGGGTCCAAAAGTTTAGGTAGAAAGAGAACAAACCTGATGGATTGGAGGGTACATAGAATTTGTACAAACAGGGCATTCAAGAAGCTCATGAACACTTGTTGTAGAATGAATTGCAGCAATCCCATCATTATTGCTGCTGCTATTGTTAATATTGTTGTTGTTGGATGTCTTTGAAGATGAATATTGAGAATGAATAATATGTGGGTGATGTAAAGGGATCTCATCATCATCTATCATACCATCTGAAGATGATACACATTCAATGCTATCCAACTCCATTCTTGACACAAAAAGATCAATTCTTTATTCAGTAAAATCAAGAATGTATGATTTTTTTTTCTTTTTCAAATTCAACACTCTCTGTGTTCAGATGTGATGAATTTCTGGTTTTTTGAGGGAATTTGTTGATGGGTTTCCATCAATCTTCATTTTCTTTTTCAAATCATTGTTTTTGATTCAGAGATTGAAGAGACAAAAGAAGAGAGACAGAAACCTTTAAGCTTCTGCTTGGAGGAAAGAATGGTGCTTTTTTCCACTTTAATTGTTTGCTTTCCTATTTTTGTTTGCTTTAAAACATTATGGATATTTATTCTATTTTGCCTTAATACATAAATATCCTCCTAAATTTTAATTTCCACATTTCATTTGCTATATTTTCATTGAGCTTGATAAATTATTTCTATTCACACTTTATGATTCTTACCCCATTTTTATTCTATTGTATTGCTTATGTTATTTAATAAATAATAATAAAAAATCTCCTTTTTTTTTATAATGACTAATTTGATATGATCACATCATTATCTTAACTAATTAGAGGCGAATCTACGTAAACTTCAGGAGTTCATTTGAAACTTCTGAATTGAAAAATTATATTGTGTATATAGGATCAAAACTATATTTTATGTCTATATATTTAATACTGAACCTTGTCAATTTAAGTAAAAAGTTTTGTTCAACAGCTATGAGGTTTAGAAACTAGTAGATGCACAAGTTCGAATCTGACTAGCAATATTTTTCAACGTTAAAGCTTGAAATATGGTACAACACTATTGAGCATGTTTTCTTTTAACCTCCTCAACTAAAATTTTGGTTCTGCCATTGTTCATAAATTATCTCATCATATTTTCTGAATACGATAGGATATATTATGAAACAAAACTAATAACCATCTAAACAAGATATAGACATCTTTTATTAAAATCTTAATAAATTTCAAGCATTGTGAAAGTAAATAACTCATCACATACCTAGTCCCTCTTTTAATATTGCAATGAGTCTCAAGTTTGAAGATTAAACTAATACGTAACCCTTCTTAACTTGACATCAGTTGATAACTATGACGTTTAATTTTGGATGTGCTCTAGACACTTAAATTGATATAAATTTGAGTAAATAGGCACATTCTTTGTACGTGACACCCTCCATGAATATTTTGTTTCCTACGTGGCCTCCTACGTGTATCAATATTACGATTCACTAAGACAAATACACATAATTAAAGAAGGTGACATATATAAGTAGTTAATTTTATTTATATAGTAGACACTTAAACACATGCTAAAAAATAATCAAAATTTAAATTAAAAATATCTAATAAAAATAATTAAATCATAACTTAAGTATCTAAATATAATTTACTGAAAATTTTCACATTAAGCCATTTTATTTTGTTTGAGGAAGTACATCATAATAAAGAATGATGAGTTAGGTTAAAGAGGATTGTTCAATTACAATTAAGACAGAAATTAAGATTTTTTTTCAAGTTGAAAGAGACTTTTTTCTTTGATTAGTGAACAAAGATATTTGACTTATTTAAAATCAAAAAAATAAAGATCTTAAGCGTTGTGAATTCAAGTAAAATCCCCCTAAATATAAAATATTAAATTATATTTAAAACTTTTTACCTTACTCTTAAATTGATCTTTCCACTTGACATGACAAGAAAAAAGAGAAAAAAGAAAAAGAAAAGAGGTGAGAGCTGAAATTTTCAAATTTTAAATTTGTGGAATTGAATAATGGGATAGTTGAATCTTTAGAAGTTTAAGAATGTTCTAATATTCACTCAAAAAATTCTCAATTTTAAGCTTAACATATAAATTTATTAATAATAATAACAATTTTTTTATTTAGATATTTAAATTATAATTTATTCAATTAAAGATTTGAATGTATGATGATATGTGTTTGTTAGACATACTTAATTCAAATATTGATAAAATAATATTTAAATATATCATATTCTTTAATTATATACATTGATCTCATATAAGCTGTAGAACACTCACTATGACAATGTCTAACATAAATCTGTTATCTTGTATTCATATGCTCTATTGAAACTAACTATAATTTCAATTAAATTTAATATAACTCGACTTTATATAGATTGAATTTAGATCAATAAAATCAAATCAATTAAAGTCGATGGTATCTCCAATCCGCTGACCAACTCGGTCCTCAGACTAGCCAGATTGTAATTTTATTGAATCGATCCGATCCGATCCGACCCGAAACCTGCAATCATTACCTTCCCACTAAACAGGAAGGCATCATTATTGCCTTATTTTGGACACCACGAATCAAAATGCGACACGTCACCACACATTTTCCTTCTTCCTTTTTTCGAACTGCTGCTCACGTTCTATGGCCAACCTCAACAACTTTCACTTTTGTCACTATTATAAATAAATAAATAAATAAATTATATTCTATATTTATATTAAATAAACAAATAAATATAAGACACATATTTATTTATTTATATTTAATTATTAAGATTAAATTATTTGATTTGATATTAAGTATTGTGTGTGAATTGATATTCATTAAGTATATACTATTTCGTTTTATTTTATGTAAAAGTGTGTATTTGAACGACAAAAGTTGTATAAGAAATATTTTTGACAAACTTCACTTATATGTAAATTAATAACTAAAAGTCTATCGTAAAAAGATAATTGAGTAGTGTAAAATTTCACATGTTTTTTTTGTCCCAGCGAAAAAAAAAGAGAGAATATTTCAATCAAGTGAATTCTCAAAAATCATAATATTCACGATATATTAATATATATAGGGGATTAAATAGTTTTCATGAATTTTTTTTTGAGTCAATAGTCAATTGGATTTTAATTAGTCTGTCCAAATAATTTCAAAATTAATAGTCAGTCCTGTCTATATTTTTCAACTTGGAGTTTTAAATTAAAAGAGACCTTCGAGTCTTTTTTTAAATAAAGGAAAAGAATTCGAGTTTTAATTAATATTAGGTAGAATAGACTATTTAAAATATTCATATTAAATAACACATAGTTTAAAATCTCTAGTTATTTAATAAAGTAACTTTTTAAGACAATAAGGTAACCTTACATAAATATATAAAATAAAAAATATTTACCATTTAGGTCAATATATCTTTTTTTTACTTGATCACTTTTACTCATTTAATAATACACGTTTAATAACATATTACAAAATAAGAATTTATTATCATATATAAAAAAATTTAAATAACACATTTTAATACCCTTATAATACAATGTGTCGATTTTTTTAATCAAACAAACATAATATATTTCAAAACACAATTATAATTCATATATATTGTCTACATCTTGCAACTTTTTAAAGTGCATATGGCGATTTACATCGATTTTTTATAAATGTAACTCCATTTAAAAAGTATTGCTAAATCATATTAGTTTATTAAAAAAAATGTACTAATTTAATAGGAAACAATTAAATCATTTAAATTATTTGAAAAGTAGTAATGAATTTTTTACATAATTATTAAAATTTCAATTTTTTAAATAATTTTCTCAAACGCATTTAATTGTGAAAGACTTAGTCAATATCCCTTTCACTTGAAGTGTATTCCAAGTAATACTTTTTAGCTTAAATTCTGCCACTGACATTTTATTCTATCCTAAAATCAAGATATTGACTTGTTTTTATTAGAAAATGTCAAAACGTAAAATAAAAATAACAAGTAAATAGACGGCCAAGATGGGGATTTTATTCAAATAATAATAATGACAAAAAAGAATTAGAAAACAAGCAATTTCAGTGTAGATTCCATCTCCAAAAAATGATTTTTCTTTTATTAGTATCTATAACGATGTAAATAATTTTAGTAAAAATGAAGAGTAGGTAATAATTTTTTCCAAAAAAGTAGAAGAAATGATGTACATCGAAGAGCGAATCTAATATAATATTGATCGATTAAATCACACTTCTAACGTCTGATAGATCTTTCTAAGGACCAACTATAATCATCTCGGAAGCACTTTTAATACAAAAAGTAATGTAGCAACGTAATAAATATATTGACCTTAAATATACCACGTACTTTTTCGACGAAAAGGACCCCTTGCACACCTTATCCTCTCAAGACCAAGTCTCTTTCTTTTCTTTCCATCAGATTATACACACTACTTAAAATACAGATGATGAATCCTACACCTACCAACCAAAATTGTCATAGAAAAGGATGGAAAAAAGAGTCATAAAGCAACATCAATGAATCATAGACGTAACGAACAATAATATACTCACTGAAATCCTACAAGTTGGTTTTGGGAAGGGTAGAGTGTATGCAGACGTTACTCCTTACCTCGTGGAGGTAGAAGTAAATGACAAGCCAGTTTCTTAAGGTATCAAGTACTATTCCTAGAAAAATAAATTAAAAGAAGTTCCTTCAAAGGTAAGCAGATTATGCTGCACGGGTTCCATCTTCACTCTACTGAAAATGAAAGGAGATGACAAAGAGAATCCAGAAAAAAGAAGGAACACAATATGTAAAAAGATGGGTGGAGAGTACAGCACATAACTGTGATGAAAATTCTCACTTAGATAAATGCACAAGAAATCATTCTTATAATTGCCAAGAAATAAAGTTGATAGTATAAGCATTTGATAAATCAACAATTGGTTGTGTAACACATACTTGAGCCATCAACTCTTTATTGTATTCCCACTGTTCTATTCAAATACTTCATTGACCTTAGCTATGCGCTATACATTGACAGACAAATAAAACATACAACTTCAAATACTTCAGCGACATATCATGATATCACAGTAACAGTACCAAATACTTTCAGTGACATATGATAACACAGTAAATACTACCAACACAGTCGAAGGAAAGCCTTGACTTTGCTCTTGCGGTACTTAAAGAACTAACATTGTGGAAGTTTTTTATGCTCCTGTAACTAAATCTAATTAACCACGGAAAAATAATAAGTAGAGTAGTCAATAGATAGGAGTGCAAGGAAAATGTTCTCAAACAAATGTCATACACTTAACAGATCCTAGGTAAAATCAACTTCAGAAGTATCACGATTTCATGTTTATGAAGACCCATGTTTTCACTAGCTATCTACTTATATCCTAATGCAGAATTACCACATTTTATAGCAAAAGGGACATTTGATGGAAGTGACATACATCATTACCGCAAGCACTGACTTTCATGCTGTTAATGCACTTGCCTTCTCATGTCTTTAGAATGTGATCATTTGTCCCTGGACCAGTCCCCACTTTTGCCTCCAGTTTTACGTTCAAGCCTGATATCTGTAATCTGGATATTCTTCGAAGCGGCCTTGCACATGTCATACACTGTTAGACTAGCAACAGTTACTGCTGTCAAGGCTTCCATCTCGACGCCAGTTTTTCCATCTGAGGCAGCTTCCCCTTCAATTTCAACACTAAAATCTTGAGGGTTCAAAGCCAAGTCCACTCGAACATGTGTCAAGTTGATGTTGTGACATAGTGGGATGAGATTGCTTGTTTGCTTCCCTCCACAAATTCCAGCTAATTTTGCCACACTCAGGACATCTCCTTTTCCCATTTGATTGGCTGAAACCAGATCAAATACCTTCTGTCCTAAAATAACCTTGCCACGTGCAACGGCTACTCTCTTGCTAATATCTTTAAAGGATACGTCCACCATTTGAGCTTCACCTTTGCTGCCAATATGTGTCAATCCAGCAAAAGATTTTTTATCATCCATTTCTACAGTACTAAGCTTCAAGTCTTGTGTCATACTTTGATTGTCAATGGAACCAGAAAGGCTAGAGGGAGGAGGTTCACCAAATACAGATTCCATTTCCTAGTAAGGAGATGAGCAAATTTTTCAGGAAGCTCCAAAAAGCATCCAACGCCATTTTACAAGACTCAAGCAAGAAAGCAAATAACTACCGTTAATAAAATAAAGTCGGTCACTACTGAGACAGTTCATAAAAGTTGTTTCAGGTTTGATGGCTAATGCTATATCTCCCTCGTGAGTCATGAGCAATAATCAATTAGAATATGACATTAAAAACTTAACTTCTTTTGCAAAATATAAGGCCAGTATTAAATATCCTCCCCTTTCCCACTTTTCTTAGTATGAATTCTGGTAAATTTTCAAGTCTCATCTTTTACACTCTGCAGATTTACTCATTCTCAAAACTCTGGCTGCAAATAAGCAAACATTTTGACCAACTAACATAAATGCTTCATGCACAAACTCCGAGGTTTATTCTATAAAAGCTAACAAGAGGTAATTGGCTCTCTATCCACATTTTCCACGTAATGTAGCATCAAGTAAAGACATTCTGGAAGGAACTTCAAATAACATAGCTCGGTATCTATCGATACCAACACATTCAACCCGTTAGTTGCCCAATGGTACACGTGATGAGATTCCGGATAGATTATCTAAATCAATCAGCTGATTGAATTTTAAATTGTCTTCATCAGAAAGATCTCAAACCAATTAAAGATTGAACTACCAGTTCTTTATACTGTTAATGAACCATAACATTCATGTAATAAGTAAGCATAAGCCTAAAGTCTCAAAAGAAAATTGAGAAAGTGTTGAAACAAAACTTTATTAGCTTCCGTTTGACCATATATTTTGAAGTTGAAATTTGTAAATTTGAATTTTTAAAGTTGCGATTTTTGGAATTTGAAGTGGTATTTGGACATACATTTTACTCAAAAAAGATTTCAAGTTTTGTGAGCAAAAGCCCAACACTCCAAAAAGTGATCTAAGGCAGATTTTGGGAACTTGGAAAGTATTCTTGAAACCGATTAAATTTCATTACCAAACAAATATTTGAAGATAAATGTAGGGAAAAGAGTTTGACTTCGACCGAAATTGCTGTAATATATAGTAACTTGTCCAGCTGGACACTTATAAATACACTATTAAATAGTGCAGGATAATAAGTCTTGCCCAAAGTTTGAAATTGTTAACAGTAATTTCAATCAAAGTTCAACTTTTTCCCAATAAATGTATTGTTAAACGCTAGCTGAGAAGTTGCTTATGGTATACCTGATTGAGCTCGGAAATAGCTTTAGACATATCATGGCTACTACCACTATTACTAAATAACCTTCTTGATAAAGGTAATGCTGTTCTTAATCCAACTCCGCGAGAAAACATGACCATTCAACTGCTCCAACAAAAACCCTCAACTGCAATTACACAAAATCGCAAAGAGCAAAAGTCACATTTGATATAAAGATATCAACTTTCATTGAGGCATTTTCACAAACACTTTGACTACGTACAATACTTTGTAATACAAGACAACAACTCCATACAAGCTCGAAATGAATCTTGGGGTTAATGTAGAAACCAGTAAGTACAGAGAAAAATTAACCTGAGCTAGTGCCGGTCTTCGAGAAATGGTGAGATCGAGTTGCCGGAAAGTACCAACATAAAAATAGAGAAGCCGGAGAATTAGTACGATGTTTTGAATTTAAGCATTGAATATCAAGTGATTTCGTGTGATAAGTATCAAAATACGAAGACGTTGCCACATAAATTTGTATTTAATGGAATTCTAAGTATAGAAGTTAAAAAATAATAATTTAAGATATAAATTTAGCTCATTAATTAAAATATTTTATTTTAATATATACTTCATTATATTTATTTTATGCCAGGACATGAATTTATATAAAATTTATAATTAAATTAGATAATATTAAACTTATATCCTTAGAATAGATATTTTTTTAAAAATAAAATAAAAATTATCGAAAAAAATTAAGTCATAAGTTAAAACATATCATAAAATTAGAAACAGATGTTATTAATTTTTCATATTACTCAAACACTATAAAATTACTTTAAATAAACTATTTTGATTCAAAAGGCTCTTTGTATTTGGCTTTATAAATTTGGGATTAGTATTTTGCTCAAGACATGAACAACATTTACTAACTTGTAGGACAGATATTTCAACATAAATGGTTCTATGGTCTAGTGGTCAGGACATTGGACTCTGAATCCAGTAACCCGAGTTCAAATCTCGGTAGAACCTTTTTTTTTTTTTCTTTTGTGTTTAAGAAATATTTAAAGGATATTTTGTTCGGACTCTCTAAAAATATTAGTTTGTTCAAGTTGGATTTTCTAGAAATACACTATTTTGGAAATATTGAACTTGTATGGCATTTTTAGTAAGACCGACCAATATAGCAATTAGCTTCTCGGATATCAAATATTTTGTCATTTTTCTTTCTTCTAAACTTCTCTAGAGTAGGGTGCCCTCATACTCTTTTTTTTTTTTTTGTTTAAGAAACATTTAAATGATATTTTACTTGGACTCAAAAGTGTTAGCACATTCAAGTCGGGTCCTCCAGAAATGTATTACTTTTAAAGATTCAACATGTATGACATTGTTGTTAAGATCGAGCAACATAACTATTAACTTCTTACATATCAGATATCGTGTCATTTCTCTTTTCTTCTAAACTTTCTCAAGAGTAAGGTGTCATCAATCATTTTTTTGGGTGTTTTCAAGAAACATTTAAAGGATATTTTGCTCAGACTTTTCAGAAGTGCTAGTGTATTCAAGTTGAATTTTCAAGAAATGCACTACTTTTAAAAGATTTCACATACGCGACATATTTTTAAGATTAAATAACATAGCTATTAGCTTCTCAGATATCAAATATCTTGTCATTTCTCTTTATTCTAATTACTCTATAGATTCTCACTGAAATAGTGAAAGATTTTTTGATTTTGTTGTATGAAACAATTATTATTTTCTCTTCTTACCGAATCAATCAAAATATTTTTCGTAATAGCCACTAAAGGTTTTTCTGTGGGAATTTTTGGTGGAAAAATAATAACTTTTTAATAGTCTAATAAATATAGTTGTATGAGGTTGTATCAACAAATACAATTATATCAAGTATATCTATTTCTTGTGTATTCACCATATTTTATCAAATGTATCTATTCCTTATGTATTCACTATGTATCATGTGTATCAACTAATACAATTGTGGAGTATCAATTTATATCAACCTTTGCAATCATATGTATCAAACACAATATGTTGGAACACAATTTTTCAATGGTGAAGAATCATTGGAGTACTTTTTTCTTAATTGAACAAGCTCCTACACTTAATTGTTGCCCATAAGATTAGATTTTTAAAGACTCCTACTTATCTTTATTGATCACTTTGGAAGAAGAACAAAAAAGTTATCTATATATAACGAGGGATCAAATTTTATATGGTATCATAAAATATCAATATAAATACACAGAGAGATAAAGGGAGTAAGAAATGGAGAGAGAGGAAGAGGGACGAGTAAGCAAGACAGGAGAGCATAAAAGGAGAGAATTCCTTATAAAATCTTTAAGTATAACTACGTAATATAATTTTTAAATTATAGTTACATATAATAAATACAAAGAAAAGTTTTACATTATTGTATAATTTTTTCCAATATTGAGTATAGGTAATTGGTCCAGTGATCTGGACTATCATTTTAAGTATAACTTACCTAAATCCCATAGTGTAATGACTTAAATACATTTTATCCCTACTATTTTTCAATTTTTAAAAAAATCCTCAATATAACTGCTATCCGAATACATAGCAAATGAGCTAGATACATAAATTTCAATACATTAAAATAAATTCAGTTACACGGAAAGAAAATCCATTTTGAATGTGAGTTTCCCAAATCACGCTAATCAATTTGATGTCAATATCTCCAAATGGTTAACAACGTTAATCAATCAAAAATGCAAATTCTTCCCAATTTTTTTTTTTTTTTTTCCAATTCCATTCCAAAATATTCAGCAGATACAAATCCTCGAGAATCAAAAATTAAAATTTATTTTTTTTCTTATTATCATATCATGTTCATCAAACAATAAGATTCAAATTCTCGAAAGAATTTGATAAGTGCTAATAAATACCAGTTGGACAAAAATATTTGTGTTGATCTCAAATTCACACATTGAGGTTTATATTTATATCGATGAGATGAGGGAAAAACTTGAAAATCGATAATAGACAGAAGAAAATATAGGAAAATGTTGATATTGTTGCTGGGGCCCATTTTCATCCATCTCGGACCGTGGTCATCAAGTAGAAGATGATCTTAAAGAAGTTACTGACATTTCAATTTGTATTTCAAATACATTAAAATCTAGTTAATGATCCCAAAAAGTCTTCTTCTGATCTCTAAAAAAATCTCAATTTTTGAATAAAATTGTATAAATGCATGATACAACATGAAAGTCGATCTTGTTTAGACATTTCAAAATATGAGAAAGTTTGAGGTGGGTGAGGTATGAATGATACAAAAGTTAATGAAATTGTTGTGGTCAACATATTGATTTATGAATTCAAGTCAACCCATTGTTTTCAGTGATTAAAGATCGATTAAGCTGTGAAAATTTAAAGATATAATACATCGTGAGGTGAAGAAAACAAGAGTGAGATTTCAATGATTCATATGCATTGATACAACAACACCAAATATAAAAAGAGAGCATCACTTTGAAGATCATTCATACCTTTTTAATGTACGTAATCATTTTTTGTGAATTACTTTTGATATGGATAGATTTATAAAATACAGTACTATTGTGATATCTTCTGTTTAAATTGATAAATGGTATATTCTACTAGATACAGTTTAAATAAGTAATTGTTGTTCCATACAAAATGTTTAGGTTTGAGATCGATACGTACTTTGTGATAGTTTTACGTATTAGATACCATAGATATAATTCAAATTTCTGTTATCATGTCTAAAAACTTGTGTTTTGTCTGACAAAAATAGAATTGTGTGATCCGATACAATATAGGTAGTCATGTATTCAGTATATGATTTAATAGATGTAATATTGTGTTCTATTGTGTATCAACACACAATTTATACAGTTGTGTTTGATCAAAGTGTATTTGATATTAGCACTATTTAAATGACAAAATATTGTGTACATGATCTTCAGTATCCTCATATATTGCCTCAAACTAAATAAACTTTTGATTATAACATTTACGTATCACCATTTATGAATCCGACACATACTTGTGTGACACTTTAATGTATCATGTATTGTGTACAGATACATATCCTTTTAAATTTGAACAGGATAGAAGATACAACAACACTTATATATATGATACATTTGGTATAAGGTTTATATCAAGTATGAAAACTTATTAAGTTTATGCATCAAAATTAATATTTGGATACAATAATCGTGCGTGATAAAATCGTAATATATCGTAGTGTTGAAACAAAGACATTATACATTAATTTGAGAAACAAAGTTAACTAGATACATTAAAAATCAGTCAATGTATCCCAAACTATAATCATAAGATAAAATAGTATTTAAACACGAGAGATTGTACATGATGAAATTGAAGTATCATAATGTTGAAATGAGGTATTATACATTAATTTAAGAAGAAACAAAAAATAATAGGATACATTAAAGATCTGAACCCGATATATATCAGAAAAAAGAGAACAGCCACTCAACAATTGATGTTATTTCAAATTCTCCTTTTCCGACATTCACTTTGGAAGATAAATGTACATTCATTTTTTTTCTACATTTACCTTCGTATTTTTATTTTTTAAACTATTAACATAGACGTTATTCATGGATCTCGATCCAAAGTTCTTACCAAAGCCATCAGTAGATCAATTTTTTCCGTCTTCTTGAGCGTTTTTTTCACAATCTATTTAGACAGTCCTAGATGCATCTTTCTTCGACTAGTTAAGTAATTATAATACTAAAATAAGGATCTTAATCCGTATGTATCAAGAAATAAGAAGAAAAAAATAAAATTGAAGAAAACAACTATGAAGGTGACTCACTATATCAAGGAAATAAAGAAGAAAAAAATAAAATTGAACAAGACAATTATGAGTAGTTTAAATTTGATTTAGTGGGAGAGGAATTCTGTGTAAATCAAATGATATGAACTTGGAACGAATATAAGTTATTGAAATGAAATTAGGGAGAGATTAAAGAATTGAAAAAAGGATTAATTAACGATAACTATTTAATTATAATTAAATATAATTTTTAATAACAATTAATATCATCTATAAATATTCTTAAAACCTATAACAATATTAAATTTGAATTATCAAAATAATTTTAACATTTTTCATTAATGTATATTTTTTCAGGATGCCAAAACTTGTTCATACATTAAAATATCAGGTGCTGCCACAAATCATTTTTTTTTTCAAAACCAAACATTATTTAAAGATAAAGTGGTCGTTATCCATGACGTATTCAAATTCATAAATAAATTATCACATGAGAACTGATCAGCAAGGAAATTTTTTAATTAAAAATACAAACAGAAAAAGTACATCACATGACTAATTAATTTTCCACTCAAATGCAATAATCACTATTATACGATTGAAACTTTAATTGTCCAATTCACTATTTGCACTACAATTATATTTTACTTGAAATAGAAAAAAAAAACACCAAAGAATAACAGCAAATTCGAATACTGATAAGAAAAACTTCACCAAAAAATAAAAGAATAATGGGTAAGTTACAGAAATATTAGTAGTTTATGAACTAATTACTTAATTAGGTACATAATATTTTGTAATATTACGAATTTTATCATATTTTAGTGTGTTTAGATTTTTTTAGATATATCTATCTCAAGATACATGAGTTAAAATTAAATATAATTTGTTCAAGATACATTGTATTCAGGTTGATTCATATTTATCTGGAATACATAGATTAATCTCACTTGTCTCCCTAGCTCCCACCTCGCTTCCACTCTCATATCTTACTCATATTTGGTATCTCAGATACATGCATATAAATCACACTAGATATATGTATATAGTGTGTACCTAGTGTGATTTCATGTACCTAAGATACATAGTCGAATCTCGCTCACTTCCCTCCTATCTCGCTCGCCACTCTTATATCTCACTCATGTATCTAGTATTCGATGTACATGAAAATTACATCAGATACATGTATATAGTGTGTATCTAATGAATGTATATAAAATATGTCTTTTAAAAACTCCTATTTTTATCATTTAAGCATAGTTAATAATTTGTGTAAATTACATAAATATCATAGTTTTAGTACGAAATTACAATTTATCCCTAATAAATTTTTAATTATATTAATTCATTAAAAATTTTAAAAACCGGATACAATAATTGAAGCTCGGATACATTCATATGTAGCTCGAATAAAAAAAATTAGTTCAATTACATAATATGTAGATCAGATACATTAAATACTAGCTCGACAGTAATATGTAGTTCAAATACATTAAAAACTAGTTCGGATATATAATATGTAGCTCGGATATATTAATATGTAGCTCGAATACATTAAAGAAACAGAAAAGGGCCTAAAATACTCTTGAAATATTTAAAATAGTACAAAATTACCCTTCATCCACCTATTGACTCCAAAATGCCCTTCTCATATACCTATTGACTCAAAAATACCCCTGTCATCTATCTTTGGATTCAAAATTAACCACTTATTTAATTATTTTAAAATTAAACTCTTTAAATATTTTTTAAAATACTTGGCATTCAAACTATTGGTTATAATTTGATTTATTAATATAATTTATAAACCAATTCACTACCCACTCATTACTAACTAACCCCACCCAGTTAATAATCCAATTATAATATCAAAATCGCCTATAAAACATATAAAACAGAGAAATTATAGAGTCCTGGCAAAAATGACATCCATTTTATTTCAAGTCCAAATCGAAGCCCCAATTAAATTTAGGTTGAACGGCTTATTTAGGAGACACGTTCAATAGGATCAATATTTATGATTTGTGTTAAAACCTTTAATATATTATTTTGAAATTTTACTTCTGAAGTTAACATCAAATAATTGAGAGTAAGAATAATTACGATGAACCTAGTAAGACTTTTAAGCTTATCGGTAATTTATTAGAAACTTGAATGTATGATAATTTAAATCACAGTTGTTTTTCACCTCAAATTTTTAAAAAAACTCACTTGGTAGGAGATTTTACTGTTGTTGCATTAATAATGTGACAGATGTATGAATGTGAGGGGGTTTAATTCGGTAATGGGTGGGTAGTGAGGATTGATTAAAATCATCTAATAGTTAAATTATAACAAATAGTTTAGCGCCACGTATTTTTGTTTTTAAATAGTTTTTTAAATTAAATCGTTATATAAGTGGTCAATTTTGAACCAAAAGGTGGACGACAAGGGTATTTTGGAGCCAAATGGTGGGTGAAAAGGGTATTTTGGAGCCAATAAATGGATGAAAAAGTAATTTTGTACCATTTTCAATACTTTGAGGGCATTTTAGGCCCTTTTCCTTTAAAGAAATAAGAGATTTTGTCGATTTTAAAAAGTAATAGGGGCTAATGGATATAATTGAAACAAATGATATATATTTATGTAATTTATCGTAATAATTTTACCTTAATGTATAGCTTAATCACAATTAACTAATATTATTTGAATATCTGATAATAGAGTAACTCATCGATGTTAACGATGTTATGAATCAAGAGCGTAGAAGATTAGGATGTGCAAAATAAATATTTATACAATTGATTTGATTTTGTCAATTATTTTTTTAACTTAAAATCAAAATCAAGTAAACAAAGTCAATAAAGCTTATATTCACGTAATTAATGTGAAAGTCAATGTAACCAAATGCTTGCAAAACGACCCTCTAAAATTCCACTAGAAAGGTTGAATAAGATGTGTTAATTTTCAAACTATATTATATCTAGCCTAAAATATACGTATATACCATGTAAATTTGATTAAATATATCTTATAAATTAACTTTTTACGTGCATATTTAATTTTGATATATAATTCGTAGTCTACCTAAAACAATCTTTGTACTTGATCCATTCTTATCAGTCCGCCTCCCGTTAGGAGTGTCACAACCATAATTTAGTTCACATTTTCTTGTCATGTTCAATAGACCATTACTACTACTACTAGTCAACTAAATATATCCCCAAATCATTTTCTTTTTAACCTCAAAAGTTTCCCTACTTTTATTTTTAACGTAAAATATTAACTCGTGAACCTAAGTGCTCAATATTTATAATATATTTGACAAATATATCAATCAGTAAATGTTATATTTAGATTCTTAAACACATATATTTTCATATACACACATATAACTTGATTTTGAATAAGTGATATGAATTTTCATTTAATTTGTTATCGCTAATGTAAAGTTAAATTTCTTATTTTAAACTATATATACATACAAACCATCGAATGCAAGTAACTATTTACAAATTGTATGAACTAATACTTCTTTAATTTTCTTTGTTTGAGCCACTCACGTTTGTTATTTTTTACACCTCTTGACCACTAATCTCTTAATTAAGTCCACATAAGTACTATATCAAGTAAAGAGGCCACCATACATATTTGACTTTTAGTTTTTTTTTCTTAACATTCAACCAACTCGTGCTTTCCATTTGTAAATAACAATTTCCAATAAAGGCAGGGGACCATAAGCTCTAAAGTATATTGACTTGGGAAATTTTCATTATTTTTATGAATAATTTATGGAAAAGTTAAGAGTACTAGTCATAAAATTCATGCTACACATGTTATCAAATCATACATTAGTAAATATCTACTCAATTAGACTAATCTTAATCCAATGTGCCCACTTTTGTATCAACTTGTATATTATAACATGAATCATGATATGATATGATAGGGAATCTTTTTATTTTTTTAGTTTAATTTGATGTTTGATATTTACAAAATTTTAATTAAATACTTTGTTCTGTGATTCGCTATTGTCATGTTACATGTATTTTCAAAAATTTATCATCATAAAAGTCAGTCAATCTACCCTTCGTACGACACAACATATACTTTTCTTCACATGTTTTTTTTTTCTTTTCATATTCAATAATTCTAGTATTACTTACTATATAAGTCAACAAAGAGGACATGCATTACTTGAAAACTCTATTTTTCTTATAGCACAACATATATTGCTAGCTAGGTCCATAGGCTATAAACTACTCCATATATAGTTTGAAAAACGTTTATGAATTTTCTTCATCACTTTCTCTTCCTTGAAAACTCTATTTTCTAAGCTCACCATATGTTTTTGTCATGTGCAATTGATCACTACTACTAAATTGTTTTCCTACTTTTATTTTGAACAAATTAGAAATTCTTCATATAATTGGAAATTTTATATTTGTGATAACTGATGAGAGTATTCGTGATACGTGTAGAAGGATCAAAGAATGTTTCTCCACGCACTAAATATTAATGTGTTCGTTCATTAATTATATCAAATTAATAAATTAATGCATGGTAAACACAGTGTTTACTAGTAACTATCATTGGCTCTTATTTTTTTTGTTTAACACCTCTTGACCACTTGTGGAATTTCTTTAAGTCCATATGCATACTATCAAATAATTAAAAGGCCACCTGAACAAAAAATCAATAGATGAAATTAACCAAAACTACATTAACAAGAAGCTAAGAAAGAAGGAGAAAATCTCTCATTGTTTGAGCTCAAAGACTAACTATTACAATGCTGCAAAATACTATTTATAGTATCTAGCTTCTAGCAATCTAACTAAGTTGAAAGAAATTAGTTACAACAAACAATACAAAAGGTCTATACTATCCTTGATTATTTTGTGACTTAACTAACTTCTCACTACATCACCTTTATCTCATCCTCCCCTTCAAGTTAGGTGGTCAAAAGTGTTTAAGGACACTAATTTGGAGGAACTAAGCAGATATTATGTTGACTACTTTGATAGTCCTTTTGTCAATACATTTGCACCAAATTAATTCTGACACTGTGGAGGCAAAGCTCCTGTATTCAACTTCAGCTGAGCTCTTGGAAACTATAGTTTGCTTCTTGCCTTCTAAGACACCAAAGAGTTCCCTATCTTGACAACATAACCTGTTACTGATCTTCTAGTAAGTGGGCAAGATGCTCAATCTGCATCACAAAATGCAGTGACTATTTCATCAGAAGAGCTAGAAAACAATAGCCCCTGTCCAGGATGTGTTTTCAGATATCTCACTACTCTTAAGGTTGCATCTAAGAGTGGCAGCGGAATCGGTACCTACCGGTTCCCGGTCCGGTCCGGTACCGATTAGTACCTGTTAGGGTTTGGGTTTTCCGGTTCAGGGACGGAATTACGGAATATCCGGTTTTTACCGATTCCGGTAATTACCGGTTCGGTCTGTACGGTTTAATTTTTTTAAATAGATACGTTACTAGTCGTGGGTACGGGCTTAGGGCCCCCCCACCGGCTAGGTGAACAAAAAATTCCATCAATAAAGCCCTTCCCCACCCCTAACTTTTTAATACCTAAAATTTTAAAAACTCTACACGTTAAACCAGTTTGTTTATTATAAATACCCCTAAAATGGTCATTCTGTTTGAAAGCAAAGAGCATTATTCAGTCGGCGACTATCTCAACTCTCTTCTCTCTATCTCTAATCTCTATTCTATAATATATATTTTAAATTCGGTGTTGCCTTACTTGGTCTTTGGAAATTAGGATTTTGGAGACTTCAAAATGCAAGTTCAACTTCCACGTTCGGCTTCGGCGGTCATAAACGTTACTTTTTTTAAGTAGAAGTTCGTACATTCGTTCTAAACTTTTATTTTGACGTGTCATTTATAGTTAAATAATTTAGTAATTTATTTGTGGATTTATTGTTTGCATAATTGCATAACATTTTTTCGTATATATTCATTCTCACGTTTAATTTTTTTAATATGATTTCGAAAAAAATATTGTTCAAAAAGGAAAGGGGAAAAAAAGTGCATTGAGCGTATAAGAAATGTTTGTAACTTTACATCCTCCGAGAAGCAAAAAACGGTAGTAGGTTCTAAATCAAAAACTTAAAAAACTACTATATTAAGAATAAATAGGAGGATTATACACATGTTGATGCTACGGTAGTTAATATTGATAGTAATTCAGCTTAGATCCTGATCAGAACATTTACAACGTCGCTTTGGTCATTTTGATGAGGATTTGGCCTAGTGATTAATGATAATGTAATGATATTGAAATTATACTGGATACGCCTATTTTGATGATGATGATGATGAAACTCAGCCCCTACGGCTACTACTACTCCTAGTCCCGCTCCCTTCGTTGTCCTTCCCCAGTTCCCCAGTACATTTTCCTAGGCCTAATGTAGAACGTGTTAAAAAATCGGTTGTTTGGCAATTTATGCACAAAATGAAGATAAACACAAGCTATTTGTAATAAAGGTAAACAATATAAATCATTAAAAACTGTGGGCAAATCTGAGGGACGGGGACATTTGAGTAGTCATTTAATGTCGTGTTTGTAAAAATGAATTGTTGCCATGCTAAAGCGCCCAGCGGGTTTACTACGGAAGCTAAAAAAAAATGGTACCCCTTCTGAAAATGTAGGAGTAGGCGGCTCTAAAATGGTACAAAACACAATTAAATCCGTTTCTTATAATGTTTCTAGCTCTAGTTAATACCTTCATAGAGTCGAGAAAACAGATCTTGAAGAGAACTAGCTAAAATGATATGTGTTTATGGATAGCAAATTAGTTTTGCCTGAAAATCCCGGTTTTCTACATTATATTCAAATTGTATATAATCAAATTTTAAAGGTTTTGCTAGAATACAATAAAAAAGGCTTGTATGTATTTGATTATCGGACACCATTCAATATCTCGTTGTTTATTAATTTTAATACTTGAAAATAGCTATTACTATGATATGGTGTAGTGTAAATTGGTAACGCATATTTGACTGTTACTGCAAAAATTGGATTGTGGAAAATTTTATATGCAAAAAAGAATTTTAGGTTACAAATGTTGTCAAATGCAAAAAACCGGGTAGTTATATTGCTCAACTATTTAGATATTTTACAAAGTTATGAAATATGTGATAAATAGTAGTATAACACTAGCTATGCTCTCAAGTAAAATTCTGCCTGGTCAATAATTTAAAAACTACAACTTTGTCCTTTTTTCGGTGATAATTATCATATTAGGTGTACTTGCCAGCATATATATAATTGAGGGTTAAGATGGTGTACAATATGTATGTACCGGATGTACGAAAGTTGTTGAAAATGCATGTCATTTTAGTTATTTAAAAGGTCAAGGTAAGATCGGCGTAAAAGATTTTCCAAATCGTTGTTTTGAAAATAAATCTTACACCTAGAAAAATTCCACAAACAATGTCTAATAGATGGAATACTTATATAGAAATGTTGTAGTCGTTTCTGAATATCGGACTACCCTTACAAATTGGTTGGAATGTCATAATTTGATATGACATATAAGACTAGATGATAATGATTGGCGTAATATAAATAAAACTTATAGATTTTCTTAACGTTTTTTACTTAACTACAAAAAGAAATTTCTGTACTTTATTGGCCATCAATTTGTACTGTTTGCCTGATATTTGTTGATGATTCTTCGAAATTATATAAATTTAAAAAATAAACCAAGATTTCAACAAACCCCATTGAAAAAATGATTATTAAAATTTAAAAAATATTATATTTCTATTCCTCAAATTATTTAACTGCATGTTTGTTCACCCTAAGTATAAGATTTGGTTCATCAAAGAATGTTTGAAAAAATATATTTTAACTTAGATATTAATGATGAATTAAAGAAATTCCAGATTGTCAACAAAGTTAAAGATAGCATAAAAATTGAAGCAAGAAAAAATTGTATGATTATATATGGCTAATAAAAAATTTATAAGTGGAAAATGAACCTGAAAGCCTCTAGGGTAGATTGATGAAATGGAAAATAATATTGAAATATTAGAGGATTATCTGAACTTTCTCCCGATTTATTAGAATGATTTTGATGCATATATTAATCAAATGACAGAACCTACTGAATATGTTCTCAAATGGGGGGAGAGAGCGCACCAAAGGATTTCCAAAACTAGTACGAGGTTCGAGGTATATAGCAATGCAAGCGTCCGTCGGTGTAGCTTCGGAACGGCGTCTTTAGTGCAGCAAGGTTTCAACTGGAGAAACCATAGGGCATTCAACTAGCAGCCGACACTGGAGATATCGGTATGATTTCGAGATTGGATTAATGCCGAGAGAAGAAATTTGGGTCGTGATTGAACCACTACCAGACCAAATTTCCAAGATGACTTGATTGAAGGAATGCAGGATTATAGTGACGACGGATGAGCAATGGAAGATCTTTCTATTCAAACCTATTCCCGACCATGGACATAAAGAAATGGTGAAGGATTTACGAAGGATTATATGGTGGCACCAACATTAATTCAAACAATATTTGTAAATGTAATTGTAATCAAATAATATATTAAGAAAAAATATAGGTATTCGCCTTAATTTGTTTTTAATATTGTTGTATTAAATTAATTTTTGATAGAGTTCAATTTTTAAATTTATAACTTAAAGTTAATTCAAAAATTTCAAAATTTAAGAGTTTGAAATTTAAAATTTATAACTTTAAATTGAATTTTAAATTTGCAAACTTCTAAAAGTATTTGAATTTAACGTTTGAAAAGTTAAATTAAAAACTTTAAAATTTGAAAAATTTTAAATTAAAACTTTAAGTTTATATAACTTTTAAAGTTGAAATTTAATGTAACTTTAAAAGTTGAATTTAAAAAATTTTCAACACTAGGGTTGAATTTAAAGTTTTGAAATTTAAAATTTATAATTTAAAGTTTGAAATTAAAATTATAATAAATTAGATTTCAATTATTTTTTTTTTTTTTTTTTAATTCGGTTTGTCCGGATACGGTCCGATCAGATACGGTTTACTACCGGACAGGGACGGAAACATAGTTATTTTACCGGTTTCATCGAAACGGCGGTTCCGGATTCCGAAAACTAAACGGTACACGCAGTACCGGTTAGTAACGAGGTTCCGGTAATTCCGGTCCGGTTGTCCGGTTCCGGTATCACTGCCACACTTAGTTGCATCCATGTGAGATTTCTTTGGCTGTTGTATGCACTGGCTTAGGTTTTGTGTGCTAAAAGACAAGTTTGGCCTTGTCATGTTTAGATACAACAATTTGCCAATTAATCTTTGATACATTGTCTGATCTACTAGAGGATCTTCAGAAGCTCCATGATTTTTCACATGTTCATCATACTGTTTTGAAGTTAGTTTAACATTAACATCAATAGGAGTACCTGCAGGTTTAGCTGCTGACATCCCAACCTCAGCTATAAGTTCCAAAACATACTTTCTTTGATGCATCAATATGCCCTTTGCTAACCTAGAAAACTCAATGCCCAGAAAATATTTCAGTTCACCTAAGTCCTTCATTTTAAAAGCCTGCTGCAATTTCAACTTTGTCTTTTCTATTAACTCCAAACTGCTGCCCATAATCATCATATCATTCACATATACTAACACCACAATCATACTTGCTTCTGACTTATTGACAAATAAAGAATGATCATATTGAATTTGTTTAAAGTTGAGAGTAGTAAGAGCTTTAGTCAACTTATGGTTCCACTGTCTTGGAGCCTGCTTAAGCCCATATAATGACTTTGTTAGTCTGCATGCTTTCTCCCCTTGACTAACAAAGCCTTGAGAAAGCTGCATATAAATTTTATCTTCAATATCACCCTGCAAGAATGCATTGAACACATCCATTTGATGAATGTGCCAGTGTCTTGAAGCAGCTAAAGACACCACTGTTCTCACAGTTACCATCTTCACAACTGGTGAAACAGTTTCTTGATAGTCTATACCTTCTAACTGACTATACCCCTTAGCAACTAGTCTTGCTTTAAACCTTTCTATTTCACCTGTGGACTTGTACTTAACCTTGTAAACCCACCTGCAGCCAATAGGTTTCTTTCCTGGTGGTAGGTCAGTTATCTCCCAAGTCTTATTATCTTCAAGAGCTTGAATCTCAGTCTTCATAGCATCTATCCACCTAGTATCAGTCACAACCTATAAATAGGTAGTAGGTTCTCTAACTGAAGATGTAGCAACAATGTATGACTGATAAGTAGGAGAAAGATGGTTATAACTAGAGAAAAGACATAAAGAGACCATCAAAGTTGTCTCATATTGCATAAAGACACCTAAATTTTCGAAGTGTACGATCACACCACTAAACAACTATATATCGTTGTAAATTGACCATTTTACCCATTCAATTTCTTTGATTGCGCGTGTGCTCAACGTTGAGACCCGACCCGACCCTTTCTTTGAAGAAAATTCGTGAACTCGTCATTGCATTTCATTTCTCAAATTGTCATTTTCCCTAGAAAAAAATCAAAACGAAATACAATGTCTTCTTGTTGTTGACGATAGTGTTGTGTTACATTCTCGTTGTTATTCATTGTCGATCGTTGTTGACGATATGTTGTTGTGTGACATTCTCGTTGTGAACGATTCTTGGAAGATTGAAGGTCTAATAGGTTAGGGTTCTAAAATCTGCACTCCTTTTTTTTTTTACGATATTATGATTTTATGGGATTCTTATAGTGTAGATGTAGGAATCGGACCTTTCCTACAGTTGCCATTGTAGGATATTTTGAGTATGTTGGGTTATCGACTTAGTTAGTGTAGGGTATTGTGTTATTGACTAAGCAATGTTAGTGATTAGGGTTTTGTTGGATTGTTGTTTAGGTTAGGGTTTAGATGTTATCACTTATTCGAATGTTATTATTTGTCTTATTCCTTTGTAGACTTCCAATTGTACAATAACAAACTGCTATGTCTAGGTTTTTGTTTCTGTTAGTACTGTTAAAGCTTAATGTTAGTGCTGGACTACTTTTGTTAGTTAGTGTTTCTGTTGTTGTTGTTTGTTAGTGATTATGTTGTTGTTGTACAAACTTGGTAGAGTTAGTTATTGAAATGTGTGTTTGCTGCTGGGGTTTGTGTTGTACATGATTTTTCAGGATGGCTTGTTACTCTTATAACTTTAACCGACATCCCAACTCACCCCAACCACAAATACCCACTTCAGTCCCCCTCTCCCCCCTCCCCCAAACGCACAATTGCCATACTCCAACCTACACCCTTCAACTACCCCAACACCCTTCCCAAACCACTAAAAACCCCTCACCCCCCACCATTAAACCACCACAAATAAAACATCCAAACTGTCCACTTTTATTACCCCGACTCCCACCTCACACAACACTAACACATATACTCCCCACACTCCACTGCTCGTCCCCACACTCCCCTCTTACCCAATTTTAACTACCAAACCCAATCTTCCCCATCTAACACCCATTCCTCAGCAACTACCCACCGCGACTCTCTCCCCAAATCTCACCCCTCCTACTCGACTCCCCAACACTACAGCTGCCTAGACCCTACTTGTTGATTGTCTATTCCCTACCCGCTTTCCCGAACACCGCTATCACCCCTCCCTCTCACAATGATCTCGCGGCAACCTCAACCTCATTCCCCTCCTCAATGCACTACCACCCAGCTAAACCTCGCTACCCACACCCAACCAACCTCAACCCCCTCCTCACATGAACTTCTCCCAGCCATTTCACAGTGCCCATATCGCGTCCATGTCCCTTCCATTCCCGTGAACGAGTAATCTTCACCCCACCTCGCCAGATGGTCTCATGGGGGGGAAATAGATTTTTGGTCCACCACCTAAAATATTGGGGGGCATGTGACAGAATGTCGTCGATGTAGATGTCTTTTTTTTTTTTTTTTTTTTCTTGATAGGATGTCTTATTTTGAGTTGAGGGACTACATAAAGAACTAGGATATACAATAGATTGTGATTTTTCATCAAGTGGGATGGGTTATTGGTCCTGTTGATAATGAATAAGGTTTTTATTTGACCCTTTTTTCAATATGGTGATGATGGGGATACAATGAAGGTGTATGTTTTTCATGGGGGTAGTGAAGCTAATCAGGCCCCACTTGAATTTGGAGTTTTTCCCCCATGTGAATGAAAGTGGGGTAGGTGAGGAATTCTTTAATGAGACTTTCTTAACCCTCATAATCAGCCTCCTACTCTACTTTTCCTTCCATCCCTACAAACTGGTCCTTCTGAAACTTCCAGCACTCCATTGAAATTTCAGTCTTTTACTGTGCCTCACAATCTCCTTCTATTGTGACTCCCCCTTCATCTTGATTATCCTATCAAGAGATGATCGGCAACTGATGATGAAGTGGAAGAGAATCAGGATCGGAAGGGGAACTAGTGAAGGTACTGAGGTTGACAGTGATGTTCAGTCAAGGGATGATAGATAACGGGCAACCAGAGGATTTCAAAAGGGTGCACAAAAGGAGAGTAGGGGACTACTTCAGATCAGATTTAATGTGAAATGAGAACGTCCAGATATCGGTAGATGAGACAATAATGGTATAGGAAAAGCTTCTGAGTTGGTAAGCTGAGGAGGTGGTGAAAAAAAACCTATTATCTAAGTGATGAAGTTCCAGCTTTTGAATAGATGGTTGAAGAGGTTGATAAGTAGTGCATAAACCTGTTAGGAGGAAGAAAAAACCCAATGATTGTGTTTGTTTGATACAAATGCTGAAAAGATGGTTGGGAATTATGACTGGTTTTTGGAACTGTGAAGAATTAGAGTGGCAGTGACAAGATATGCATCCAAGAACATATTCAAATTGAAAAATATGTAAATGAGCTGGCAGAGTGAGAAGAGGATGTTTGTAAGAGAGTTTTGGCTTGGTGTATGTGTTGCAAGGAAGGATTAACACTAGTTGAGATTTCATTGTTAAAACATACAACCCGATCCATAAATGTTGACATAACTCATAACTACCTGTGAAACTCAAAGTTTTGCGCCACCAAATACAAGAAAGAATAACTCAAAAGCCAAACATCAGCATTGTCTTGTGGCGGACATTATTAGGAAAGAGTTGGATATTAATGTGGGTAGGACAACAGTGAGAAGACTAGGACAGAGTGTTATCAAGAAATCATGGGTGATACATTTGGAGTATGGTAGGATTTTTGATTCTAGAGATTTGAACTATTAAGGAGTAATACAAGGTAGTACTTTGTAGTGAAGGTTGGAGAGATTCTGAAATGGGCCAGAAAATTTTATTGAAGGATTTTATTGTTTGCTTCCAATGCTTAAAGAGAAAAGGCATTTTGGAGGTGCTAGAAGGTTGATTGGTTATTTTGATGGGTGTGTTATCAAAGGTGTGTGTTAAAGGCCCGTTGTTAGTGGCAGTTAGTTTTAGAGAGGAAACAACCAAATGCTCCTATTGCTTGGACAGTTGTTGAGGTTGAGAATCAGTATACTTGGACATGGTTTCTTGAACTTAGTGAAGAATGATCTTGAACTTGGAGAAGGGCATCAATATCCATCATTATGTGAATGCAAAAGGTAATTCCTATATCCATCTGACTATTTAGTTGTTGAGTTTTTCACTTAAGTTGATTCTTTTTCGTATGTTGGTTTGTTAGGGACTAGAAATTGCGTGGATATTATTGCACTTGTTGAACATAGAAATGTGCAAGACCATGTATTGCAAATGGTCAAAAATTGGAGAAAGGAGTTGAAGAGAAGAGTGGTTGGAGGATTGCTAAATCCACATTTGAAGCTGAGCTGAAGGACAATATAGAGACAAGATGAAATTAGGACAAGAAGGTTTAGATAATCTTTTATGGTACATTTGATTACATGGTGCAAGAAGTAGTATTTTGAAGAATATAGCAAATTGTGATGTTGTGGACAAACAATATGCAGAACAGCTTTAAAGGCTTGGATAGTGTCTGAAAGGTATAAAACCATCATTACATGCTTGAGGAGATAAGGGTGAAGATTGATGAAAAGAATTGGTGATTGAGAGATTCTCAAACACTTGGAATCACTGCTTATATCCCTATGTCTTTGAAGATTTGCAGAAAAACAGTCAAAAGTATAGCATGTAAATGACTTGGGAAATGGAGGAAAGAGTTTGAGATTAAACACCATGGTTAACCACAATGGGACATTGTTGTAGGATGTGTAGTTGCAGAATCTGCCAGATTAGGGGGAATTCCTTTGTCCTTGGTGTTGTGCCCTTCATTACAAAAACTTGGAAACCCATTCATTATGTGGACTAGTTGTTATAGAACAAGGGAAACCTACCGCAACACATATGCCCCATTTATGAGCCAATGGAATACCATGAAAATGTGGTCAACCTAAATTAATCCAATTATGTAAAGCCACCAAAGATCAGAAAGTTGCCTGAAGACCAGTAGGTTAGAAGAAAGGGAAGCAGATGAAACAGAAAACAACTGGAAAGTTGGAGCAAAAGAGGTTTTTGTAATGACTTGTAGCAAAATGTGGCACACAGGGACACAATAAAAGAGGATGTCCTATCAAGAAACAAAGCTGATCCAAGTCAATCAAACTGAACCAGTTTCTCAGGCACAGAAAGTACTGCATCCAAGTCAGTCATCTAACCCTGTTCTCATACACAGGTACTTTATTTGTTACTCTCAAATGTATGTTATATGTTTGATGTATATATATGATATATTTAATATACAGGCTACTGAAAGTGGTAGAGGAAAGGACAGGAAGCGCAACAAAGGCAAAGAGAACAAGAGGAAGAGAAATGGCAGAGGTTTTTGTTCCAGACTAAATCACCTGCAATGTACAAACACAGAGGTTAATTATCTAATATTATATCATTGTTAGATAATATAGATATGCTTTAATATTTGATTTCAAAGTACAGACTGTAAAGGGGTAGAGGGTAGAGTGTTAGAGGTACGAGGTAGAGGAGAGGATTAGAAGAGAAATGGCTCAAGAAAGAAATGTGAATGAAGGACTAAGTAGAGGAAGAGGAATGAATAACATAGTCAAACTTAGTTCAGAAGCAAACTACAGTAGAGGAGGCCTAGAAGAGGGAGAGAGACCAGTAGAAACATGAAGCATACTGGGGACCAAACAAAGACCTTTTAAAAGCCAGAAATACGGTTTGGCATATACAAGCTAAAGATGGATTTTACAACCTATCAATGTAGTTTACAACTATCAATGCACGTTGACATTGTGATTGCAACTAATGTAATTGTTCTAATATTGCCTGGTATTTAGTGGACTAAGCAGCCTGGATGCCAAGTAGAAGAGTAATCAATACTGGTACAAAAGTTACAAAGGGCTGATGTTTCACTGGTGATATTGGCTCACACCAGTAGTGGATTCAAATGGAAGGGAAGACAACTATTACAAGTAGCAATCTAGAAAGAATGAGGGCTTTGAAAAAAAGGTTAGCCAAATAGGCTGTAGTGGATTGCTAATGCTGCTAATAGCCAAGGTCAAACAAATTCAAGTAGAAAAAACTTCTGTGCCCTGGAAGTAGGGGCATTTTGCTGTTGTCTTGTGCATGTGACAAACAAATTTAACTAAGAATATATGTGTTGTTATTATTGGAAACAAACTCAATTTTGGTGTAACCAACACAAACTGCATGGTTGGAATCAAACTCGATATGAAGTTCTTTTTGTCAGTTTGTCTATTGCCTTTTAATTGTAATTGACATATTTGTTGAAGCTTCGCAAATGGTTGCAGATAAATAGATCTAGAGAACAAATACATTAACTAATGTTCAAATCTAAAACAATTTCGACAACAAAGAACACAACAATAACTTGAGACATTAAAACATCTTTCAAGTTACACACACTACAACTAGCAAGATGTGAGATCTATTCAATTAAGCTTCTAGGTACACAACCTACCAATTTCAAAAATTTTAAAAGTAACTAAAATGTCTGATGGCAATTTTGGTTGTAAACCATAACTTCCATTCCTCAACATTTCTTGGTTGGACTTAAACATAGAAAAACACACAATAATGTCAAGACGCTCGCTTCAAGTACAACATTTGCCTTCTTTTTCTCCTTATCATGACTTGGTTCTTTCAAACACGATTTCATTAAGATGTCAATATTCTTCCAACTCCTTAAATTCTCTTTGATAATCTCGGAATAACATACTTGGATCTTATATAACTCTTCTCGATCCCTCCATGCTAAAGAAGTTGCAGCAATCCTCCTAACATACGCAAAAACACAAATTAAAGAAAAATACATAAACAAAAGATCTCCATAAAACAAATTAGTAATACACTGATAGCGTGGACCAAGACCAAAATCTTCGAGCTGGGTTATGATAAGACCATGAAGTTTGCATTGAAGTTAAGTCACAATGTTTGCATCGCCGTTGAACTCGCACATCGGATCATTCTCATTCATTACAAATACGATGCAACGTTGCATTTGACATTTTCAATCCAAAAACTAACCACAAAATTGAAAGAAATTCAACCATGTAAAAAAAACTTCAATTAACGCGTTTATATGGAAATTAAAAGAGGAAAATGACGAATTCCTACATTATTTTCTTGAGGAAGATGAAGAAGTCGTCAAAAGAGAGCACCAATATGTTAGCCTGGAAATCAATTGTAGGGCTACACGGCCATTTTTGAGTTTAAATTGGGGAAGAAACAAAAACTGATTTTAAATAATTAATATTAAAGAAAGAAAAGACATTGTGGCTGTTTAATGGTAAATTACACAAGGAAAAATGACCCATCAGCGCCTAACGTGGTAAAAAACCCGGATGAGTTAATGGGTAAAAAGGCCAATTTACAATGATATAGTTGTTTAGTGGTGTGACATGTGATAGGGACACTTCAAAAGTTTAGGGTCTTATGGCAAATATTGGGGAAAATTCGATGGTCTCTTTATGTCTTTTCTCTTATAACTAATATAATTGCACACAGGGTATTACACTTCTGAATGTAACTTTGAGGAAACAAAATCTTTGAGCCATGCAGGAGTATGTTTGATTCTTGTAGATCTTCTTATATCAACTGACATAAGAGTTTCTGTGACTGTTGGAACTGGTTCTTCAACTTGATCAGAAACATCTGATAGAATATTCTCAACATCTGGTAGCACAAATGTATCTTCAAGACAAGATGGTTCATTATTGATAGAACTAGGTGTTTCAAAAACTTGAGTAGTGAAGTTATCAACTAGAACAAATGAATTTGGGAGTGGATTTTGAAATAAGATATGTCTTTCTGGCATCTTGATCTGTGAGAAAGGAAAAATATCCTCTCTAAATATAACATCTCTGCTAACAAAGAATATCTTGGCAGTAAGATCAAACAAAACATAACCTTTTTGTGTCTCTGAATATCCCATATGAACTGCAGACTTAGACCTTGGCATTATTTTGTCATGTTCAGCTGGATTTTTGGAAAAAAACAGACACCCAATAGTTCTCAAGTGTGTCAATCTAGGTTGACTTCCATATAACCTTTCAGAACTCCGACTCACGTTGCTAATTTGTGAAATTACAACCTTTTGACTCTCATCTCCTATTATCATAGCATAAGCATGATTAACAGTTGGTAAGGGAATCATCATTAAAATTTAATTTATAGCCTGGTGATAGGTCTCATTAAGCCCCATTAAAAACTGATACAACTTCTGTCTACTCAAATAATCTACAAACTCTTTCGATTTAGCACAATTGCATCCAGGAGAAGGAACAACAACTTCAAATTCATCCCACAATGTATTAAGCCTTGTATAGTACACAGAAACAGAGACAATCCCCTGTTGTAGTGACACAATGTCTATATGAAGACTATAGGTTCTCGACCCATCTACTTTATTAAACCTTTCCTTTAAATCACTCCAAACATGAGAAGCACTTGTAGCAAACACAATTCCACTTAGTAAACTCTTTGACACTGAGTTCATCAGCCAGGACAGTACTACAACATTTACTCTCTCCCATTGTCCCCATAATTCTTCATTGAACATCTCTTTACTATAGGTTCCATCAATTAACCCCAACTTATTGCGTCTGATCAGTGCTAGTGTAATTGATCTATTCCATAGAGAGTAGTTCTCAATTCCAAGTAATGAAACGAAAATAAGACTCACTCCCAATTACAGAATTGGGAATTGAAATTGATACACATGTGTTTTCTCCATTGTTGTCTTGAATTGAATCTGCAACTGTTCTTCCATTTGTTATCCTGATTTGTTGTTGATCAACAATTGTTTGCGTAATCACTCATCAATCACCTACAGATTTCACCCAAAAATTGTGTAAAAATTGTAAATCAACTAACAAACTGATGAATCTGTAACTTGATTATATGATTCTCAATTGAAATCGTTCGTCACAGTAATCATTGTGTGTGGCTCTGATACCATGAAAAAAATCAATAGATGAAATTAACCCAAAACTCCATTAACAAGAAGTTAAGAAAGAAGGAGAGAATTCTTCAATGTTTGATTATCAAGACTAACTATTAAAAGGTGTGCAACAATACAATTATCGAATATCTAGCTTCTAAAATCTAAATAAAGTTGAAAGCAATTAGTTACAACAAACAATACAAAAGTCTATATATACTTGTTATTTTGAATTAATAAATTCCATACCTCACACTTATATCTCATCACCACCATACATATTTGACTTTCAATTTCTTCTTAATTAATATATTCAAACAATTCATGATGCATATGTAATCAAATCATACATAAGCAGTTTCTATTATGGTAATTGAAGTCTGATCAAATTTGAATTTACATTAAAAAGTCTCGCACATAAAAAAGTATAGATATAAAAACTCTCTAACAAAAATAATTCCACAATCAGACCTCAAGTTAAAAATATCATTTAGAATAAACAAACACTTACTATTTACCTAACCGTGCAATTGTAGGTTATTTAATAGGAAATATGGCATTATATGTGCCTTCCTAAAGTTAGAAATAGAGTTGTTCTCTCATCTTGGAAATGCAAAATTCGAGTAATATTTTTTAGCGTTGTTTATATTAAATGCGAATCATAAATATTTTATTATATTAATTATTATCAGCAAATATAATATATCAATAATTATATTATTTTTAGTAAATAATTTTTGCTAAAAAATTAATTCGTTGGATAGTGTCGCTTTGAACCCCAAAAGCAATGAATTATTTAATTATTATATAATATAATATAAGAATGAAACAAGTGGGATAATATTTAACAAACAAAAGGCTAATTAAAAGGGATTGATTTGGTGGTGGAGTAGAGTCATCTGTCAATAGAAGTGTGTAGACAGGATATATATATATATATTTAATCGTTGGATGTAAAACGTTCTACACGAAATAGGGGTACATCTTCATAACCAACTCACCAAAATAAAAATAATTTTTAGCAGTAAAAATAAATTTTTTATCAATATTAATTGATTGTCATTAGATCTAAAAGTTTTAGGGCCAATACAAAGATCGTTAGTTACAGTTAAAAATATATTTTAGTGATAATTAAACTATTGTCATTTGTTAATTATAGCAAATATCATTTTTGATATAGTAACTAGAGTAATGATGAGATAATAAGTATTCATTCATCTTTAAGTATAGATTTTTTAAATTTGAGCTCTCAATATAAAATTACTTTTATAAAGAGCGAATTTAGCGTGAGACTTTAAGGTGAAATCCGATATAATCTAAATCTAATGACATGCGTGAAGAGTCCTAACATGCATCATTCCTATATAAATGAGTGACCTTTTTAACGTGGTTTAAATTATTCTGATATTTTAACTAACTTTTGAATTTGAATTATATTTATACTTTTGAGTGAGAAACAAAAACATATTCTTAAGAACAATATCCGACCAAATTAAATCTATTTTGACACAAAACAAACAAATCAATTCGTCCAAATTCCTATTGACATAAGAAAAATTCCTTTGATGTTTGATTTAGATCATGATCTTTAAATCTATTGCTTTGGGCAAAATTACTATTGCATCTAAATCTAAAAATTAGAAAAAAAATAATAAGCGTTATTGATGTTGATCCTCAAAAAATAAAAAATGAAAAGAAATTATGGTAGTTATTTATAGCTAGGCCTCAATTGTGTATTGTCAAACTTGAATAGTCAATTTTCATCACTCAATGCATTGTCACTATGGAAAAAATATTAAATTTTCCGTTGAAAAAAGTCTAGCAATTATTTTAATAAATATTTTAATTGAATTAATTAAGAAAGAAAAAAATAGGAATTTTATTGCCACATGCTTATTTTTTTTATTCTGATTTTTTTAATCATATATGTTAAGATATACCTCAACAAACTTTATGGGCAAAAACAGATTGATAACCTAACATATTGGACTAGCATGAAAGACATAATTGTCAAGCTTTCGATACATAAAGTATTTCACGTTTATACATAACTCGAGTAAATATTATATTTTAAAAAGTATAATTTAGACATGCTATTTTCATATAAGTATTAACCCCATGTTCTTGGCAAAGATACATCTCATGAAATATGATTTGAACAGATTTCGCCGCTTGAACCAACATACATCCTAGAGTGTGATTTAAGGACTCTATCTTAACACATGTATTCATTTAGTGGCTAACAACTTCTGATTTATAGGTCACATAAAGATAACTTTATCATTACTTCAAAACTCTACCTCGAAAACAAGTTTATACGAAAACTAATTACCGAACCTTTAATATTTCCTCAGTAAAATATAGTTAATCAATGAACAAAGTAGTCCTTACCCTCATGGGCCATGACCCCACTCTCTATCTCATCAAATGAGAACATTATTTTCCTTTTGTTGCTTTCTTAGATTAGGTATATAGCTATTGTACTAATGTCCAATTAGGAATCTGAATGAATATAGCACTAGAAGAAGAAACTCACAAGAATCTCTTTGTTTTTCAATTTTTTTTTTTTGTATTATTGCATGCATGCTATTTAGATTTTAGAAGATATGCCTCTCTTTCAAATATATTTATGACCATGTAAGCATAATTCCACTTCGACTTTTTGTTTGTTGTTTAGTATAAAATATAAGATATAATAATTTCATTATAAAATATAAAGTTATTTTATCTCACGTTTGACTGGAGGTGTTATATAGTCGTTGGATTATTTAATTATTTCACTATTTTTGTCATAGTAATGAAATTAGTTATCTCATATACATGACAGAATAACTTATCTCGAAATAACTTGTTCCTAACCAAATGACTCTTAAGGGTGTTTATGATGCGAAGGAAAATGTTTTACTAGGTTAAGGACGTTAAATGAGTGATAAGGAGATAATAAACTTGAAATATCACGTCTGAATCTAGTAAAACATTTAACCAGCTGGCATATAGTACTCTTAAATGTGCCATTAAAAGAAAACTCACAAGAGAAAAGTTTGAAAAACGCACACAAACAGTAATAGTTTAATAATTAAAGATGGACTATAAATGCCAAAACTATACTAATTATGGTCATATTCTAAACGTTTATGAAATTGCTTTATCACTTTTTCCTCGTTGAAAAAACCTTAATTTATTTTTTCCAACTTCCACCACCCACACTTCCACATGTTTTTGGCATGTTTAATGAAACCATTTATTAGCCACTTGCTTCTCCACCTTAAATTACAAAAAAAATAAAAAAATATCTTCTTCTTCTAATGGTGGGTGGGGGTTAAAACTAGCTTCCGCGCATCTCGATTATATTTTTCCCCAACACAAATATCCATCAAGACTTAAACAAACATCAGATCCCGTAAGGGGTACATAGAACATCTCGACTATATTCTTCCCCAACACAAATATCCATCAAGACTTAAACAAATGAGAATACATCAGGTCCGTAAGGTAAGGGGTTACTAGAAGACAAAGGGAGTTAGTTATTCGTGTTTCAAGCAAGTTACCATAAGTACTATTTTTAATCATCAAGCTCATTAAGACCACTATTTTCAAAAGGATATATATTAGGTTCAAGATCTCTAGGCACATGAATGTCACTCAAATTCTCCAAAAGAAAAACCACTTTAGCTTTTGAAAGATCTGACATGCAACTGTCGATATTTTTGAAGAGTGAAGCAACATAACATGTTATACTTGATTAGCTTCATGCTAGACTTGCAAAAAAAAAACTGGACTTAAGATTCTAGAGAAGTAATTAACTCAACAAGTAACAACACCAAGTAAAAATATGAAAAAACTAGCATAAGCAAAAGAGATTTAAGCTTACAGAGCGATTCATCCAGCTTTCTTTTGACAAGCATGTATACTATAAACAGATATAGGAAAGAATTGCCGCTACTTTGTCAATAGCTAGTTATTTTCTCTATTCCTAGACTGAACTGTTGTATACCAAAACCTTTGCAGAAACAAAGATATGGAATGTAGACTAAAATGATAGTGCCTTTGTTATCCTACGGAGCGATGAGAATGTCTAGAGAGAGTTTGATTCACCAGAAAATGCAGCCATTAGCTTTTCCTTCGTTAGCTGTTCGGGTCCACTGGACTTGACCACAAATGTATGATATACTGTATCATTTCCCACGGCAAGTTTTGCCTCCAACAAGCTGACGTGTCTATGGCGGAAAAGCAACCCCGCGAGAATAAGAAGGGGCACGAAAGTACGCACCAACTCTCACTGTTACTTCACCTACACATACTTCACCCACTATCTCTCCCATCCTCACCTTCCTTCTCTCGATGGGTTCCCAGTGGGCATCTAGCTCTTACGATGACTTCATCACTGGCGGCTTCAATGTTGATATCAGCTGCATCCACAGAGGTGCTTCCTTGCCTTTCCAGCTTATATTCCGCATCCCTGATCCTCTTCTGCATGTCAGTGATGTGAGCAATGGCATCTCCTAAGAGGGAAGCTTTGTCCATTTTGGAAATATTTGGAACAACAGCTCGTAATGCATAAAACCGCTGGTTCAGCTTTTCCCTCCGTTGCCTCTCAGCTTCTACATGATTGAGGGGCTCTTCCCTTCCATTGGCTGGTTTTCTTCCACGCTTTCGAGGCCTCCTTTCATCAGCTGGTCCTGCATGTTTTTCCTTGCATGAAACTTCAACATCTGAATGCTCGGATTCAACAGTGGGCACTGGAGAAACAACAGGTCTTGAGTTGGTGAAATCTATTTGCATTCCACCAGGCTTTTGATGCTGGAGGCTATTTAACCGGAGCTCTTCTCTTCCACCATTGACAAACTCTCGTAAGTTTTGGTGGTGCCTGAGGACTATAGAGCTCCACCGAGTTCCCTGGCTTTACATTACCAAATGAAGCCCATGATACGGGGCGTACACCATTTTGTGTATTTATGATGGGAGCCCTGTTTCCATTTCTATACATTTCCAGTGGCCCATCCACCGGTTTCCTGAGAGCAAGTTTTTCCCTAAACTCAGTAGAACCAGATTCTAAATTCTGCCCAAAAATCCTCGGATTTTCCTTTGACTGATCAAAAGGAAAAGAGCTGGGAAACACAGAATTGTTTCCATTCTTTTTCTCAGCTACAACTGCTGCTACAGGTGCCGCTTGCTTAGCCCTAACTTGAGCCAAAAACGAGGAGAAGCAAGATTTTATTGAATGTACAAGCTCCAAGCTTTCTGGTATAGTTCGTACAGATCCCAATTCCATAACCCCTATATCAGTTGGGATCAAAACAACTGTTTGCATACCAGCAGACTTCATCAGAAAAGACCTAGAACAATAATCTACAGACGACCTCATAACATCCGATAACCACACATGTTTACCAGCACTAAAACATTTCCCAGGGACACATGCGCCCGAGGGAAATGAAAAAGACATTGAAGCCCCCCCCCCTCCCCCCCCCCCCCCCCCCTCGAAAGAACATTTCAGTATCAAGTTGACTTTTATCAAATCCAGAACATTAGTTATCTTCATTGTTCCACCAAAAACATGATATGCAAAACCTTGCTGAGGACCCCTCATTCCTCATCCTTTGTTGAGCCTCATCCGCGAGGCGTATATTAAGAATCCTAGTAAGTTCAGATTCCTCTCCTTCCCTAGCTTCCCTACAACAACCATCTCCCCATCCTAACACCAACTCCCCCAACTTGGACCGCGAAATCTGCCAAAAAATTGCATAATTCCAACTAAAATTACTTGCATTCGGACGTTCCACAAGATCTGATAGCATATTCTGCAAATTCTCATCACTCCCCATTGCCATTAAAGAACATTCAGCAGAAACTAAACTAGACATCAAGTAATCAAAAGCTTTTGTTCCGAAAATACCGTGCCCCATAGTCTGATCCTATCATCCACAACATTAGGTCCATTCTAAACAAAATTTAACAAAACCCCAGATGCTAAATAAAAACGTAAACTGTCTCTCCAATTGATATAAACCCCACAAAATATTTCAAAAAGAAAAACGAAAAAACACAATCCTTTTCAATCAAATCCAAAACAAAATCTATCTCGCCCCGCAAATCAAAAAGATGCCAAAGTTCGTCGTGTAATGACCAAAATTCAAACAACCCCCACATGCAGATCTCAACTCAAAATCTTTGAAAACCCCATAGAACCCAGTAACTATATAAAGACCAAAATACTTATTAAACTTTTGATATTAAAAAGTGAAACATAAAGAGACAACAAAACCAGTCCTTGCAGTTGAAGAGCAGTTAGAGCAAGACGAAAAACTTCTGTATCACCCTTGTGAGGAATTTGAAATCCTCAAAGTAAAAAATTCAAATTTTTGCTCAAACATCATTTTTTCTTTTCATCTTTGCAAAGAAAAGAGGGAAGATAGGAGATTGGAGAAGAGGGCATTAAGGGTATGTCTCTTCTAAATCCAAACTGCATGTTTTGTATAAACTATGGTTTTAGGTTTTTAAAGGGTTAAATAGATAAACCAGGTTGGGCGTGGAGCATTAAGAAAATCTATTGAGACAGTAGGCTGATTAATAATCGTGACGTTATAAGCGGTAATTACTCGTACTACAATTCCAATTTATAATTTTTTTTTTGATGTCTATAAAAAATTGTTAAAAGTACTTAATCAACATTAAAGTAAAATCAAGTCAAAGTCATATAAGTTTTAACTTAATTTTTAATTTTTAAAATATATATATGAGAAACAGTCGGCATGCCTTTTCTGTGAGTATTTATTTTAAAAAGAGAATAAAAAGGGATTTTATTGAATGAGGAAAAAGGGAAGTTTCACTTTGACACGTTTTGTAAGATGGATGACACAAACATGTGCACCCACATTTATGGCGTGTGTATTTTACACTTTTTATTTAATTAGTGATAATTAGATTTATGGGTTAAATTTATATTTATATTTATTTAAAAATATATTTAATTAAATTTGTTCTAATCTTTTTAAGTTTGATCATATTTGAATAATGCGCATTTTATTTTTTTGAGCAATTTTTCAATAATAAATTTCGAGTTTCTGGTAGTGGATTTTAAGACTAATTCTAAAATGAGTTTGGATACTAAAATTTGAGATATTTTAATCGATTTTACTTTCTTTAAAATCTTTTGATCAAAATTTGAAAATGGTTCATGTTAAAATTTGAGTCATTTATTTAGTGTTTCTTTAACTTATTTTCTAAAATACATTCGGTCATTATATTTGATTAATCTTTTTGGTTTTTTAAAAGAAAGAAAGCTTTTAAATATGACCGTTATATTTGATTAATTTTTTATAATATATTTGATTTTAAATTAATCGTTTGAACAACTCTTCGATTAATTTGAGTCATTTACTTAGTGATTATTGGTTATAAAACTGATTTTAACTTATTTTCTAAAATACATTTGATCATTATATTTGATAAGTTTTTTTTAAAGAAAAAAGCTTTTAAGTATGACCGTTATATTTAATTTAGTTTTTATAATATATTTGATTTTTAAACTTATTTTCTAAAAAAAATTCAATCATTATATTTGATCTATTTTTTTTTTTAAAAAAAAAAACAGAAAATAGCTTTTAAATATGAGAATTATATTTGATTAAATTTGTATGGTATGTGTATTTTCCTTCTTTGAGCAACTATTTAATCAAGTATGAGTTATTGATAGGGGAACTGATAGGGTTTATGAATTAGGACTATAAAGTTTGATTCATATAGTTGATTGCAAATTTAAAGATTTATTTGATCATTAAATTTGATTAGATTTGAACCTAGCGTGCATGTTACTTTTTGAGGAACTTTTCAATCAAATTCGAGTAGCTTGGTTAGTGATTATATGTCAATATTTAAATACTTTATATTTTAAAATCTCTCTGATAGATTTGAGTGATCGTGCATTTTTCGTCTTTGGGCAACTTTCAATCAAGTTTGAGCCATGTACTTAGTGCCTTGTCAAATACATATTTCGTACATAATCAAAAAGGACAAACTGTATAGTATCTTAATTTTTTTGAAACAATATAATTCCATTTGATATTATGACGCCCAAATTTTAAAAATTTAAAAATTGATCTGACCTCACATCATTCATCATATCGAACATTTTTTCGTTATGGCACCTCTGTTGTAGTAGTTCCATGGTCATTGTAGCGGGCTGGCGAGAGAAACCTAGAATTATATAGGAATAGTCACCGTGATCAAGTAGGTGATGGTTGAATTTGTTTCTCATTTACGTTATATGTGCAGTTATTATTTAGATTTATTTATTATTCTACAAAACATGGGGTTATGAAATATTGGAACACATGTGGTTAGTGAAAACTTGCAATTTGTAGGTTTAAAGGTGATGTGTATTCCATTGTGATTGTGATAATGTGATCTGTGTGATTCTTGGTTGGATTGGGTACCATGCCTGGTACATATTATCGGTTGGCTCGAGTACCATGCTTATAACAAGATATCTCTAGGTTATCTCAGGTACAATATTTGATACATATTACCGATTGGCTCAGATATCACAAGTGATACATACTATTAATTGATTCAAGTACCACATCAGTTACAATATATTTATCAATTGACTCAGATACAACTCATGATATATGTAATATAACAATTTGCTAGATTTTATGTTTGTTATATGTTGATTGTTCATCTGTGTGTTCAATCTATGAGTGAATCGGATTTTACTCTTCATAATGTCAATTTTAACATGTTGATCCATGGCAAGAATTTTGTGTTTTAAGTGTTTGAAGGGTTCTTGTGAAGACTAAGATTGTATCGTTTTGACCTTATGATAATTATTAGGTATTATTCTAGTGCTGGTAATCTATGGGTAACTAGACTATGAAATGAAAATTTTATAAGAAGACTTGTTTCGGGTAGATGATGGTCGATTTTATTTCTAGTTTACAGTTTATTTGGTATTACTTATACAATACGTGGTCATTGGGGAGATGAGAAGGATTAAACTGAAATGATATCTTATTGCGATCTCATATGATAAAGTTGTCCTGTTTGATGGTGTTTTAAAAATGTGATCGTACTCATTGTGATTATGTGACGTGTGATACTCGGTTGACTCGGTTACCACAACTAGTACATATTATTATTTGGTTCGTATACCATATCTAAGACAAAATATCTCTCGATTGAGTCAGGTGTGACACCTAGTACATATTATTGATTGGCTCGATTACCGATGCTGACATGATACTCCTTGATTGACTTTGGGAGTTACGCGTGATTACTCATATTATTCAAGTGGACGCAAACTCATGTCTGACCCCTGTGGACATATTATATATCGATTGAATTCGGCTATACATCTATAATAGGTTCAATATATATTAAATTGGATGCCACTAATGGTACATGTTTGATTTTTCACATGTGTTCGTTCTACGAGTGAGCATAATTTTACACTTCATAATATAGTTGTTACATGTTGATCCATGAATGCATTATGTGAAAAACATGGTAGTGATATTTTAGGGATTCTTGGATAGTACAAACTAATTGAAAAATTTATAGAGTAATTATTGTTGACTTGAGTTAGAATATATGAATTCAAAGGTAATATTACGTAATAGTAAGGGTGGTTATATTTTCTTTGATTATTTACATGATATTATATGATGAATTTGTGTCAATCGATGATGCTTATCATTACGTATTTTTTGTTCTATACTACACTTATTAAGACACTTGGCATAAAATGATTGCAGTATTAGTAAGATTTCTAAGGGTAGAAAATGACGGTCTCCAACAATTTTTACGTCTCTCTAGAGTTGAGTTTGTGCCTTATTGTTTCATGATGTGTATTCTTTGAAACTTCGTATAACTTTTTTTGGGTTGTAGACTGTTAGTTAAGAGGTTATGTTATTTTCAGAGAATTTATTGTTATAAGAATTAAGAATCATTTTGTGTTTAAAACAAGGTGATAAATTGAATTTTGCTTACTAGTTCCATGGTTTTAATGTTTATCTAGGTATTAGAGGGATTGTTCGCATGACCCGATGAGTTGGAGCGTGACATAATTTGACAATATATTATCCCTCAATTTTTGTAGACTTTTAAAATTTAATCTACAAATATTTTCAAGTTCAAAAATTTAGGCTCAGACTAATTTTTGAGACTTTCTCTCACTGAACTTCATATTTTTTTTCTAAGTGAGATGCATATCCAAATACTAATGACCCATTGAACAAAATGGCCCACTTTTGATTTTTTTTAAAAAAATTATTGATTCAAATTTCAAAAATCACATTTTGTAATTCAAAATATAAAAATTTAAAATTTTTATTTTGAAAATCTATGATCAAATAAATGTTCTTCAATTCAGATTAAACATGCTTTTCCACCTAAAATATGTAAAGGTCATTTACTCTACCCTCTACGATCTTATTATACTAGAATTGTACGACAAAAATTAATTTTGCAATAAATAATATTAATTTCTAGTAACCCTAAATGCATCGTGGCAATTTGGAATAGAGATAATAAATAAATGAAAGCTTTTTCGTTCATTCTTAATTAACTCAAATTTTCATTCAATATTTGATACTCGTATTAGAGCTGAATTAATTAGATTCTTATTGTGAAGGGTATATTTGAGGGAAACGAACCCCACCAAGATTTTCTTATACCAGAGCTCGAAACTAAGAATTCTGATTAAGAAAAAAATAATTTCCTCCATTACACCACATTTTTATTATAATGTGCAGCTAAAAAGTAATTTATATTTTTAAATTTTAGAGATAATTTTTAGTTGATAATTATTACTGTTAATTTGGCAACAAAACAAACTCCTAGGGATGTTATTTAACCTTAAATTTATTTTCTAGGTTAACCAAATACTTATAAGATTGAGATCCCAAGTAAAATAATTAATTCAAGTCTAATTGATTTTTTGATTATACAAAAATTATCAAAATAATTTGATAATAATGCAAATCAATTAATCATACATTAATAAAGAGGGAAAGAGATTAATGATTCTTATTAATTGAGGTGTGTTTATCATGAGTCAATATTAGTGTGTATCATGTTTCTACTATTTGAAGTTAATATGATAGTTGACCCTAAGTGTGTAGTGTGAGGTTGTTATATGTTCCTACTCTATATTGCTCCACTTCCAATTTTGAAATGACAAACAAATTTCACATCTTATCTAGATATACTATAATTAACTATATGGATATATAGAATATATATATATATATTGATCTATTCTTGTAGGTAATTAAAGAAGTGATGTCTTCAATATGAAAAAAAAATATAAAATTTGCATGCTTTTTAAATAAAAGGGGATAATTACCCAAGTAACCCCTCAATCTAGGTCCACAATCTCAAGAGACACAACTCTACTATATAAGGATCCTATTACCCCCCTGAAACTATTTTATTAATAATTTTTGACCTCTTTTCGACCTATGTGGCAACTATCTTGTGGGAGCCCCAACGATGGTTGATTTTTTTTTGCAAAACTAGTGCCACGTCGGCTAAAAAAGGGTAGAAAAACTATAAAATAAGGTCAGGGGGAATAATAGGACCTTATATAGTAGTAACTGTGTCTTGGGATTTCGGAGGGCATAGGTTGAGAGGTACTTGTTCATTTTCCCTAAATAAAAAGATAATATTTTTAAGAATAAAGATATAAATTTTATTAGATGATATAAATGGGAATTGAGTTGTATACACTAAACTTATCTTCTATATGAAGATAAAACTCCTCACTTATTTTTAATACATACACTTCAAATTGGGCAACTCACAATGATGAAGTGACTTTAAAATTTCTTTTGAATTCTCAATGTGAATGGTAAATATTGGATCTGAATGTCTACACCATATATAGTTTACCTCATTAGTGCAGCATTGATTATACCCTATTATTATAATCTTGATGTCATTAATAAACTATTTTATATAAACCAATGATACATACAGCTAACTACATGAAAATATTTTGATACACAAATACATACAATCATTTGTTTTGAAATTTGCAGAGACTTTTTTCCACATGTCACAATTACGTAAGAAGCCCTTGAAAATGGGGTTAAATTAAAATGGACATAAGTGAGCTACTATTCTAGTTAATAAGTCATTAACCATTCACATCTAAATATTCGAAATTGGCATAGCTCAAGTTTGAAGTTCATAGCCATTAAAGAAGAATAATAGTTGTGTACTACTAGGCCCATACACTCTTGTATATAAATCTAAGAGAAAAATGCATAAATATAAATCAGAAGGGGAGAGAAGTAGCTTAGGTTAAAATCTTAAATTCAAGGTCGTGAGATATTGCTTTTGTTTTATTTTTGCAGGGTAAAAGTTCTAGGCTTAAGACGACGTGGCAATATAACCATAGTTTGGTAATTTAAGGGGGAAAAAAGGATTACTTATACTGTTATTTGCTTTGTTGTTAAATCATGTCGTTGTTTTATTTTTGTTAAGAGAGTTAAGTGCTATTGAATTTGAGTAACATTTTAATAATTATATTTTGTTCTCCATTAAAGATTGGCAGGGTAAAAAGTCCATATTGTGATTTAGAGTTTTCATATAGAAGTTTGAAAACATAATTTTTTTATATAAAATATCGAGGTTGATCTCTCTCTTCTAACAATTTAGCTTCGAAGAGAAAAGAGAAAAAATAGAATAGTAAAATTAACTTTCGAAAAGCGATCAGTGGTCATATGTGCAAAAAGTGAATATTGACAAAGGGAATTTAAATTTTTTACATCTAAAGGAAGGAAATAATGTTTCTCCACGCCCTTTCCCACAAATGACAATACATTATCTTAAAATTTACCTTTAATTTAAGTTGTAAATAAATATATATTTATACTTAAAAAATCTATTAATCTCGTGTATTTCAAGATATACATGGATCTGGATGCATCTATATTGCAAACTAGAGTATATCTAAGTAATACAACTGGTCTAAACCTAGTGAAAAAATTTTTGAAAAGTTTCCTCATTCAAATTAAAGTGGTAGATATTCAATAAACATTTAGTTCATGTAATATAGGTGGTTTGGTAGAAACAAATAATTATTGAATCGATGCGAACCTCAACACTCTATATTCTAGCTTTGTCTTTGATCTCAAAGACTTATAGCTAGCTAGTAGTAAAGTGATTTATGACATGCATATCTAACAAGGCATCGATCAATCTGAAACATTATAGTAGAAAAATAGGTAGATCTATATATCTAGCAAGTTGCATGAGCAAGTGAAGTATTATGTGAAATTAAAGATGTTACTAAAAAAACCCATAAAACAACAAAGTAGGTCACTTGCATCTCGTGTTAACACCCACATGTGAACCTCCCCCTGCACACCAACCAATTTATTTTGTTCTATAATGGGACAGTATTAAAACAGCCGGCGATGGTGGAATGTATGTCGGCTTATAGATTTACGGTGAAAAAATTAATAGCTTAATTTTATTTTAGTCTTGATATATATTTTATAAAGAAATTACTAAATTGTTATGGTTATGCCATATTTAGTGTTATATACTCAATTATTATTATGAATATTAAATTATAAAATATTTTATACATAAATTTTAAATTCTAAATATGTACTATGATTATATAGATTATGAGTGCGCCCACAGGGGAAAAAGGTTTTGTGGTGTTGTTTAGTGCAGATATTACCCTTCCCCCCCCTCCCTCCCCCCCTCAATCTCTCACATCGCAGCTCCATTCATCAATTTGCCAATAGTCCCCACTATTCCTTTTTATGAAAAAAAAGACAGTTTGATTTATTAAGTTTTTGCTATATGTTCGAGCTGAAAAAGGAACATATTAGAATCTCGACTCCCCTCAAAGAAAAAGTGGAATACTTAGCTGAAAGGGTGAACAAGGCTGAGCGCCTTGCTCCCGTCGCAAAGATTTATTATACACGATTTTATCTTATATTTTTATAAAATATTATTTTACAGTTCAAACTTGTAATGTTCTGATCCTTCGATTATTTCTAATGTTATGTTTGTGTGAGGAGCGGAGCTATCCTTAAGCAAGTTCAAGGTTAATAATTTAAGTGTGCTAATAACTTGTGTCAAGTTTAGCGACCCATTATTATTATCATTTATAATACAAGCAATACATTCAAAATAAACAAGATAATTCGTTAGGCTATATATCTTGATCTTCTCTATCTTGCGGACTTAATGTTAAAAGAAAATACTCATGTTTACTAAACCATCATTATTTATTACCTTTACTTAATCTTGTATAACAAATATAATCTCACTCATGATTAATTTATCCATAAATGTATTATTATTTTTATTAAAGAATATGCATATTTTTACGCTTATAAATATCATCCATCTTTTCATTCATTCGACTTATCAAAAAATGATCAAATTAAATAAATATGAACTCATTTTATCAGCATCGTAGGTAGCTTTCACGTATTCATCTGCGAGTGGTAGTGTTCAATATTTCCATTCTATTACATGACCACAAATTAATAACCCAAGGGTTAATTTCGTAAAAATACAAAACAAAATTTGTCATGCAACCGTAAATATATATTTAAAGTACTTCAACAAAACAAAACAAACAAACAAACAAAAAAAACACTTGTTCCTTTTCAATAATGGAGCAAGTAAAATCACCACCATCCGAAAAAGGACAAAAATCTCACCTTTAAGTTTTCTTATTATCATTATTCCCTGTTAATTTTATAAATTCTACATTTTTACGCATCAATTAATGTATCAGTGCATCAAATTAATGTATCTCACTGTATCAGATTAATGTATTTCACACATCAAATTAGTGTATCATATATAAAATATACATTAGATTAGTGTATCATTTATAAAATATAACATATCTTACTTAACGATTAATGTATCTCGCGCATCAGATTAATGTATTAGTACTTATATTATCGTATCAGTTTGAGGGATTTCTGTAATTATAAAGTTATTAGGGACAAATGATAATTTTACCTTAAAAGTATATGATTTCTGTCTTTTGCCCTTTCGTGGTTAAGATTCCTCCGTTCGGTATTGTTTTGTCCATAGTTTCTATTTTAGGTCCAAACTATAAAAACTGGACTAATATTTAAATGTATTTTTTTCATCTATAATATGCAAAAAAATATAATTTATAGTACTTTTCATATAGTTTTAGAATATCTAATTTTTTTTAAAAAAAATATCAAATTAATGTGATCCAATTTATCTTTAAAAATTAGTCAAATTGACTTTCGATGAACGCAACATGACAAATAATTTCGGACTGAGAGCATATAATTTTAGAAATAAGATTTACATAGATTGAAAATAATGTAATAAGTATTATAAGTCATAATAGTATACGATTTTGAATATTCGAATAACATATGAAAAATTTATGCTTAAAAAAAATTCGTTTGAATCTCAAAATTCAAAAAGCAACAATATATAACCTAAGATGAAAAACGAGTACATATGTATATATATATTTATAATTGTAAAACTTCAGTCATATGCTATTTTATTTTCTTAAGCACCGAAAAAGAAATGAAAATTCATCTCTGAGTAATTTATATAAAATAACGTTTTTTCTTAATATTTTATTGTAATTCATCGTTAAATGAGATTATCTAACTGTTTTTTTCTTGTTTAAGCAGTAATATATAGAAGTTGTTCTTCATTGCATGTATAAAGAGATGTGTTAAAAAGATGGAAAGAACCCAATTAATATGAAATATGATGGTGAAATATATTTTCATTTGAGTCATTATTTTTCTTAGTATTAAAAACTATATTTATTTTTATAATAAAGTGTGTGTACTTAGTAAAAATAAAAAACTTATAATCTAGAACTTTTATTGGAAACAAGTTATATATAGGTATATACCATTATATGTTACAAGTTGTTGGCGTTTTCACGTAAAATTTCAAAAACATAATACTCAACATTCAAATCAGAAGGGACGATTGGTCAAATGAATATAAAAAGGATATATAGTCTCCTTTGAAAGCCTATTTGTTATCCAAGTTGCCAAGTGAATCGAACGGGGAGGGGGGATTTGAAGTTTTGTTATTTCCGAAGTAAAACGAGGGGTGGGTTCTTATCTTTAAACCCTTTCGAGGTATTTATTGCATGTAAATAAAATGTGGAACCATTAAGGAGCTGTTTTCCCATAATAAAAAATTATTCCTTTTACATTTTATGTGAAAATTATTATTTTGTCATGAAATTTTAAATTCAGCTTAAAGTCATATTTCAAAACATTAGTGAAACCATTTATACTCATTTTTCAATTCAATATTTTCCTGCAGCAAGTCGAAATTCATTAAAGTATATTCAAGTATGAATATTATTTAAATATTTTGATAGTCATAATTTGATTCAAGAATCTTACACAACGAATTAAAGTAATTTTTTATCGAATTATATTTCTTTTATCGAAAATACCCTTCCCTACCTTCCCTGGGGTCTATCATACTACAAAGATTCTGGAAGTACATATTTTTATCCTCTCATATATCATTGGACAAGTACTTCATTTCTGTTAATATAAAAAAGTTGTATAACATGATTTTTTAAAAATTTAATATATAAAATCGAAATATAAAATAAAAAAAATTTCTAAAATGTATGACCAAGCTAAATTTTTTGAAGTGACTATTCATCAGCAAAAGTGTGGCTTAAATTTTTTGTCAATATTTGAGGAGACAAAAGTGTAAGGAAAAATGGTACATAATCCAACCTGGGGAGCTTGAGATAACATTCCATAGGATCCTTTAGAATCCAATGTTGCCATAACACCAAAGAGGGCCCAAATTTTATTTGGTGTGACATATTTTCTTTCTAATTTGTTTTAAAACATGTCATATTTTTACAATAAAATATAATTAAATAAAAAATTATAATCATATACATGTCTGAAATTTATATTAGATCATAAATTTAAGATATTTTCTTTTGAATTGTGTGTCTAGTCAAATGGTATCACATAAATTAAAATATAATAAATAATGTAAAATAAGTAGAAATTGAAACAAAAAAAAAAAACTTCCTCTATCTTCAGATGCAGAGTCAAAAATTCATGTCATTGGGTTCTAAAATTTAAAAGAAAAAACGGATATTTCCTTAAATAACAATATCAAATTAACAACAAATATCAGGTATTAATTCACTGAAAATGAATAAGAAAAAACCAAGAAGGGAAAAATGAAAAGGAGAGATAAGGAGTAAATAAGATAAGAGACAACACCGGATGCCTGATGTTGGGATAGCAACAATTCGATCAACAAATAACTGTTAGAACCCTTAGCTTTTGGAGTATAAAAAAATTGAGCTAGCTACTAAACTTTTTGAATGTGATTAGCAAATCCCAATAGTCAGATATTTGTAGTTCAGAAGCAGTTACAAATACAATTTTTTTAAAAAAAAATATTTGTCAAGGCATGAAGACTAGGCATATCAACACGAAAATCAGCTAGCTGATCTACTCACCAAGAGTCTGGGAAAGACACAACATAATCAGTTGTTAAGTCAACTTGGAATGAAGAACATATTTCAACCATAAGCTTGAGGAGGAGTGTTAGATATATGAAAATGATTAAAGCAATCTGTATGGTTGATTAGTTAGCTGACTGTATAAGTTGGTTAGTTAGCGAATAGTCTGAGTTTGTTAGAATTAGTCAGTTGTCATATAGTTAGTTACAAAAGTCGATTGTGTATGACTACTATAAATAGAACAATATGTCCACATTCAATGTAACACAGATTTATTCAATACAATTCTCTCTTCTCTTCTCTAAAATTCTCTCTCAAAGAGTGCTGCAATTACTCTCCTATCATGGAGTTTACATGGTATCAGAGCTTCTGACCGTAGGAGCTTTCTCTGTTCTGTGATGTGTTCAGATTCATTAGGTGTAAAGGTGAATCGAAAGCCGATATCTCCAATTCTAGGAAGCAACACTGGCAGTTGATAGAGATCCATCAGCACAGACTGGTAACACTTCAAGTTCTACTCTGTTTCCACTGATCGATCATAATCATCCTCTTTTGCTTCAACATACTGAAGCTCCAGGTAGTTCTCTCATCTCCTTACAATTGAATGGATCAGAGAATTATGCTTTATGGATTCGTTCCTTTAAAATTGGCTTAGTAGGTCGTAGCAAACTAGGATTTGTTGATGGCAGGTTTTATAAGTCTATTATTGAGCCTGCATTACATGATTAGTGGGAGAAATTCACTGCTATAGTATTGAGTTGGATTATGAATGTTGTCCGACCTGGGCTTCTTAGCTCTGTTGTGTATGCCTCTGATGCACGAAAAGTTTGGTTAGATCTAAGAGAAAGGTTTGATACAGTGAATGGTTCTCGGATCTTTCAACTACATAGAGGTTTGATACAGTGAACGGTTCTAGAATCTTTCAACTGAATAGAGAGATTCATACTCTAGTTTAGGGTACATCGTCTATTGCTGATTATCATTCACGACTAAGAGATCTATGGGTTTAATATGATGCTCTCATGCCTTGCCAGTTGTCCATATCCCAAGTTAAAGAAATTTGATGAACATTGTGATTAGCAGAGGTTGTTATAGTTTCTCATGGGGTTAAATGAGTCATATTCTCCTTCTAGGAGTCAGATTCTCATGATGAGTTCTATTCCTACACTTGACAAAGCATATGCTCTCTTAATTGATCAAGAGAGTCAAAGGAACTTGGTGATTTATGTTAGTTCAGGAGTAATAGAAGGCACTGTTATGTACTCTCGCAAAAATAGTACTTATAGTAATAGTGCTAGTACTTCAAAAGGATCTGGTGCTTGTGTTGGTTCATCATCTAGTAATGATTATAATGGAGGTAACAATATTGTCTTTGGAGGAGGAGGAGGATATAATGCTACTAGAGCTGGTTACAAAGCCAGAAAAATTGTTCTTGTTTGCGAACATTGTGGTTGTAAAGGTCACTCAAAGAATTAGTGTTACAAAATTGTTGGATATCCAGCTGACTTTCAGTCTAAAAGAAAGTCTATGTATGCTAATCAAGTTGACCTTGGACAAGAGGTTAGAGGGACTAATAATCAGAATAATGCAGTCACAGGAACAAGTTCTCATCATTGTACATTCTTCACTCAGAATCATTAAAAACAGATATTACAACTACTGTCCAAATCTGGTGGTAACAATACAGGGGAGTCTTCTACAAATGTAGCCTCTGTAACTAATGCAGGTAGATCTCTTAAAGTTTTTTCTTGTGATTATAGAGGTAGATTGTGGATAATAGATACTGGAGCAACACATCATATTACATCCTCCTTGGACAGTGTAGACATGGATAATGTATCTCCAGCTCATACTGCAAATAAGGTTCACTTGCCTAATGGTAAAAATGTAGTTGTGTCACATATTGGAAGCACTTGTGTACTTGACAACCAACTTATTTCTAATGTCCTATTCTTACCTGACTTCAATATTAATCTATTTTCTGTGTCAATGATTACTAAAGAATTGAACTGTATGGTAGGTTTGCTTTCCTGAACGGTTGCGTGTGGGGGTTTTAGGACCTTTACCCTGGTTCAGGAAGGTGGAGGGGATTTCTGAAATAAGGCATGGAGCGTCTTATACTCCAGAGAATTCGAAATCAAGCGGCTCAGGAACAGCTGGTTCACTAGAAGTGTGAGTCATGCTGTATATAGGTCGAGGACTGGTCAAGTGTGAATTCTGTTAAGGGGGGTCTTGGTTAGTTGCGTGGTTTAAGGCGGGGAGGATCAGTAAAAAAGCTGAGTCTGTTGGGTGTATTGCACAGCATACGTAGTGTCATGGTGTGGCTTCAGTTGATGGGATGGCGATGCAAGAATCATGAGTGGTGGTTGGGAGCACTGATTAAGTAGTAAGTGGGGGGGGAGTGTATTTACATTGCAATGGTCTGTCTCTAGGCGGTAAAGCATACAACACTTGTCTTTTAAACTTGGATCATCTTAGGTGTGATCCCAGGACATGTATTTGAACTAGTGCATTGTGACTTTGGAACTTATAGAGTGCCCACAATGCATAAGAAAAAGGTTCTTTTCATTCATCGAACTTCACCATTGGGGTGGATGATTAGTAAGGTAGGTAGGTGACTTGGATTTTGTCTTTCTTGGTTGGGCTTCTGGGAAAGCGTAGGAAGCTTGAATTGTGGTTTACTTAAACATTTTCGACATCAAGAAATGGGAATTGGCAGAATAGTTTGTTCTCTATGTAATAGGTCATGAAACCTTAAGACTGTAATGCTGGTGAATTCTTTAACACTAAAGTACAATCTTTACTAAGTGATATGGGCCTCACTGATCAGAGTTCGTGTGTATATACTCCTCAACAGAATGACATTGCTAAGAGGAAACATAAAACTATCTTGAACATGGCCAGGGCCATAAGGTTTCAAGCCTCCATTCCCCTTAGGGGGAGATGGTGGGGGGAAAAAGGGAAAGGGGGGCGGGACTGGTGTCGTCGAATAGCTTCTCACAGTTACTGTAGACGGCTGGGCTTCCATGCAAGGAGGGGATACTTGCCACTAAAGAGCCCATATGAAAAACGTTTGGAGTTTGCACTGCTCCTTCGGCGGGCTATGGCACAGCATTAAGAGGTGTTTGGGGCGGTTAGTCTAAATGTTTCTAGTCCCAAAGTCATGTATAGTAATTTTGACGGCCAGGGGGTGTTAGTACGTGCATTGTTTATTGGGGGTGTGATGGTCCTGGGGAGGGTCAGGGCGGAAGAGGAGGGAAAGAAAGAAAAGGGAGAGGGGGAGGAAGGGAGGGGGGACGGGAAAAACTAAAGGGTGGGGTAGGGATGGACATGAGGCTGGTGCGAATGGGGGGGGTGGAAAGGGAAGTATGGCTTATAAGGTAAAAAATGGGAGGAGGAAGAAAGGCAAAAATACACTAAGAGAAATTGTTGTACAATAAAACCTACGGGAAGTATAACTTCCTGGTAGTGATTTTCACCTGAGTATTTAGATCAGGTCAGAACCTACTTTGAACGACGTGGCTTATTCCAAACGTGATGGTGTTGAGAATTAGCGCGAGCAAGCTTATTTGTATCAGTCTTAAGTACGTTATACTTGCAGTCAATAAAAGCGGGGTGCTTTTGTGTTGTGTTCTCAAATAGTGCTCTATAAGTGATTAGTATAGAGGGTGTGGATGGGTGGGATCGGGTAGATTGATGGGGGCTGCTTCATCCCGCCGTTGAATGGAATTTGTGGATAAGCTTAAAGTATATTGCCAATCTCTCTGGACGGTAGGTGGGCGTTTTTTCAGTCGGATACCAGTCCAATAACGTTATCTTTAAATTTAGTTTTCGCTCGGCTTCTCGAATGGGCTTTATGCGATATATTAAATTGAGGCCAGGTGCGAAGAATGTGCAAATCTCTGGGTACCCCACATCTCATTCCGTGTGGGTGAAAGATGGTGTATGGTGAGGTGTTCATGTGGCCTAGAGCCTCAGAAAACCATTAGAGACCTATAGGAGGCATATATATAAAATAAAGGGGGATGATAGAGTATTGAATCGCAGCGGTTCTAGTAGTAGATTTGTGTACGTATTCGACTTATTCAGATTATAGATTAGTTGGATCTAATGACTTGATATTGAAAGATGAGATAGATTGTAAACTTGTATTAGTACCAAATATCTAGGATCATGCGGGGATGTGAAATATGGATTGACGAAACACTAGTGTTTGGCTACAAGAATGGAGGTCAATTGGAGTTATAAGATTTGCTGATTGGAAAATTGTGAAAACAGTTGGTGGTTTATTATGTGATCACGGAGGGAGGGGCCATAGGAAGTGTAGAAAGGCCCCTGAGCGACATGGGACCCTCGTACTTCTTGATTCGTCCTTAAAGGGATAAGCGAAAGGGATGCAACGATACTCGACCAAAATGGTTAACAAAGATAATCACTCCTTCTATTAGATTTTTACTTGCTAAACTTGCTTTCTGCTAACCGACATAGATGATTGTCTAACAGAACGGAGGTGTTGATGATATGCTGACCTATACCATAGGCGTCCTTCCTAGAAACATGTATATCTGCGAATACGTAGTATTTTATAGATATGTGACACAGTTCTAGACGTACGAAGAGTGGGTAGTTTCGGTACCCGTCATCCCACCACACTGCATGGTGGGATAGGTTGACTACAGTCGGCTAAGAAGCGGTGCTGATGAAGAGTAACAACGATATGAGTAGTGCAAGAGAGGCGTAAGGAATGGCATTGCGATGATGTTCGTTGGATGGAGCAACTACACAGGTTTTTGGTTTGGTACTATTGCTCGGTGGTCTGGTTTGACTTCGTCTATAGATCGAGTACTGCATATAGAGATGTGATGTGATTAAGTTGAAGTAACAAGTTTAGTGTAGGTCTAGGGTTAAAGCAAGGTGACACTAGTTGTTACACCAATTGTGTCATCTAGTAGGGGGGAATCTCGTATGAGGGACATCGGAAGGAGGGGGGTGCCCCCTTGCGTCAACCCTGTCATTTCTTACACATACCGTGTCTCCGGGCGCAACCCTGTGCTTTTTGCAACGGGAACGGGTTATGTATGGGTGGTTCAAATGACCCATATATTTCCCTTCAGAATACGGAGTTCATATTCATGCTCCGTGACTGGGGGGGGCCATGGGTGGGCGCAGACCATGGGATGATGTGATAACTAAAAGGGCAGTTCACACGTGCTGATTGGGTCTAGGTCCTTGGTCGGTCCTCTAAACCATGCAATGCTCCAAGACGATCTGAACTGGTCTATGACATAGGGGGGGGGCTGGTCTGTCCGCTACATAAGTTGGGGGTCCGCAATAAGTTTTCTGATGTATTGCCTTCATATGCCAAATCTAAAAGTTAATGGGTATTTGCTAGTTAGAAAAGATGCAAAACCAGGCTAAAATTCGACCAACTCCTTGGTGCAGAATTTGTTACGGTGGGTCCACCTAAGAGGAGTTCATGGGGCTTGGTGATTGAGTCTAGGGGGGGGTGATCACTAATCATTATTCATATATCTAGACAAAAATCTGTGGTCGTGGTGTGTGCAGATTCCTTGTGGGTTCATAAAGTATTGGGTGATGGGGTTCTAAGTTGGGGGGAGGGTTAAAGGGGTAGAAGAATAGTGGAAGAATGTATGATCGAAAGTCAGACTTGTCTGCGGTTAACGGGGAGCTTGAAATTTGATTTTTGACGAGTGAATCATAAGGTTGATTTTGTTATGGGGCTGGAGGGTGTGGAACAAGGAAATTTGTTGGGGTAATATGGGGGTCTTTGGGTGCCCTTCCTATGTGGAAAATAAAAAAGCCCAATTTGACCCCGGAGGTTTTTGCCCATAGAGCCCATTCTGTGACGTAGGCGAAGGCGTATAAACAAGCCTAAAGTTTTAATACTTATTTTCAAAGGGCGACTTAGAGAGGGGGTTTTCTGGCGAGGGGGGGGGGGGGGAGCCAAAATGGAGGGGAGAAAAACAGATGAGAAATGTCGTCAGTCAAAAGTTCAAGTGCCCGGGGGACAGCCAACTGTTCGGAAAATTGCGATTCCCGGGGGGACTGGGTCGGGTTCACTTATCGCGAAGTTTGAGCTGATGGTATGGTTGAAGCAGGTCATGTATTTTGGGCGGTTTCAGTCTTCAAATACATGGTGGTAGGGAACTTACAGGAGTTGGGGTTTGGTGGGGTTTCTGCGAGGGGATTCTTCAGGGTGTTTGCACTTAGTCAGGACATGGTAGGGGGCTGCGAAGATGTTTGTTAGGTTTTGCGGTCCTATGTATAGTTGGTCTCGTAGATGTGGTGGGCGAATCTGATTTTGTGTTGGGGTTGTTGGAACTGGCGTTTGTAGGGAGTGGGAGGGTCAATCTTTTGTGTGTTGTGGGTGTGTACCAAAATTTTTGGAGGAGAGCAAGTCTGTGGTAAACTACTAGGGTGGTGGCTATGAGTGAGCTATTGGTGGTCCCGTAGTGGTTTGGTTACTCTTCGAACAGTCGACGGGATTGTCCACGTAAAGCTTGTGGGGGTGGGTCTTGTGTGTACTATTTATTAATTGTCTTGTGGTATATTTGTGGTTGGTTGTCGGTTACTTGGCTTGCCGGGGGATAAGGGTACTAGGGTCGAATTGCTTGGGGGGTGTGTATATTTTGTCTTTTCTTGGGGGTTTTCAAATCGAAAAAACGAAAAAAGGGGGAAAGGATAGACTTGGGGTATGGGGTCGGTTGATCTTAACCGCTGGTGTAATCGAAGGGGGGGCTGTCACATAGTTCTGTGGTGTAGTTGCCGGGGGTAATGATCTTTCCCAACCAAGTGTATCAGATCATTGGTTATTGTTTATTGTTGTCCGTTTTGAAGTGATGGAGGCAAATATGAGTCAAAATGGTATGTTAAATGGTAGTAACTATCATATTTGGAAGGCAAGATGAAAGACCTTTTTTTTGTTCAAGAAGGATGCTTTCCTGTGGTTGCTTCTAATAAGCCTAAAATTCTTTGGATGCTGAAGAATGGGAATTTTGAGCATGCTGCAGGTTTGTGGCTATATTAGACAATGGGTTGGAAGATATTTTAGAAATCAATCTGTGTGAATGAGACACATGTCCAAAAGTTTGTGGGACAAGCTCGAGACAACTTTTATAATGCTTCGAAGACTGGCAACAACAATTGTTCCTATTGAAACATTGTAATGAATATCTGTATACGAGGGCAACTCCTATTTAATTATCATATTAAAATTTTCAGGGTATTTCTTGCCAGCTGTCCTGAATGGGTGTAAGTTTGATGATGAGAGTACAGGACTTTGGCCATTTCTTAATACTCTGCCAGACTCTTGGGAAACTCTTCGCGTTTCTTTGACTAATTCTGCGTCCCATGTGTTGTAACGCATGGAGATAACTAATAGTGGTGTCTTGAATGAAGAAATGAAGAAGAAGATCTCAGCCTCCTTCTCTTCAGCTTCACACTCCGTGTTTTGGTTACTGAATATAAGGGGAGAAACAAGTCCAGATGTCATATGATAGAGTAAAAGTTAGAAGCAAGTCAAAGTCCTAATACAGAATATACATGTGACTAAAATTGCCACAAGAATGGGCATATCATGAATATTGTTACAAGCACAAGAGAGATATGAGACACAAAGAGAGAAGGCGATAATGAAAGCGTGTTGCTGTGGTCTAATGATGATCTTCTTGTTTCTTGTGATGCAAATGTCATTAATCTTGTTTCGTGATGAGTCCTAGTAGCTGTTGTGGATTCTGGTGCTTATTCTCATGTCACGCCAAAGAAGGAATTATTTTCTTCTTATACTCCATGTAATTTTGGGGAACGTTAAAAATGGGCAATAATCATGAAGTTGAAGTTATTGGATTGGAAGTTTGTTTGTGAAATAACAATGGTCCAAACTATTTCCAATATCTCAAGCATGCTCCAGAGTCGCTTGGAATTTGGATGTCGGTGGATATCTTGATGATGAGGGTTATGTTAATACACTTGGGTTTGTTGTCCAGTGGAGCTTACTAGAGGTTTGATGGTTGTGGCCCGTTGTGACAATTGTCTAACTTGTATTTATTCAGGGCTCCCTATCCATAGACCAGTAAATTGGTGGAGAATGATCTTCATCAGAGTTATGGCTCAGAGGCTGAGTCATATGAGCGGAGATGATTGAATGTGTTTGGCTAAGAAAAATTTGCTTTCCTCTCTGGAGTGAACAAGCAAGTTGAAGAATGTGGTTCATTGCTTAGCCGGTAAACAGAAAGAGTTTTCTTTGTCAGAGTCATCCGCCTTCGAAAGTTTGATCTGCTTGGAGTTGGTACATTCGATTTGTGTGGGTCCTTTTAAGGTAAGATCTCATGGTGGGCACTTTACTTTTGTGACTTATTTGATGATCATTCTCGCAAACTCTGGGTATTTCCTTTGAAGAAGTCCAAGGTCACTTACTTGAATGTTTCAAGAGTTTTCAGGCCTTGGTGAAAGACAAAACAGGGAATACATTGAAATGCATCCGCTTAGATAATGTGGTGATTATATTGGTCATTTTTGATAGATATTTCTCAGGAGCAGGGTATTAGGCAATCAGAAAACTCCTCCAAAGCACCTCCTCGTTAATGGTTTAGTAGCAGAGAGGATGAACCGAACGCTAGTTGAAGTGTTAGATTGTATGCTCTCAGATGCTAAGCTGCCAGATTCTTTTGGGCAGAAGCACTTAAGACTGCTGCTTATGGTTATCAATCAATTTATCTCCTGCTGTTGCTTTAGATGGTGATGTCGCCTGACAGAGTTTGGACTGCTAAGAATTTTTAATTATGATCATCTTAGAGTCTTTGTGTAAAGCCTTTGTACATGTTCCTAAGGATGAAAGGTCAAAGTTGAATGTTAAACTAGGCAGTGTATCTTCATTGGTTATGGTCAAGATGAATTTGGCTATCGTTTCTATGATCCTGTTGAGTAAAAACTTGTTAGAATCCGTGATGTGTGTTCTTTGAAACCAAACAATTGAAGATTTGAAAGCTGACAAGGCTGTTTTCAGAGTAGTGATAGCTATTGATGTGATTCCAGTTCCTTTGGACTATTGCAAAAACCGGAAGAGAAAATCTTCATAATGATGAAAATCAGTGATTAATGAATTATGGTGATCATGTTCGATGACCGACATGATGTTGTTGATGCTCCAGTGCAAGTGATGGGGTTGTCCAACAACCAATTATAGATGCTCCAGGATTCTCTCGACGATCTAGTTAGAGAGAGAATTCCTTCATCTCGTTATTCTCATCTCCCAATGAGTATGTACTCTTGATCTGACGGGGGAGAACCTGAGAGTCTTGATGGGCCATGGAAAGTGGAAGAAAAGTAAAGGTGGTTTGATGCTTATGGAAGATGAGAAAGATTAAAATCCTCTTGCATGATAATCATACCTTTGATTTGGTTTCAAGTAGCCTAAAGACATAAAGCTTTGAAAAATAGTGGGTTTTCGGGGTGAAACATGAATGGTATCCAGTTCCCGGTCAAAGCTAGATAGTTTGTCAGGGATTTAATTCAGAAAACGTAGGAGTTGATTTTGATGAGATAATTCTCTCTCCAGTTGTGAAGATGTTCATCCATTGTCTTTGGTTCTACTAGGGCTTTTGGCTTCAAGTCTAGATTTAGAGGTTGAGCAATGGATTGCAAACTAGCTTTCCTCCATGGTGACTTCCGTGAAGAAATTTATATGGAGCAACCGCGAAGGTTTTGAAGTCAGGGTAAAGAAGAATTATGTTTGATGTTTGCCAATTGAAGAAGAGCTGTATGGGTTTTGAAACAAGCTCCCAGGCGTGGTAACAGGAAGTTGGTTATTTTAGTCAGCATGGCTTCAGAAGACTTCCTCATACCATTGGTGTTTTTTGTGCACAAGTTCTCTGATGGTGACTTTATAATTGTGTTCTTTATGTTGATGACATGCTTGTTGGTTGCATAATACTTGCAGGATTTCAGAAGTTAAGCAAGAGTTGAGTAAGTCTTTGCTATGAAAACTTAGGCCAGCAAGGCAGATTCCTTGGCATGCAGATTGTCCGTGATAGAAGGCCAAAAAATTGGTATTATCACAAGAGAAGTACTTCAGACGTACTTCGCATGATTCAGCATGGACAAAGCTACGGGGTTGTCAGACAAAAAACCTTTAGCTATGCACTTCAAAATGAGCACGAAACAGTGTCTTCTAGTGATATTAAAGGAAGATATTTAATGAAATTCCTTATTGCTTCCGCTGTTGGTAGTTTTGATGTATGTGAGGTTTTTACAAGACCAGATATTGCTCACACAAGCTGTTGGAGTTGGTTAGCCATTTTTGCTTCTAATCCGGGAAGAGAACATTGAATGGCTGTGAAGTGGTGTTATGAGATATCTTTTTGGCCTTCTAGTCTGATTTGGTTTTGGTACAGGGAAGCCCTATTCTTTTTGTGGTTATACTGATTCAACATGCTGGGATGTTGATACTCGCAAGTCTACTTTCAGGGTACTTGTTACTTTTGCAGGGGGAGCCTGTGTCTTGGCAATCTATGTGGTTGCAAAAATGCTGTTGCTCTATCTACTACAGAACTGAGCTTCTTTGCTTCGTTGAAGCTGTACAGAATTGCTTTGGATGAAGAGATTCTTGGGGGAACTTGGCTGTGCTCAGAGAGGTAGGTGCTTTACGTTGACAGTCAAAGTGCTATACATCTGGCAAGAATTCTAACGCTCCCTGGTCGTCTAAAAACACATTGATGTGAGATAACCATTGGATTCGAGATGTGTGGATTCTAAGTTGTCTTGGCCTTGAAAAGAGTCCTCATACAAAGACAATGGTCCGATATGTGACTAAAAAAGCTTTGCCAAGAGGGAAGTTTAAGATTGTTGCATGGTCGCCCCGCCGGGATTGCGGTCTTCTCCTCCACATAGTCGTGAGGGGGAGAATTGGGTTGGGTTATGGGTCTTTTTCCCTTCCTATGTGGATATAAAGCCAATTTGGACCAACCCCATTTTTGCCCATAAGCCATTCTTATGAGGCAAATATAAACCTATTTTAGTCTTATTTTCAGAACCTAGAGAGGGTTTTTCTTTCTTTCTGGCAGCCAAAAGAGAGAAAAAGAGAGAAAGCGCAGTCCAATTCAGCCTACAGCCAACTTCAAATTGCTATTCCCGCTTCGTTTCTTAGCCGATTGAGCTGAATTTTGGAAACAGCATAATTGTCTCATCTCAATCATTGATTAGGAACTGGACAAGTTGGATTTGGTGGTCTGGCAGCTTCATTTTTGCTGTCTTAACATTAGCTGCGAAATTGGTGATTTTGCTCCTTTTAGTTCTCTAGAGTTTGGTGCAAACCCCCCCATCTTATTTGGTTGTTGCTGTGTTTGGCACTTGTTTTGTTGTCCACTTTTGGAGAACATAAATGGTACTCTTGGTGATTATAGTGGAGCTTTTTGGTCCCGTGTTGTACTCTTCACATCGAAGGGGTTTTCCAGTAAAGATTGTGTCTTGTGTGATTGCTTTATTATTGTCTTGTTATATTTGTTTGGTTGAATTACTTGCTGTCTTACTATCATATTGCTTATGGTTATTTGTCTTCTCTTGGTTTCAAATCGAAAAGGAAAGTATGACTTGGGTATTCTCCGCTGTATCCATATATACATACTACATTCGGGTACTTGTCTTTCTTCCCCAACAGGATTTTGCGGATCTCTAGTGTTAAGAGTGATTTAAGTCTAGATATTTTTGAGTATAACAAGTTAATAAGTTGATCACGATAAAAATTTGATATGGCAACCAGGATAGGTGTTATTCCAACAATTGAAAACTGGTGGGTCTTAAGTCATCGAAATAATTTAAATTTAGTTTTATGAGATAATTCTACAAAAACGAATCCGAATTGTCCCTAGTCAGGAATATAGTTCAGGTCGAGTTGTTGTTATATTTTATGGTGGAGATCTCTTTCGAAGTATGAGTTTTCAACATATGAATAAATCAAGTGAAAGAAAATTTCAAAAAAAAAAAATGCTCCTTGACTATTATATGTGTGTTATTAAAAAGCCTTTGGGTTCATGGTTTGTTTGTCAACCTTGTTACTTTTGATTTACTTTCTTTGTTGCTTAATATATTTGATAATATATATATATTATATATATATATATATATATATATATATATACATATATATATATATATTTGGCTTTGGTTCTATAACATTAATCGAATTAATTAATTTTGACTCCTAAAATGAGTGGGTGTACTTGTTAATATAATTTAATTTCTTTACGACATTACTTTGCTTATATAATTTATTTGCTAATGTGATAAATCCATTTATATATATGTTAAGTATCATTAGATTTATCTACTATTTTCTTGGGTTCATGTATAGGTTGCTTCCCAAGTTGAATAAGACTTTCCAAGATAACTATGATCTATAAATTAATATGACTTTTGTAGTGATATATCAACCTATATAGGAATCACTCACCATTTTTTAGAAAACACTTGAAATAAGAAAAGCTCGCTCCATCTTATGTTTCTGTCTTCTTCTCTTATTACATTATATTCTCTGAGCTTTTCTTTATAATACGTTATCTGCACGAATTTGCTACGTAGCAAAGATATTAATAAATATTATTATTAATTCACATATTACTTCATTAATCTCATTATGTCGATTTATCCAACTTGAGTTTGTGACATTAATATTTCTGAAATAATTATCTTTCATGGGTACTCGATGCAAGATTCACTTGAATGCTAAGGTTTGATGCCACAATTCCTCAGGGAAATGAAGTATCAAGCCAAGATAAGGCGAGACTAGGAGTCCTTCATCATCATCTTGATGCGGGCCTGAAGATTTTAATATCGACCGGTAAAAGATCCACTTGAATTGTGGATTTATTTAAAGGGAGATATGACCACCTAAAGGCAACAGTGTTGGCCAAGTAGCTCGTTATGAGTGGAAATGCATTTACTGTTTAAGATTTTAAGACCGTAATCCAATACAACTCTGTTGTATTTAAGAAAACCTCCCAATTGAAATTATGCGGGAAATTTATAAAAGATGAGGACACTTTGGAAAAGACACTTACTACTTTCCATGACTCAAATGTGATATTGCAGCAGCAATATCGTGAAAAAGGTTTTCAGAAATACTCTGAATTGATCTCATGTCTCCTGGTGGTAGAGCAACATAATGCTCTTTTAATGAAAAATCATGAAGCTCGTCCCACTGAAACTGCTCCATTACCGGAAGCAAATGTGGTGAAAGCACGTAATCAATCTAAAGTAAAAATAGATGATCATCGGGCAATAATAATGCACCGAGATGTGATAAAGAAAAGAGGTGATACACCAATCGTCGAGGTGGTGGTCATAATAAAAGGGAGAACACCATGAGTTCTCAAAAACCCCTCAAAAAGTAATTGTCATCGTTGTGACATGAAAGCCCATTGGAAGAATGAATGTGCACACATGAGCATTTTGTTAATCTCTACCGAAATTCCTTTAAAAGGAAAGGAAATAAATGTGGTGCTTCCTCTTTCAATGCTCGAGATGAGTTACATATGACTCTTAAAGATGATGATAAGCCGGGAACATCTCAGAAATATGATAAGTATGTTGAAGCAAATTTGTCTTTAAAGGATGATGTTTTTGATGGCCTTGGTGACATTACTCATATGGAAGTTGATGACTTCTTTGGAGATCGAAAATGATGTTTGATCTTTTAGCTGGAGAATGAAGTCTGTTAATATTTTACTCAATATTTTATTATGTGTTTTTAATTATCATGTTCTTTATGTTGAAGTATTTAAATTTCCGTTGTTATTTTTATTTCGTACTTCTTTTAATGTATTTTTACTTTAATGAAAATTGATAGAAATCGCCAATTGTCAGTTGGATTCAAGATGAGAAATGAAGATGTATGCCTTCTTGATAGTGCTACAGCGCATACGATATTAAAAGAAAAGAAATACTTTTCTAATTTGGTTATGAAAATGGCATGTGTCAATACAATATCAGGTATTTAGTACAAAAGTAATTAAAGGATCTGGAAGAGCGACCTTATTACTACCTGGAGGAACAATATTGGTCATTGATAATGCATTATATTGTAGTAAATCTCAAAGAAACTTATTAAGTTTCAAAGTTATTTGCCAAAATGGCTATCATGTTGAGACGACTAATGATGGAAATGTTGAATACCTTTAGATTACTACAATTAATGTAGAGAAGAAAATTGTGCACAAAAAATTACCTGCACTTTCTTCTGGGTTGTACTATACAGGTATAAGTACAGTTGAATCACATACCGTAGTGAACAAAATGTTTACTAATTTTAATAATTTTATCATTTGGCATGATCGGTTGGGCCATCCCGAATTTAATATGATGCGTAAAATCATTGATAATTCACATGGGCACACCTTAAAGAGCCCCAATATCCTTCAATCAAAAGAATTCTCTTGTGCTTCTTGTTCTCAAGGAAAGTTGATCATTAAACCATTAACATTTAAGGTTGAAATTTAATCCCCTGCATTTTAGGAATGTATACAGGGTGATATATGTGGACCAATTCAACCTGCATGTGGATCCTTTAAATATTATATGGTCTAGATAGATGCTTCTACAAGATGGTCACATGTGTGCTTATTATCAACTCGCAACATGGCTTTTGCGAGATTGTTGGCTCAAATAATAAGATTGAAAGCACAATTTCCAGACTGTACAATAAAGATAATCCGTCTAGATAATGCTGGTGAGTTTACATATCATACATTTAATGATTATTGTATATCTACTGGTATAACAGTTGAACATCCAATTGCGCATGTTCATACTCAGAACGGTCTAGTAGAATCATTGATTAAACGTATGCAATTGAAAGCTAGACCATTGCTAATGATAACAAATTTGTTTGTGTCTATGTGGGGGGCATGCTATTTTACATGCAGCAGCACTTGTGCGTATAAGACCGACAAATTATCATAAATTATCTCCATTACCATTGACTTTTGGTCAAGAGCCAAACATTTTCTGTCACAACCCTAAAAATAAATAGGATAAATACTTAAGGTGATTTATTTATTGTTTAAAATTTGAAATTTTAAGGACAAAATGGTCCTTTCACGTGTAATTAATTAAATAAGATTTTAAGTAGTAAGGAGAGTCCTAAATTGACTAAGTCATTATCTAAGTCTAAAACTACTTCACCTCTTTTAACTCTTTCTCACGCTCATCTCTCTTACATTTCTCCACTCTTTCACGTTCTCTCTGCTAGAAAAATACAAGAATTGATCAGCAACTAAGCTTTCTTAATACTTGAAGAACTTTCACGTTAAAAAAGATTATTCAAACATAACAAAAAACGTTAGGCAAAGAGAGGAGTCCTTCCGTAAAAAACTTTGTGTTAAAAACTTGGCTTGGACGTGAGTTTTAGAGAGTGATTCTGGACAACAACTGGAGTGTTGAACAACACCAAGAACAGGAATGAGTTTTTTCTCTCGGAATCCTTTCTCCAAGAGGAATTTATTTATACAAAGGTCAACGTATGAAACTAGGGTTGTCCCCTTGAATGTTGAACTCCTTGTCCCTAGTCTCCTTCCGATTTCAATCTAAATTAGGTTAAGAATCATGTTGTTGGTATGATTGCTAGTAGTTAAGTGAGAAATATGATGTTCTTTGTAATTTTTGTGTTTAAAAAAAATTAGCAAGCATGTTCAATGATGTAAACCAAGAAAAATGTGGTGCAATATGTAAATGTTTGTTGTTGTTGCTATCCGTTTTGAAGTCTTAAAGTGATTAGTTTGATGGCTGAAATTAACGTACATAAATGTGTAATTCGCAATGTTCATATGAGGGTGTATGTGACTGATGTTAAGTGGAAAGTGCAGTTAAAACAACAATGAATCTACACCTAAGAATCCATAAACGAATGCATGAAATACACCCCAAAAAGGTATTAAATGATCCATGAACTTTCTAAGTTTTCAAGTGGAAATATTTGTGGATTTAAGCTGATAAAATGACTAATTTTCCAGCAACAACTACAAGCTTCGTTTAGGCTAAAGTGTAGAAGGGAAATTTGGAAATTTAATCATTTTTAAAATGATGAGGCCACCAGGGTTCGAACATGTGACCTCAACCGTATAATACCTTAATTTTGCAAGTAGAAAAAAAAAAGGAAAAGTAAAAAGGGGTTGGGGGGATTCGAAATGGGGTGTGCAGGTGAGTAAGGAGATAGTAAGAATTTAAATAACTAAAATGGGAGGCGTGGGGATTAAACCCACGACCTCCAGGCAACGAATTAAGGGAAGTGAAATTAAAAGAAAAGAAATGTGAGGCGTGTGAATCGAACTCACAACCTCAAGGCTGGAAAGGAGAATGGGAGAATTAAATAAGAAAATAAAGTGAGGATGTGGGGGCTCGATCCCACAACCTCACTGCCTATGCATAACTAAGGCAAATGTTAAATAACAATAAATTAAGGAGGCTGTGGGAGTTCAAACCCACCACCTCCCAATTCCAGCAAAATGAAGACTAAAATAAAAAGAGGTTGTGGGGGTTCGATCCTACAACCTCTTGGTCAAGGCGAATTGGACAATACAAATTTTAAATGAAAAATAAAAAGGGGTTGTGGGGGTTCGATCCCACAACTCTTCGGTCAAATAAGAGGAGAATCCAAGGAGAAAAAAAAATAAAGATAGAATATTGATGTTGGGGCTCGATCTAGGGTCCCAATGTCATGAAAAATTAAAAATGAAGTCAAGAAAAAATGTAAGTATTGTCCAAAGGGTTCGAACTTGGGTTCCCTTGTCCAAATAAATCATACGTGAATTAAATGTTCAAGAATAATGCCACCTACTTAGATTGAAATTGAGATCTTGGCATACACACAAGATGCATAAGTCTTGTACTACATAATCTTAGTAAGATATGAGTCACTTAACGAACTATGAATGAAGCCTCATGGCTTGTATGTATAGACCCATAAGTTTAGCGTACGATTAAAAATAAGTGAAACTAAGATGTATGTAATGAAATGATGAAACTCTAGAAGGGTTAAGTATGAGTGTAAGATACACTAAATGGTCAAGTGCATTCGCATATGACGAAATGAACAATGAAATGATAAAATTAACAATGAAATGATGAAACCCTAGAAGGGTTAAGTAAGAGTATGAAACACACTAAATGACCAAGTGCATTGGCATATGATGAAATGAACATTTACGTAAAAAGGGGGTGAGTAGTTATGAAGAGCAAATGAGCTAATGTTAATGAATGTGGTGACAACATGATATGAGGCTAATGTAAAATATGGGAGCAATCTTAAATGAGCCTAAGTAATTATTACCAAAACGTACTTACCGATGAGAGTGTAAAGTTAATGAAGAGATCAATCTCTATGAAAATTCTAATGAAAGTATTGAGCTTAACACTCTTAATACTAATGATAAGATGAGAAATCATCTAATGAGCTATGATGTCCTCATACTAGAGGCCAGCTTCTATGACGCATGAGATGAATGAAATAGAACTTTATATTGAGCACCGATAGGCTAGCTATGAGCGGTGATGCCTTCTTTCGGAAAAGGCGGAGGTTCACGTAACTCTTATGAGATGAGACTGTCTGGATTGCCGGGTATGGGTCTCCTTACATCTCCTAGTCTTCGAACCTATACAACCAATATAGAGATCTGACAGTGTTAAATTCTCATGTGCGCTAGCATGTTTTGGGTCACTTTGGCCGGTGATTCCACCTCTTTTCGGTGTGGGGGATACACTGAATTTCATGATGCTCACATGATCTATGTCGGTTAAAGTTAAAGTTTCCAATGAATGAATGAGGCCAGCCTCAAATTATGCACATAATGAAATGAATGATACCAAAGGTGTAGGGATAGGAGAATCAAAAGGTGAGTTAGATTTAAGTAATGACATTAGGTCATTCTTGGTCATTGCACAGCGAACCTAATGAAAGTCTTAAACTACATCCTAGGTATAGTTTGTGTTTACACTGGACTATGAATGAAATGAAATGGAGTACGTATGAACGAACGAAGCAGACTCTGTGTTTGCTAATGAAGACTCCCTAGTTGAGGTCCCATCTGTTGAGCCATCATTTCTGGGATTTCTTGATGTTAAGTCCATTATTCCAAGGTCTCGTGGCATATGAATGAATGATATTAAAGAAGTTATGTGCCACATGCAAAATGTGCTTTGTGCTATATGATATGTGCTCAATGTGTAAATTTTATGTACTGTGTGAAAATGTGAAAAGTATGATGATGTATATTATTCTCATGGCATAACTTTCCTATTACAAATCTGGAAAGCTCACTAACTTTCCAAATCTAAATTTGGAAACTTTCCTAATCTCAATTTGGCAAGTCCACTGACTTGCCTTCCAAAAATCATGTTGTTAGGAAAGAGCTATTCTTTCTCATGCATGTCATTGGTGTGTACTTGCATATACGCATACTTAGTACAAGTGTGTACTAACCCTATACAAACTTTACTATTTTAGGTGCAGGCACAGGTGGACGATAGAGCTACAGGATCATCGTTGCAGTTATCCAAACGTTTTCAGCATGCATCCGATTTTGGTAGGTCCTCATGCTTTCGAGGATTCTACTATTTTATATTCTAGATTAGTTTTAGAGTTGAGATAGTGGAACAATTACCTATTTATGAGAATATTTTTATAAGTATGTTAAGAAATAAAAAGTTTCAAATTTTCCGCTAAAATTAACCTATGTAAGGTAAGAATGACGTAAGTAGGTTTGTCTGTGACCTCTGAGAGGTCAACAACGCCGGTCTCATCTGAGATCTAGATTCCGATCGTGACATTTCTCATCTTAGAATTTTTGGATATGCGGAGTATGTCCCAATTGCTCCACCATAAGGCACAAAGATGGGGCCCAAAGAAGGTTATAGATATATGTTGGGTATGAATCTCCTTCAATCATAAAATATTTGGAGCCTATGACTGGAGATTTATTTAAGAAAAGATTTGCTGATTGTTATTTTGATAAATCAGTATACCCAACATTAGGGGGAGAACATAAGCAGCTAGGAAAAGAGATGGATTGGAATTTATTAACTCTATCTCATCTGGATCCTCGAACAAATCAATGTGAGCAAGAAGTTCAAAGAATAATTTATTTACAGAATATTGCGAATCAACTGCCAGATGTTTTTACTAATCTTTTAAGGATTACTAAATTGCATATTCCAGTTGTTGATGCTCCAATTCGAGTTGATGTCCCGACGGGTAAATTGTTAAAGCAAATGAGTCTAGACCACATTTAAAATGTGGTAGACTAATTGATTCCAAAGATAGAAATTCTCGAAAAAGAAAATGAATAAATTATCAAGATGATCATGGGTTGAAAGAAATTTCTCAAGATGAGACCCAAGTCATAACACATGATGAAATATCCGTGGAGGTTCAAACTTCTGAAAATATTGAAATTTCAATGAATTATGTCTCGACGAGAAAGTTGTGGAATCGAAATAATGTTGTGATTGACAATATATTTGTCTATAATGTTGCAATTGACATAATGCAACAAGATGAAGATTTTGATCCAAAATCTGTTCACGAATGTAGACAGAGAATGATTGGCCAAAATGAAAGGATGCAATTCAAGCAGAATTGACTTCACTAGAAAAACGTGAAGTTTTCGGACCAATAATTCGAACACCTGAAGGTATCAAGCCAATGGTGTACAAATGAATTTTTGTACGAAAAAGAAATGAGAAAGGTGAAGTCGTGAGATATAAAGCCCGACTCGTTGCTCAACATTTTTCTCAAAGACCTGACATTGATTATATGGAGACATATTTTCTTGTGGTGTATACAATCACCTTCAGATATCTCATAAATCTGGCAGTTCATGAAAAACTTGGAATGCGTCTAATGGACGTTTCACAGCCTATCTATATGGCTCATTGGACCACGATATTTTCAGAAAAATTCCTAAAGCATTCAAAGTGCCTGAAGCATATAAAGATTCAAGAGAAACTTGTTCAAAAAAACTTCAGAAATCTCTGTATGGATTGAAACAATCAGGCATGATGTGGTACAATCGTCTGAGTGAATATTTATCAAAGAAAGGGTACAAAAATAATTCAAATTTCCCTGCATTTTCATTAAACGGTCGGAGTCTGAAGTTTTCATAATAGTTGTGTATGTTGATGATTTGAACATCATTGACACTCGTATAGAGCTTTTAGAAGTTGTTGAGTGTCTGAAAAGAGAATTCAAAATGAAAGATCTTGACAAGACAAAATTTTGTCTTGGCCTACAGATTGAGAATTTATCAAATGGAATACTTGTTCATTAATCAACGTACACAGAAAAGATATTAAAGCGTTTTTACATGGATAACTCACATCCATTGAGTACTTCAATTGTGGTAAGATCGCTTGACATCAATACAGATCAATTTCAACCTCAGAGACGGATGAAGAGCTTCTTGGTGATGAAAATTCTTAACTTAGTACAGTCGGGGCATTAATGTACCTTGCTAACAATACTCGACCAGATATCTATTTCGTAGTAAGTCTACTGGCAAGATTCAGTTCCTCACCAACAAAAAAAACATTGGAATGGTGTTAAACACATACTTCGATATCTTCGAGGGACCATGGACATGGGTTTATTCTATTCCAATGAAGCTAAGTTAAAATTGATTGGTTACGCAGATACAATGTATTTATCTTATCCGCATAAAGCTCGATCACAAACAGACTATTTGTTTACATGTGGAGAGACGACAATATCATGGCGATCAATGAAGCAAAAGTTGTAGCCATTTCTTCAAATCATGCAGAAATAATAGACATCCATGAAGCAAGTCGAAAATGCGTCTGGTTGAGATCAATGACCCACCATATTAAGAAAATGTATGATTTTTCTTTGAAAAAAATATACCAACCACAATGTACGAAGATAATGCTACATAATTCCAAAGTCAAACACATGCTTGCCCATGTAATAATGCTCAAAGTCTTGTCATTTTCTCTAACTTTTTTCTCAATGGTGTTTTAAATTTGTCTTCGATATAAATTGTATATAGTAGAATTTATTCTAAAGTAATACTTGAAATATGAATTTTTTTATAAATTTGTTGATAAAAATAGATTTTTATATTGATTCTCGGTATAAATCATATATAAAAAATGACATTCGAAATATAATTTTTTTTAAATCTGCTAATAAAAATAGAAGAATTACGCCATAACATCACAATTCATATTAATATTTTTTTACTTTTTTGTCTTTTTCCTTACTATTCCTTATCCTTTGTCCTAAAATAAGTATGGTTTTATAATTTAAGATAGAGATGATAATCATTTCAATTATATCTTTATATTAAAAATTATTTCGTTATAATAATATTCTTTTATAAAAGAATATCTAATAAGCAAAAATAACGTAGTTACTAATTCATTTGTTCATTTTCACTTATCTTCAATAAATTTTGTTTTCTTAATTTTTTTTCTTCATATTTTACCATACTATCTATATTAATTTATACTTAATCTTAACAAATTCAAATAATTATGTTATAATAAGTAATTAATTCTAATGCTAAAACATTATAAAATTATCTTTCTCTTGAATCTTAATATGCTAAAATCAACAAATACAAATAAAAAATTATTTTTATTATATTAAACTAATAAAATAATAAAAAAGAAAACACCTTATATTAATTATTAATTCATGAATGTAAAATAAACTAAAACAACACGAAACACCCCACCTCCCCACCCCCACCACCAAAAAGAAAAATAGATGTAAACATTCTCCTTAACCACCAATCCAAATCCTTCAATTGTCTTTCTCTCAAGTCTTTCATATGATAAAAATAACTAAAGTACAAAGTAAAAATGTATTTTTATTTTATTAAACAAATAAAAATAAAAATAAAAATAAAAAATATTATATTTAGTATAAGAAAAAAAGATAAATATATGTCGTAATTTTTATAAATGGTATGCAGATACTATCCGTCATTTTTTAGGAAAATTCCGTCGAAAAACTAGAGTATATATACTCTTTATACGAATAAACATACATGTACATAATTTTATCCACCGATCCAACATTGGACCGATGAATAAGATTGTGCACGTGTCCCTAGTTAGTCTTCCGTTAGAATGAAGGACATATACACTCTAGTTTTTAGACGACAGAAGCATCGATATACCAAAAACATAACAAAGAATATCTGCATATTATTTATGATAATTTAAATTTATTATTTTTCCAATAAAAGTGATATCAGCTAAAATAACACTTATTTTAAAATAGTATAAACTGCAAAATCACCCTTAAAAAAATAGATGTAAACCTTCTCCGTACCACCAACCAAAAATCCTTCAATTGTCTCTTCCACTACATTCTTCTCTTTCTCCACCACAAACAAAAGCCTTATGGAGGCACCAGAATCAAAGCCAAAGTTGAAGTCGAAGCCAGAATCGATTATATCGAAACTTCCTCTGTTTTCTCCTAAAAAAGAAATCTCTACTTCCCCTGTTCATCACACCATAGTCTCTGTTCCTTTTCAATGGGAAAAAGAACCAGGAAAACCAAACACCATTAATCAACCAATCAATAGACCAAAATCCTTGGAGCCACCACCAAGACTTTACTCAATTAACACACCACCACCCACCACTGTTCTTGATGGACCTTATTATAATAACAACAAGATTTCATCTTCTTCACTTCGATTCTTGAAAAATATCAGGAAAACACCGGAAACAGAGCAATTTGTGAAAAGAGCTTCTTGGTGATGAAACTCCTTACCTTAGTACAGTCGGGGCACTAATGACCAAATATCTGTTTTGCAGTAAGTCTACTGGCAAGATTCAGTTCCTCACCAACAAAAAGATATTGGAATGGTGTTAAAAACATACTTTGATATCTTCGAGGGACCAGAAACATGGATTTATTCTATTTCAAATGAAGCCAAGTAAACTGATTGTTACGCAGATGCAGTGGAATTATCTTATCCGAATAAAGCCGATCACAAAAGATATTGTTTACATGTGGGACACGACAATATCGTGGCCAATCAATGAAGTAAACAAGTTGGTAGCACAACTATTTTCAAATCATGACAAGAAAATAACAGTCATCCATGAAACCACAAGTCGAGAGTGCATCTGATTGAGATTCAGGACCCACCATATTCAGCGAAATGTATGATTTTTCTTGAAAAGAATATACCGACAAAAAGTCAAGACCCAAAACCGGCCGCGACTGACACCCACATTCTTATCCTACCTATGTGAGCGAACCAACCCATCAAATTCCCAACGTTTCAACAGAATAAACCAGAAATAAAGCGAAGACTTAAAACGTATTACAGAAATCAATTAATAACTTCTAAAATTAATATAATAACCCCAAAAATCTGGAAAGTCATCACCACAAGAACATCTATCCTCAAATACTAATCAAGGAGTATCTAGAAGCTAAAATAGTAAAAAGCTAGTCCATGCCGGAACTTCAAGGCATCAAGACATGAAAGAACGCATGATTCCAGTCCAAGCTAGAAGCATTAGCTCACCCTGAGAATCCGACGTGCAATTTAAGATGGCTAGAGTTGCGGTTGAGCTTGGAAGAATGATGGCACGTTTGCTGCAATCCACAAATGACAAGAAGAGAAAACATCACAAAGTAGGGGTCAGTACAAAACACAAGTAAGAGTAGGTATCATCGGCCAACTCAAAATAGAAAACAGTATATATCAAATAATTCTCATAAATCAACTAAATACTCAACTTGTAACAACAACAAGTTCTATAATCATTGATAAGCACCGCCAAGTTCACCATGAGACACTCAAGCCTCCAATGCCATACCCATTTGGGAATTAGGTTCATTAGATGAGCAAATTAAGTCTTTCAGATTCATATGTTTATTTCTCTCGTGTCGGTAAGTGACACTCCGCTCCATTTCTACGTGTCGGTTCGTGAAATCGATCCCTAATTATACGTGTCGGTTCGTGGACACCCGATCCTCTAATTTACGTGTCGAGTCGTGACACCCGATCCCCTAATTATCACGTGGTCGGTTCGTGACACCCGTTCACTACTCTATCGCTTTAGTTCATCCAGCCTTCTTTTAACCAAGGCATCTCAATCTCATTAACAAGGCAGATTTACGGTTTTTTCACGATTTAGGGATTCAATAGCTTCATATTTTATGTTATCACAATTATGTAACACATCCATACAAGATACAATGAAGCATATAGAAGGGTTTACAATACTACCCAATACATTATCATCGCTATTAAGAGTAACTATGAATAGAAAACCATAACCTACCTCCACCGAAGATTAGTGACTCAAGCAAGCCATTTCCCAAAAATTTGTCCTCTTAGTCTTCCTTTATTCTCGATCGTTCTCTTTCCCTTCCTTGTTCATTTCTATTTTTCTTATTCAAAACTCTTTCTTTTACCCTAATTAACATATAATTAAGTATAAAAGCTGACAAAAGTAACCCACTAAAATTTAATTTAAGGTTATATCATTTAACCTCAAGAAATTGGATTATTAATATTCAACAATAACTTTATAGTATAAGCAGGAATAGTCCAAACGCCCATTAAAACATTTAACAGAAATCCGACCAGCCTGAATTACGCAGTCTGTGACGTCCGCGTGCCTGCGAGGTCCGTCCTGATGCTTCCGTCCAAAGGTTTAGGGACTCAATTCCTTAAAGAGTCTGTGCCGGCCCGTTCATCGCATGAGACGGTCCGTCATCCAACCCCGTCGTGACGTCATCAGAGTCGATCTTCAGTACCCACATTTTGATTCTAAGGGTTCTCGGAACGAGACCCCTTCGACGGTCCGTGTGGCCTATGGCCGGTCCGTCGCCATTGCCTATGAAGGTCCGTTGTGGGGGTGATCGTCGACTTAGCCAGTTTTTCCAGACAATAAATCGGTGCTCAAAACGCTAACACAGGTCGTACAAAGATACCAATTTACCCATCGTTGTCCTCAAACCGATATAAGAAGAAAAAAACTAGGGCACAAAGGAGTGACTGAACTGTAAACAGGGTGGGTATATTCTTGCATATCCAGCCTTCCTTCCCCAAGTGGACTCTTCAACTGGCGATTCTTTCCATTGAACTTGAGTATGCAATCTCCTTGATATCAACTTGCGAATTTCTCTATCTGAAGGCAACAGGACCTCCTCATAAGTCAAATTTTCATAAAGCAAAACGAATCCCAACGAATGAATATAGTTTCCATCCCATGGATCGTTTCAGCATAGACACATGAAATACCGAATGCACTCCTGACAGCCTGGAGGAAGGCTAATTCATAAACGCACTACCCTACTCGCTACAGTACTTCAAATGGTCCAATATACTTGGGATTAGCTTACCTCTTTTACCAAACCGCCTAACCCCTTCATGGGCGAAACCTTCAGCAAGACTTTGCTCACCTCCATGAACTCCAAGTCCCCGAACCTTTCGATCTGCCATACTCCTTTTGCCTACTTTGAGCCACTAAAAGCTTTATGAATAGATTTATTCTCTAATGAATCCCTTCAAAAAGGTCAGTACCCCAAGGTCTAACCTCGAATGCTCATCCAAACAACCAATGTGAGAACCTACATCTCCTCCCCTACAATGTTTCGAAAGGGCCATATAAATACTCGAGTGAAGTATTATGTATGCCACAACTCAGATAAGGGTAAGAAGTTCTCCCAATGACCACCGAATTCTAATCACACATGCCACGAAGCATATCTTCCAATACCTGGAATAGTTTCGTCAGACTGTCATCGTATGAGGGTGAAATGCAGTACTAAGGTCCAAACCTAGGACCTAAGTCAGCATGCAATGTTCTTTCTGTGTGTTTGTGCCTTTATCCAAACTACGACGTAACTGCGTACCTCTATATTGATATTGATGGAAAGCGGANAAAATACAAGAATCACAACCATTACACTATAATTCATATTAATATTTTCTTACTTTTTGTTTTTTCCTTACATACATTATCCTTTGTCCTAAAATAAGTATGGCTTTATAATTTAAGATGAGATGATAATCATTTCAATTATATCTTTATATTAAAAATTATTTCGTTATAATAGTATTCTTTTATAAAAGAATATCTAATAAGCAAAAATAACATAGTTACTAATTCATTTTCACTTATCTTCGATAAATTTGGTATTCTTAATTTCTTTTCTTCATATTTTACCATAATAACTATATTAATTTATACTTAATCTTAACAAATTCAAAAAATTATGTTATAATAAGTAATTAATAGTAACACTAAAACATTATAAAATTATCTTTCTCTTGAATCTTAATATGCTAAAATCAACAAGTAAAAATAAAAAATTATTTTTATTATATTAAACCAGTAAAATAATAAAAAAGAAAACACCATATATCTATTATTAATTCATGAACGTAAAACAAACTAAAACAACAACCACCAATCTAAATCCTTCCATTGTCTTTCTCTCGAGTCTTCATACGATAAAAATAACTAAGTACACAGTAAAAATATATTTTTATTATATTGAATACATAAAAATAAAAATAAAAAATATTATACTTAGTATAGGAAAAAAAGATAAATATATTATGGAATTTTTACAAATGGTACGTAGATATTGTCCGTCATATTTTAGGAAAATTCTGTCGAAAATCTAAAGCATATATATCCTCTTTATACGAATGAATATACACGTACATAATTTTATCCACCGATCCAACAATAGACCGATGAATAAAATTGTGCACGTGTCCCTAGTTAGTCTTCCGTTAGAGTGAAGGACATATACACTCTAGTTTTTTAACGACAGAAGCATCAATATACTAAAAACATAACGAAGAATATATGTATATCATTTATAATAATTCAAATTTATTATTTTTTAAATAAAAATAAAATCAGCTAAAATAACACTTATTTTATTTAAAATCGATAATAAAACTATAAATCACCCTAAAAAAAAGTAGATTTTTGTTGTAACCTTCTCCATCACCACCAAACACAATCCTTCAATTGTCCTTCCACTACATTTTCCCCCTTTTCTCCACCAAAAACAAAAGCATTATGACGGCACCAGCATCAAAGCCAAGCCAAAGCCAAGTCGAAGCCATAAGATCGCATCATATCGAAACTTCTCTGTTTTCTCTAAAAAGAAATGTCTACTTCCCTGTTATCCACCATAGTCTCTGTTCCTTTTCAAATGGAAAACGAACCAGAAAAAACCAAACACCATTAATCAACAAAAATCAAATAAAAAACAAAAATAGGGGAGCCACCACCAAGACTTTACTCAATTAACACACCATCACCCACCACTGTTCTTGACGGACCTTATTATAATAACAACCAGATTTCATCTTCTTCATTTCGATTCTTGAAAAATATCAGTAAAACATCAGAAACAGAGCAATTTGTGAAAAGAGGAAATTGGTGGCAGAGGAATATTAAACGTAAGATTAGTAGTAATAATTCTTCTGTATTTTTATCTTCAATGGATCTGCAGGTAAAATTGTTTGCAAGATGCAAGAATAAGAATGGCAAAAGTGTTTTTAGAAGAAATGGAAGCTCTTCTAATCGATAGGCTACGAAGGCAAATATTAGGATGGGGAGGGGGGGGGGGGGGGGGGGGGGGGGTGAGGGGGGGGGGGGGGGGGAAGCAAGGGAGGGGGGTATCTATACTTGGGTGGAGAGGGGGTGTATTGAGTAGGGGTCAGTAGATTATAGGGTCAAAAAAGTTCTCAAAAAAATCACAAAAAAGTATATCTCTATCGTTATATTATCCAATTAAATTTATTCCTATCTCTATCAAATTTTAATCCGGATAGTTAAATTGAAACGGTATTCGAGTCTGTTTAAATTAAATTGAAAAAATAGATTTTAAGTCAATAAATAAAAAGTAGAAGAGTAAATACCACTTTTTTTTTTTAATATTAATGTAAAGAGAAATAAAATTGCCCCTCTCCCTCTAAATTGAATTTAGTTTGATAGAATAGATAGAATTTGATAGAAAAGAGAAATAAGTCTTTATTACTTTTTAGACTGTTTAAAATTAAAATTATTACTATGCTTATTGTTTGTTCCTTTTTCGGAAATTAATTTATATGATGTACTTCAATTGACTAAAAAATTTACTTAGATATAAAAAAAATTGGTAAGAATTGAGGAAGGGAAGAATCATAATTCTCAATTATCATTTTAAAAAAGATCTTTTTTTTTAAATTTGTTTTTCTCTTTAGTATGTTTATTTTTCCCATTTGTAGAGAAAACAAAATTAGTTCATAAGATTATAATCCGCTCAATTTATAGTTTGGACTGATTATTCGTCGATTCTTTTATCGAACCTATTAAAAATTTGGGTATATATTAAATTCAAATTCATCAATTAAAATCTTGCTAAAATATTTTTTATTTGATGTATTATATTATGTATAATCATAGTAAAAAAATAATAATTAAGGTTTTAATCTAAAATACTACACAAGTAGATTTGAGAAAAAGCGAACTATTGTAGTAATTAAAATTTAAGTTTAAACATGTGAATTTTCAAACACTCTCCTTAAGCCAATTTCAAATAACTTTTGGACATTTATTAAAACATGTTATTCATTCAACCCGCTCATTTACTACATTTATTTGTGGACATTTTCCTCTCTAAAGCTAGGACAATTTGATCTTATCGATGTTATTTGACTTTTAAAATATGTGCTTTATATATTATCTTATTAATAAAATATAATATAATAAAAATATGTCATTCTTTCTCATACAATTTTATTAGTACATTGTCTAAATTGCGCTAAAACGTAAAGTAAGTTTTTAATATTAGTGTATGTAGTTTAACTTTCATGAGGAAAGCAATTTACCCTTATATTTATATGATTTCCCAATTATGACCGATATTCAAATAGAATTATTTGTAATTATTGTATGAATGACCGAGTCATCTCAATTATTTTTTTACTTATAATACATAAAACTTAAACACAATATGATTAAGTGATTAATGGATGAAGTTGGTATAATTAACACTCAAGGGTTTGATCTAATTTTTAATTAAATGGTGTATAACAATAAGTTCTATTGGCTTCTTGTTGCAAACTTTTAATTTATTGCGTACTCTTAATTAAGTCTTCAAATAATTTATTGCGTACTCTTAATTAAGTCTTCAAATAGCATATGCTAGGTCACACTTTTTTCTTAACTAAAAGTTTTGATGGGTCAGTTTGATCAATAGATTAGTGTGGCACTCTCTGCTAAATTTATTTGTGACATATATTTATTTTTCAAATCTCTAAAAGTAACTTAATTTTAAAATTTTTATTTTATTTTAAATTTAATGACTGACACTCATAAAATGTGTAAAGTCTGTTTTAGACTTTGAGGTTGTTTGGTTGGGAACAATTAAGTTATTTCAGAATAATTATTCTATGATGTTATTTTACTATATATACGAAATAATTTATCTATTACTAAGGTAAAAATAATGAGATAAACAATTTCAGGATTATGTAATACCTTTAACCAAAGACAAAATAAAATAATCCTACATTTTGTGCCTGAGATTATTATACCTTATATCTCACACCAAACGACTCCTAAATTATAAGAATCTATTTTTCTAAACTCTGTGTCTTGTCGAACATTATTATTATTATATAAATGAACCAATTAACTGATCAAACTTTCAACAAATTCCTTTGTTTCATATAAATTTAAAGACACAGTTGGGACAACAAGACATTAACAAGTTAATAGTAATAGGGGCAGTTGAATTGACAGAAAAAGAGAAGACAGCCCCAACCAAGAAGACAGCCAATCTACTCTGGCAACACTGGAATGAAATGCTTAAAACCAACACATTTAAATATATAATCTTAGGCAATTAAAAGCATAAATATGATGGAAATGTAGGTGTTACCCTCACCTATAGGGTGTGATCAATTTTCTATCTATAAAGGATGGGCCTGTTTGATTTTATGATATTTTGGGAACTTGTGGCACATTCAAGTAAGTGAAGATTTATATAGTCGATATTAAATATAATTATATTTAACGTTCAGTTGTTTTAATATTGTTGGACATAGGTAATTGATACTTATTTTGATATAAATAATAATGGAGTAGTTACGATGTGCATTAAATTAGGGCCTAACTAGAGTTCTGTTTATGAATTTGATCGAACTCAGTACTTTATTTCAAATTAGCATAATCGCGAGGACATGTGTAGAATTATTTGTCTTTTGTTTCTATTTTAACTTCATTCTTGTTGATAAAATTACAGGCAAATATATATGAGGGTTTTAAGAAGGCCATACCATGGAAGAGCAATAAGTCAAAGAATTATTCATCTTATAAATTTCAACACCAGCAGTCAATTTAATCTTAATGGAAATTGTAAGAGGGCTAATCATGTTCTAAACTAATTAATATTCTTATAATGAGTGTATTTTATAAAGTAATTAATATTCTTATAATGAGAGTTTTTATAGTGTACTATTTGAGTTAGTTCACTTTTATGTATGGGGGCCTGACCCTACTCTTTCTTTATTAGGTAATAATGATCTCGTGACTATTTTGGATTCTTTCTCTTGTCTTATTATTGTTATTTTAAAATATTTTAGAATGTTGTTAGTTTTATTCTTTTTTTGGGATGAATCTTTAAAAGTCTTTATGGTGTGAAGCAATTTGCAAATAATATTTCGAGTTGTAGTTTAAATGATGGATTAAATTGTGCATCTGCAAACAATATTTCAAGTTAAAGTTGAAACAATGAATACTTGAAGGTCGAGTATTATAATAAAAGAACAATAGATAGTTAAGTATTGTAATTTATAGTATAAATCGTAGGTAGTTGAATGTTGTAGTACTTTTATGTTGGATTCGGGATGGTCTCTTCTTTGCATCTTCTCTTATTAATTAGTATTCATATAGTATTTTTTTCTTCAATTTCGACATGTTGCTTTATTTACTTTGTTCATCTTGCTATTTAGCTATTGTTCAAAGAAACTTGTTGTGCTTACACTTCTATTGAGCCGAGGTCTACTGAAAAATAATCTCTCTACCCCACAAATATAAAAATAAAATTTATGTTTTTTATATTCAATTTGTGGAATTACACTAGATATGTTATTGTTAAGATGAGAGTGTATTTGCATGAACCAAATTAAGAGATGTAATCCAAAGCAATTCAAATGATAGAAAAAAAGCCTCTTACATTGCATTTATTACTGGCAATTTCTGAATTCAAATAGCTTTAATACAAAATCATTAATAGTTATACACAAATGAAGATCGTTTTATCTACCTGAATTTATTTTATTAATAATTTTTATCTTTTTCAAAGTGTGTTTTGTGTTTTTTTTTTTTTTTTTTTTGCACTAAGTTTTGGCGAACGCTGATGCTTCTTTTTTTTTCAAATTAGTTTCACGTAGGCCGAAAAGGGGTAGAGAATTATTTATAAAACAAGTTCAGGAGGTAATAGGACCTTAGTATAGTATAAGTGTGTCTCTGAAATTTCGGGCATAGATTGAGGGTGTACTTGAGCATTTTCTCCAAAAAGAATAGAAAGTTACAATTTTACCAACGCCATCCATACGAGTTTACCTGACAATATTCTGTTTTAGACCACTTTCTTAATTTGGAAACAATTTAATTTAAACTTTCCATTTTAATGATATACTTTTATATTACAATAATATACCCATTGAAATCTCACGAGAGGTACATTAAAGGCCACAGTTTTTAAAAGCTTATTAGCTACACAAATTAAACTAAAGTTGACGATTCAATTAGCTAAACTAAGCAGATAATTGAGTTTCTTCTTCTTAATTGAAGAGCAAAATAAATATTTTAGGATTTGAGATGGATTGAATTATTACCTTATTTTTATCCATATCAAATATGAATGGGTTGAATTATTATCCTATTTTATGTTGAATCATTTTTAATCTGTCTAAATTTGACCTAATCTATCGATTTATCACCACTAATCTGAAGTAAAATTTTGAACATTTATGTATATGTATAAAAGTTGAAATTCAATTTATATGAATTTGACGTACATATGACTTTCAACTTCAATCTTATATGAAATTCAACCTCAAACATACATTTAGGTACAAAATTTTCATCACAATATTATTTGTATAAAAAAAAACCAAAAAGTTTTCGTTTGAAACAAAATTGATGGTAGTGTAAGTGTAAATTTAATAACAAATAACATATTTAAGAGTGATATTAAAAATTGTAATATTAATCCTTATATATATATAAGGATTTTAGGTTGTGTATACCCTTGAGACTAACGTCTCAACACGTGGTTACATCTAAATATTTATTTTATCCAAAAATTTTAAGAAAAAAAAAAAAAAAAAAAAAAAACCCACCCATCGTCCCTAATCCATCCACAAACCCAATATATATATATATATATATAATAATATATATATATATATAAATATACACAACATATCTTAATTAAAATGGGTTTCCGGGACCGGTTGGCTGGTTGGTCTAGGTACCAATAATCAGCCAAATTTCATTGATTTTAATAAAAAAGGTTTCGGTGTGGGTTTAAAATAGAATGGGGCGAGTTTTTTAATTTAATTTTAGATAATAAATAAATAAATAATCGGGTTAGTCGCTGAGATGTTCAACCGTTAGTAGCAAGGGTATACACAATCCAAAATATTGATGGTTGAGGTATATACAACGTTTAAAGTATAACAAAGATATTAACATATTATTTACGATAGTTCGAAGAGAGTGATTTTTCCACATAAAATATGTAAAGCCCCAAATTAATTTTTTTTTTTTAAAAAAAAAAAAATACAAACTACATTAAAATAGGATATACTAATAGGTTAATTTGTTAGTTTGCAGTGAACACAAAGAATAGCCAAAGGTAAAATATTGAAACAATAAATTTAATTTATGATACAATCATTATTGTCAATAAACGTGTGGTGATTATAATAAACTATTTCATAGAAGTATATCCCTCAGTAAAATTAATGAGAAACTATTTAGCTATTACAACGTACTCAACTAATGCACACCATATAAGACCTATTAAATGGGACACATTCTTTATCCATAGTTTTTTTTCTCATTTTCAAAGGGGCGAATTCAAGATTTTTTGTTTAGAAAGAAAGATTCAATCCATCACACACCATATTATTTGGTGGGCGATCGTTTGAATCTTTCTTTCTTTCCATCTAAAAGAAAATATTTTGTTTTTAATTAAAATTTAACCAATAGTACTATTAAAAGTACAAATTTGCCATGTCGCAGCAGAATTGCAATTTTGTTTCATGCGATAAATTGGACAAAATGGCTAATAGAATTGGGACAAGTTTGGCATCGGCCTTCTTTGCATCCCTCGAACGATGCTCGTGTATCACCATTAGTACATTCCACGACGATGATGATGATGATAATAATGAAGAAGGGAAAAATCGACCTCTTTTATTCACAAAACATGCTTCGTTTACCCAATCGAAGTTTTCATCTTCTTGATTTGATTTATTAAGATATGTAGATATCTATATGCATGCGTAAAGCTGCTAGAAAGATATGTATATGGTTGTATATCGGGAAAAGGTTCAAATTTGTTTGTAATGATCGATGAAATTGCTTTTGTCCTAGATGATACATTCTTTTGGTTATTTTATACGTCGTTAACAAATCGTCTCGTATTTATTCTTATTTTACTCCATTGTGGAATATGATGAGTTACACGTGTCCAATTGAGTGAGAAATTTATCTAAACAAATTTCACCCTTTACCCTAATGAATTGGAAAGATGGAAAAGATTTGTTCAGCTTTTATTTTTTCACCTGAAAGTATATAAGAATGTACGTCTTTTAATAACTTAAACTTTTAAGATGAGACGATAATACTGACTAATCAAATTGACATTGTGGAAGCCCATTAACAGAGAAACACTTTATTTTAGTATTATTTTTTTTTAATTTCAAGACACAATTTCATAACTTTTGGTTAAAATGAAGAAATTTCATTAATCCCAATTTGCAGATGAATGTTTCTCTTTAAGTAAGGGTGGAGGTAGAAAGTTATGTACGACTTAAGTTAAACTTAGTAACTTTAATTTCAATCCTATATTTATATGAAGAAATTTACAAAACATGTATAATAATTAGGATATCTTACGTTTCATAATGTCTTTGTGTATATTATTTTCTAACTCTTTTCATCTTATTAAAAGCACAAATTGTAAGAGAAGTTTAATGAGTGAGATTAATTTATAGGTTGTGTGACCTTTTAAGTTACTAGTACGTATGCACGTTAAGTAACTGTGGTTGATTTGTAAGAATGACCTTAGAATGAATGGTCTTGAACCTTGGACTCCGATTGTCCAGATAAAACTTGTCTTGTACGCTTTTGATTTTTTACCTTGAAGGTCTGCCCATAGGACTAGTGATGCTCAAAAGTTGAAAGACACACATTTTAGGTTATTAGGTGTAATTTTTTGTTGGAGGTGAATGGTTTTGAACTTTTTCCCCGACTTGATCAATCGATGTCAAATTTTTATAACTTTTTTAACCTTGAAGATTTGCCCGTAGATGATAGAACAAGCAAAGTAAAAAAAGCGGAATAAGTTATTATTCCGACATTAATTATCTTGAAATTAGTTATCCAATGAATGTTACTCCACCTTCAATTGGATTAGTTATCCCTTATACCAAACGAGTCCTATATACATTACAAAAGCAGCTACACGATATTATTTGTAATGATTTTTATGAATATTTCCCCTTTAAAATGAAAGAGATGCAATTGTCTGTTAGTCATAACACATTAGGAAAATATCTAATGTAGAGAGAGGATCTTAGATTTAGGGGCCTCGGAGTGCATAAAATGGCTTATGATTGTGAGTGATATAAAAATGGTTACCAAAAGCGCCCACACTCAAATTTTTTTAATACCATTGAATTCCCCTAATCTCTGTCATCTCACGTGTTGCCAAATTCCATCTTCTTTGAACGTCATTTTGAGTCGAGGATTTATCGAAAACATTCTACATGCGTGTGTACACACTACCCTCCTTAAAATCCACCTATGAAATTATACTAAGTTTGTTAATGTTGTTTAAACGCCTCTCAACCACACACAACCCTACTCCAACAATCTTGAGTTTTGAATTTTATCATAACTCGTGTGATTTAACGGTGTTCCTAACACATATATAGGATCTGAGTCAAAGCTACTCGACTAACACTTTACATTGGCCCTACTACTCATCAAACGTATATAGAGGAATTCATACAATTGAGTCACATTGGGGTCAATGCATGATCATATATACAGCTCTATTTGTCTAGCTTTACATACCAAAAACTTAAGGAGAGTTTTTTTTTGTCTTCTTTTCCATGTTTCAACTTGTGGCTAATACTATTGTTGAATTGTTATAAGTGCTAAGACACAATGTTTTTGTCAATTATGGCCAATACAGAAATATGAATGTTTAAATATACAAAGAAGCAATAAGATTCAGCATCTACGATATATGTGTATTAAAAATAAATTTGGCCTCGTCTTACATATACCTATACTTTTTTCTCACGAATGGTGTTCAAATGAACCCCTTGCATCCCTACCTCCGCACCTGCTTAGTGAGTGATTATACGAGGGGCGGGTTATAATAAACATGTCATGCAAGTAAAGTGTGAACGTATGCTGCAGAAGTAGGGCAATAGTAAGTTGAGGAACAAGTAGCCTTCCCTACTCAAAAAGAGCAGGATTGCATTGCAAGCAAAACTCCACTTCCTCAGTCATAATCTATTTAACTTTTATGTACTCATATGATCCCAAATTAAGTAAAAATGTTGTATGGTCAGGGACTATAATGAGCTAGCTATACATTTCATTTTTTAAAAAAAAAAATAAAAAAAAAATAAAAAAAAAATTGCTCATCAGTGAGCATAATATATATGAATAAAGATTTCCCCAACAACTTATTATTACAAAACCATGTGAGAGGAATCATGGAAGCAATCAAATATAAACACACCTAGCCAACATCATATAATTTCTCTTCCTTGTATATATTCATCAAGCCTTTAGTCTTATAACATGTCAATCTACTTTTATCCTCCCAACTTTCAACATGAAAAACTTGATCACTACTTTGTTTATTTACTTCTTAGTGATCTTGTTTCTCTGCAATAAACATAGCAAATATGTTGTGGGTTTTAGACCACAACGGCGAGGAGGCAGATCAACAAGATTCTATGATTTCAAGGTTTAATTTCTTATATCAAACAAATGATATTTACTTGTCACTGAAGTCTTTTTTTTTCTTTTTCAGGTGCAAACTACTAGGGTCACCAAGTTATGTAACACTAAAGAGATACCAACCATCAATGGAATGTATCCAGGTCCAGTAGTTTATGCTCAAGAAGACGATAAAGTTATCGTCAGAGTTACAAATGAATCCCCATACAATATCACAATCCACTGGTAACTAGTACTTGAAAAAATCTATAATTTCTTCGCCTATCTTTCATCTCTTTTTTCACATTATGGCAAATTAAGCTTACCTGAGCTTCCAAAATTTCATTAGGCATGGCATCCGGCAGAGGCTATCGTGTTGGTCAGATGGCCCTTCTTACATTACACAATGCCCCATACAAACTGGACAAAACTTCACTTATGAGTTCACTCTTGTACAACAGAAGGGGACATTTTTCTGGCACGCTCACGTTTCGTGGCTTCGAGCCACTGTTTATGGTGCCATTGTTGTTTACCCTAAGAATGGTGTTCCTTACCCTTTCAACTTCCCATATGAAGAGCATATTATTATTTTAGGTACATTGATTCAACAGATTTATCTTTCTTTTTGAGAAGAATATAAGTTCTATATGCTAACAGTGTAAAAAAATAACTCTATTTAATGGATGTTGATTGATCACCGAATGTAAATGGTAAACAACTTGCTATAACAGACAAAACTACACCATTAGTATAAACAATCTTTACACCACCGATGCATATAACTTGAACACTTTTCAGAATAAGAATGTTATTAAAAAAAAATTTCCTCAAAAACTCATCTGAAAACTATCTTATTTCTGAAGAGTCTCAAACGATTTAACTTAGATACACCGACTTTCTAAAAGCTTTTGCTATTCTCAAAATTGGGAGTTTAACAGGAGAATTTTGGATGAAGGACATGGTGCAAATTGAGCAGGCAGTTTTAGCTAGTGGCGGAGCCCCACCACCGGCTGATGCTTTTACCATCAATGGCCAACCCGGCCCTAATTATAATTGCTCTGCTGATGGTAATTTTTTACATTCATTATGCAACTTTTTACTTCCAACTTTCGAATCCAAAAACAGGAGAAAATGACAAAAGTTGCATCATTACTTGTCATATTTGTTACTTCTTCCATCTCAGTGATGCACTTTGACTTGACACGGACTTCTTTTTAAAAAAAGACTTTTAAGACTTCTTGTCCAAAACATGCGATAGATATTTATATAGCTATAAATCATCTCCTTAAAGATAAAATGAGAAGTTTCAAGTTAATTTGTTTCTAATGTATAGAAATATGTCATTCTTTTTGAAATAAAACCAAAAGGGAAAGTGCATCACACAAACAGGGAGACAAGGAGTACTGTTTAACTGTTTCTGTAAGCTAAAATGTGTCAGTGATTTGTTTCAGATATTTTTAAAATATATGCGGTTCCAGGGAAGGCATACTTGTTAAGGTTAATCAATGCAGCTTTGAACCAGGAGCATTTCTTTGCCATTGCAAATCACAGATTGACAATTGTTGAAGTTGATGCAGAGTACACAAAGCCATTGACCACAGACCGAGTCATGCTCGGCCCGGGGCAAACCCTAAATGTCTTAGTCACAGCAGATAAACCTATAGCAAAATATTCAATGGCCATGGGACCTTATCAATCTGCTAAGAATGTCTCATTTCAAAACATAACAGCAATAGCTTACTTCCAGTATTTTGGTGCCACAGCAAATGACTTAAGTTTACCTGCAGCTTTACCACATTTTGATGATAATCTTGCCGCTAAGACAGTCATGGACGGGCTTAGAAGTCTTAATCCTGTTACTGTTCCTAAAGATATTGACAGAAACCTATTCGTTACAATTGGACTAAACGTGCAAAAATGCCGGTCCAAGAATCCCCAAAAAGATTGTCAAGCTAAAGGTGGTGGAGTCATGGCTGCTTCCATGAATAACATCAGCTTTAGTAAACCTAACATCTCAATTTTGGAAGCTTACTACAAGAACATCAGTGGGTACTTCACTCAAGATTTTCCTGGGGTACCCCTGAAGTTCTATGATTTTGTGAATGGGGCACCTAATAATCCACCTAATGACACAAATTCACTGAATGGAACTAGGACCTATGTCCTTGACTATGGGACCAAGGTTCAACTGATCCTACAGGACACCAGCACCGTTTCCACAGAGAACCACCCTATTCATCTTCATGGCTACAGCTTTTATGTTGTTGGTTATGGCACCGGAAACTATGATCCAGATACAGCCAACTTCAATGTGGTGGATCCACCATATATGAACACAATTGGAGTTCCAGTAGGTGGATGGGCTGCCATTCGATTCGTAGCTGACAATCCAGGTAATAAATTAGAACTTAAATTTCATCTCATAATCATTACAGTCCGTTGTACTAAACTCACGGATGGACCATTTTCATGCACAGGGGCATGGTTTATGCACTGTCATTTGGAGATACATTTATCTTGGGGCTTATCGGTGGTGCTCATTGTGAAGAATGGGGAAGGGCCATTAGAAAGACTTCCTCATCCTCCAAAAGACTTGCCCAGATGCTAGATGTATGTGTGTTTATTAGGGTGGAGGTTGATAACAACAAACCTGGAATGTTTATATGTTTCCAATTGGAGATTCTTTGACCCACCAAGTGTGCAATAGCTGATACACTGATTTTCTTTATTGGCAATTGTTGACATTTATAAGTCTGTGTAATAGAATCGGAACTTGTCTTTCATGTTCATTCGTTTGTCTTTTGCATCATGACAAAGCTTCCTTTACGCGGCACACAGACATATGCAGACAGGTAGGGTTTTGGATATAGGAAATTGGAAAATGATTGATCACTAATAAGAAATATAAGAAAAGTCAAATTGTAAGTATGGGAACCAAGAAGCTTCTAGTAGTCCCAGTTTTCTTCTAAGCTTACTAAGAATGAAAACGGGTAATTCCAAGCATGCCTTTAGGCGGTAGATAACTAACTAATTACCCAAAAAAACAGTGTTAACATTTCCTTCAAGTACAACTAGCAAGTGCTTAGCACAAGCATTTTGGTAATTCAAATTGTCACAACAGTTCAACCATAAACTTTATCGATTTATAGATTGGTAAATCACAACTCACAAGATAGAAATGAAGGGATCCTGTAGGAGAAATTTGAAAGCTACCAGTAGTCTCTGAATAAAATGTTCTGAATGGTGAGTGGCTTCCAGCTAGTGACAAAGTATACCAGGGACCACAAACAGAAACTGAAGCATTAGAGATTGGGTAGAGGTACCTTATTACGCATGTGCTTCAAATTCAGCTGATTTCTTTCATCAGGAACTGTGAAATCTAACAAATCCATCTTTAATTTACAATTAAAATAATTATAGATCATACTTTAACAACTCAACAAAGACAGCTGAGTACAAGGATAGAAGTGTCTACAAACTTGATCGACTCTATAACTTGCAAGGCTAGCACAACCAACTCTCAATCACAGAGTCTTGGCAGAAAAACAATATAAATAGGCCCTTTACTTTTACAAAGAGGGATAATCATCTAGTATGCCTTTTCTTGGGGACACTTCTTGCTTGAATGAGTATTCCAATCTCATTCAACAAAGTAACAGATCTTATTCAGGATTGGAATAACTTGAAATACTCATTTGGGCAAGAAGCTTTGCGGGGAAGGCTAACCTACTTGTGAGGTATCTCAGAAATAATATCATGGTCCAAAACATAGATCATCATAGCACAGATCAGAAGTAAAGCGCATTATGAGAAGAATATCAGAAGTCTTTGGTAGCCGGGTATGCAACCATGACTAATATAACCTATAGAGTTTTCCTATATCTCATAATTCTGACAAATAAGTTTTATATTAATGTAATGGAGATTGTATTACATATGAAATATTTAGTTTATTCAGTCGAAGAGAACAATATTCCTTTCAAAATTATCTCAATAATACTAAAAAGATTCATCACGGTGCATATACCAATAGTCTGATTGGGATAATCTGTGAGATGAAAAATCAAAATCATGGATTGACTTTATTTTGTGTCCAGAAGTTCTCACCATTGACACTTCGCGCAGTAGTAAATGCTAGCCTCTCATTACTCTTCAAGTTCAGATAATCAACCTGTAAGTAACACAGATAGTGAGAAGTTACAGATGAACATTCTTCTTCGTGAGAGTTACATGACCAGGGACAAACTCAGACCTGCTCAGGGTCCAGAAGTAGAAGGCAGAATGCATCGACTGGACCAGCAGACGAATCCAATGAATCATGTGATTGTTGTTCATCTAGAGAAGGAAGCCCTGGAGTAGGCCCCAAATATTGTAGTCTTGATCTCACAGAACCAGCAAACCAAGCTGCCTCTCTTTGCTGAATTGTTATTATCAGAATATGCAGAAGAAAATATATTATTTACCAATTGAAAAAAATTGAGGCAGTAAGTAGATCTCTATTTATAGAGATTTAACAGTTCAATACTACAGATTGTGTGATAAAAAAATATCAATATTTTACATAACAAGACATCTCATCAAGTGACCAGTTACGAAGCAAATGTCATTTGAAGCACCAAGCAATATTGATAACTTTTGAAATGTTCTGAACTGATCATGTAGCTTTTTATGAAGTCTTTTACCCTATTAAGCTGATTATTTTTTACATGTTTGAAATAATCAACGGAATTAAATACAAAACCAGAATATACGGGTTGCCAGATGATTCAAAGGTATCTAGAGCAGAAGTATGCAAGCAATATAATTTTGTTGAGGAAACCACCACTGTTTCACTATGAAATACTTGCAAGAACATGCCCTTAGTACAATCAGAAATGCATAGTATTGAAGCATAGCAAAGTGCTGAACTGTATTCTGAGATCTGAGAACTCACGAGTTAACCCTACAAATGAAATAGGGATTAAAGAGTAAATATTCGTCTACGAAAACTTTTTTTACAGACAGCAAAGCCAAAAGAAATAAAGAGGGGTTTGTGGATGATTTTTCATCGTTTTCTAGGATTAGTATCCTACGCATGAAGATAATCAATTCGGTGGTAAGTGGTCGGGACCTATATTATAGATTTCTGACCACATTCTCCATAGGGATTTTGCCTCGTTATCTCTTCTTCTCCGAGTCTGGTTATGGAAGTAGGAAACCGCGTTGTTTATAGTAAGGTTAATACAAGAAAGTTTCTACATGAATTTGTTGCTTTCCAGTTAGAGATTTTAACACATCTTAAAATAAGCTAGTGACACTTAATTCTAGATAGAGGCACATGCTCTGAAACTGCAGGTGATTGCAAGTCTTAGATATATCACTAGTAGAACAAAAATAAACTCACAAATTATCACATGTATAGGTAAAAACAGCATGAAATAGTAAAGATCCTTCCAGAATTACCTTAAGTTTATCGAGGTCAGAGTTTGATGCATCAATCATATCGACTCTTCCATGAATTCTGAATTGTTCCCAAGTTTCAGTGAAATACCAGCACACCTGAATCAGTACCAGATTTGTTCAAACAGCGTTGGATTAATTACAGTGTGTTTCACATTTTGCAAAAAGTCGAACGGGAAGCAACTCTGTTGTGCATTTACACATTAAGTACTAAGGCCCAATTCAGAAGCCATGGAAAAGAAATGAGACAAATCATTTATATTCTCTCTAGCAATAATGAATTAACAAAGTATCAAATACCTCTGCAAATGGGCAATGCTTAAGATCTTCAATCTGCACTGATTTAAGTAAACCTTCATCAGTTCTAAGTACAATACACAACTTAAATGGCAACAACAACAACATGTCCAACGTAATCCCACTAGAAGAGCCTACAAAGGATTGTGTGTATGTAGCCTTACTCCTACCTTGTGAAGATAGAGAGGCTATCTCCAATAGACCCTCGGCTCAAGTAAAGCATATCAAAGTAAAGTATGTAAATGAAATACAGTAGTGAAGAAGTCATAATACTCCAAACAAAAGAAAAAAATATGATAACCGAAGCAAAGTAAATAATTATTAACAATAAAATTGAAGATAATATTAAGGATCACAACTTGAATTCCCTCTATGAAAATTCTGGCTCCACTACTACTACCATCATACTAGAAATTGTAAATAGTTTATGATATGAATTCTTGTTTTTTTCTTTTACTCCTCCAAGGAAGCTCCCACCTTTTTTTACTCCCTAGTGACTCTGTTGAAGGGCGTTTACTATCCGAGCAAACTCATATTAATATTTGAAAGTTGCAGAACTTTATTAAAACAAAAGGGTATCAACAATTTTTACATTTTTTATAACAAAAATCATTCAATTTCCAAAATTACAAACCTTGCAGCTTCGTGAGTCAGTATTAATTTGAATCTTATCAGTACCATCTTGAAACCCTCTACAAAAAAAAAAAAAAAAATTACACACAATGAAAATGAAGAAATCAGTGAATTTAACGCTTAAGGGGTGAAGCAGACCTGAAGACGACAGTTCGATTTGAGGGTCTTCCATTGGATCCAACAGTTGCCTAATGCAAGAAGCAAAAGTAAATCATAAAAGACTGATTCAACAACAAAAATTAGAATGAAGACGAAGAAATGCAGGAATTTGTACAAGCTGAAAGTAGGTTGAATGCTTAAGATGGGAATTGGAGTTGATGGAGCTGAGTAGAAGCTGCTTCCATGGTGCTGAGCTACTCATTTTCGGCAATTTTCCCAAATTATTGGAACAATTTTTGCCAGCAAGAAGCAAACATTGAAACTAACTCTATAGAAATAGTTCCAATATCACTCTACCAATCAAGGTTAATTAATTAAAGATGGGGGGGGGTGGGGGGGGAAAGAGGACATAAACCAAGGAGTAGGGGGCCGAGTGGAAGGAGTGAAAAAAAAGACAGCCGGGAACGAAGGAAGGAAACGGAAAGAGAGGGGAGGAGGAGCACAATGGAAACGCGAAGGATGAAAGTAGGACAGGGTGAAGAAAAAGAGTCGAGAAAAGGTCCTCCACTCACTCCCTCGATCGCGCAATTGTTGAAAGCTCTCTAATTTAACAAGAATTTAGAAATATATTTCATTAATATTATAAAATCGGAGATGTATTTAAATTTAATTAGATAAATATTTTTAGAACAGTCAATAATTTGGTGAAACTAATAATTTAAAATCAAGTATAAAACTGTGTTTAGTACTTCTTACTTAAAATAACTTTTGAATAGCATATGCATTTGGTTAACTAATTCTTTTTAGTGGACAAAAGGTAAAAACTAGTGTTTAAACAATTTTAACATGTATTATACTTTTTTGGAGTTGTTTAGGGTGATGTACGTAGAGTAATCTCAAGGGCAAATATAGAATTATTATTTCATATTTGATTATAAGTGTTAGGTAGTTCTTAAATTATTTATATCATTATTTTTATATTTCGTATACATAATTGAACAACTTATTTTAAAATTAATTATTTTGAAATAACTTATTCCTTACTAAATGATTCATAGTTCATTTTTGTTCGTATCCCCATCCTTGAATGGAAAATTTTAGATTTCTTTTCTCAAGAAAAATAAAATTTATCCATTTTGGGAGTTTCAATAATAGTAAAAGCAAATGTGAGATGATTTACCAATGATAAAGATATAAATGGATTAAAAATTAAATTAATGACAAAATTGAGTCACTTTCGATAGTACAAATTTTAACATAGCGGAGGATAGTGTCATTTGTTGCCTATTCATCCGCTAATTGAGTTACTTTATTTTAAATTAAGCGCGATTAGAGTCCGTTAATATTTTAAAATCATATTTTTAGAAAAATATTTCTCAGGGTAAAACAAAGAGTATATGAAGATATTGTTATCTATTATAAAAAAACAAAACCCTTTTCTTATAGGTGTGTGTATGGGGATGAATATATCAAGTTCTACTTATCCATCATAATTGTTAATAATTGAGTAACACAAACAATTTTGGCCTAAAAGACACAACTCGTGATCAATTTCACTATGTTTTAACTTGTATTTAAGACACTGACTTTAGAAGCAGAACACAAACCTATTTTTGTTATTCGTGTAGCGAAATCAAGATTGATGATAAAGTCAACAAAGTTTTCATGGTATTTCGATCTACCTTTGTAGTCTCGATCGCCTCATTAGACTCAGATAAAGTATAAGGTACAAGTGAAGAAAATAAAAAATAAAAATGAAATCCACCCCTTACCCTAGTCTAACCTTAGTTTGGTTTCAGTATATAGAGACTCAGACAAAGGGGGATGCTGGTGATGCTTCTAAAACAAAGAAGCTAGATAATAACTAGAGGAAAGCACACAACAAAAGTCAAGCAGGAATCATACAGATTTTCTGCACTGCAATCTTCTGTGACAAAACATAGACTCAGGCGATTACATGAACGAGACACTCCCAAAATTTAACATTTAGGCATAATACATAAACAAGCACTCAAACGTGTCCTTTGTTGGCAAGTAAACGCTTTAACTTTGAGTGTGCACATCTAGACATCTCAACTTGTCACCACTGTGTCAATTGAGCACTCCAACTTACAAAATAATCATCTAGAAACCTTCAAAACTTATGTGTCATGTCAGCATCAGATGTCCATGAGATAAAGTGAGAACGAGTGGAGTGTTAAGTTGTACGTTAAAACCAAGATGAAGTGTTGAGATGTACAATCCCAAAAGTTGAAGTGCTTACTTACTAACTATGGCCAAGTTATGAATGTAAGCTTAAGCATTATGCCTAAAAGTTACTGTCGACTTAGAGTAGGATCATTACCTTTCACACATGGATAACCAAAGAGTAGTTTCTGGACAATATGTATTGTATGTTAAGCAAACACAATAACTTCATCATAAAATCGATACAACATCAAGAATACGCTCTGTGTAAGACATTGAGATTGATGTCACCTAGCAGTTCCCCGATTCAAAGACCTGTGTTCTACGATGACTCTTCCATGACTGTTTCCGTAGCCAAGCTTCTCTTCCAGGTTTTCAACTGCTACTTTGACAACATCACTGCCCCTTCCTTGCCCCTGCCTTTCTTCGAACGCCAATATCAGTTTGCATTTATCATACAAAATTAAATCCAGCTGTTAGTTGTGCGGCCACACCAACAGGACTAGGAATTAGCAGCTTCAGAGGAGAGGAAAGAAGAGCAGCTAAAGGAGCACCAATGATGGAAGAAGCTTGTCCGCTACTACCAACACCACGTCTATCAGCTGTTAGAAGGCCTGTTTTGCAGTACAGCGCAAAGTCCTCACAATTGTTAAGGAACACATTATAGTGCCCGAATCCATTTTGAAGAAGATACATTGCTCGGTGTATGATCATCTCAGGAGGGTCTGATGCTGCAGTAGTGCAAGTGCCCCCTCGCACTCTGGTAAGGAAAACAGATGGGCTTACTCCATAATCAAAGTTGTAGAGTGAACCATCATGGAGAAAGCAATCCAGACAAGAAAGAACAACACCACTGTTAGGTAGCTTAAATCCACAGTCGGGAAAGGTTGGACATGAAGAAGAAAGGTCTGACATTCCATCATCATCGTCAGCATCAGAAAAGGCCTCAAGACGGTTAAAATGGACCACTTTGCTTCCGCCAACAAAAATACCTATGAATACCACATTCTTAGAAGACTCAACACATAAAAAAATGTACTTATCTGCGGGAAGAAAAATTGACCTTTCGATTCAATACTAATTCGAGCATCGTAATTTAAATAAATACAAAGAAAATGGACTTGTAGATCAGAGGAATTGCAGTCATATATTGCATGTAAGATAGATTTTACAGCAAGGTTCAGACGAGGTATAGAACCAACTCTTAGACATTAAGTGTTTGCTTCATATCTTTTTAATTAGAAAGTATGCATCTCGAGAGACCATGTGATAGCCTGAGAAGCAGTTTTTTGGTTTGTTGGAGGTCATTCAAATTTCAGCAATAAAGCATCCATAAGACCACAGCATGTCAAACATATAACACAAAAACTCCAGGAGACCACCTCTAGCCTATCAATCAATTAATCTGCACCTTAAATCCTCTAAAATTGCTAGTTTTACCATCAAGTCGTAATTGTGTGCAGTAAAAACTGAAGTCCTGTATTGTTTCAATTGTACAATGCAAGATTCATAGAAGAAGATTTCACATGAATGTCACGAATCCTCACTTTGGTCATACTGATATGCTACCAAGAAGTAGCATTTAATATAGTCATCACATCCAGAATGAGAGTAATAATCATTTTGCTAGGTTTTATTGTACCTTCTAAAAAGATAGAAGAACACATGTTACAGCAACAATACTTCAAATAATTCAACTATGTGGCTACAGCATTTTTCTCTATTTATATTCAGATCAACAGCTCTCTTAGCTACAAAATGACAATTTAGTAGCCATAATGTAGAAATCAACATATCGTGACGTGCATACCTACCTTTCAACTAAATTTTCATGGAGGAGATAACCTTAACAATCCAACAGAATCCAACTTACGCCATTTCAAATTGCAGTATCGTTTAATCATATTAACCAGGCAATAGGACACACAAGAATATCGATCCATCTTTTTTAGCACCTTTGTCATTATAATGATAGTATTTCACAAGGATTAAGTACTATTTGTAAGACTTAAAATAATTAAAAAGTCTAGCACTGATTAAGCTAATGTATTAGGACATCAGGGTGGATCTAATAACAGGCTTTCCAAGATGGAAGGTTGAGGAACTATATGTCCGTGTTGTAACAGTTACTCGGTTCTCATTTCATACTTACTCTAGAATAGAAGAAAAGAATCTAACTCTAGTTTAGGTAACTTTGGCAAACGTAAGGATATTGACACTTATTTCACACAACGATTTTCTAGAACTAAGTTGCACAGACTCTTCGCTTTCGATGCTGCACTCGTGTCGGATTCTTCAAAAATAAAACACTACTTTGGAGAATCAGACACGCACTGATTGACATTTTTGAAAATTCCAAGCAACATAGTTTTAGAAATAGCTACACATATACCCTAAATGATTATAACACTCAAACCGTTCGTCATTCAGAATTTCTCAGCTCATCTCGGTCTTATTTAAAAGCTCTAATAAAATTACTAAATTCGATACACTTGTTTTTGAAATCCGATGCACACATGATTTAGGCCAGACACATATCTCAATCCTGAACCTCCATATGTACAAGCAAGCTACTCAGGACTCAATCACGAAACTTATCAGGGTTGGGGTATACAGTCGTAAGTGCGGTGGAGGATGACAGAGGACGTGCTCGTACGGTTCATAGAAGGATATGAAAAAGTACTTATTTGAGGCAATATCCATGTATTCAAAATTTCATGCAATCAATAGATACACATATCAACGGTTCATAATGAACCTCCATAGATATAAGTGACCTACTTCAATACTAACAACAACAACAACACACCCAATATAGTCCCTCTAGAAAGGGTAAGATGTATGAGACCTTACCCTATCTCTGGAGAGTAGAGAGGTTGTTCCGAATAGACCCTCAGCACAAACAAAAACTTCTCAAAGCCACTTCCACTCTACTTCATCCAAAATCACATAAAACACAAACAAACATATATATACCTCCATATACAGATAAAGAATAATCTAGTTATTGGCTCATTGCTTAATGACAAAATTTAGGAAACAACCTCTCTACCTCCCAAGACGGCATTACATCTGAGTACACACTAGCATCCCCACACCTCACTTCTAGGCAGTCTTGTTGCCACAAGAGTACGTTTATTACCGGCCTCATATCAATTCCCGCTGACCCTTCCCCTTCCCGCACACCTATTACTATCTGATCCTCACGGTCCCAACCCACTCCACCATGTCCCTTCAGTGTCCTCACTTATCTTGCCTCCATCTTGCGATAAACAATTTCTGCAATATTTTATTCAAATTACACCGGGTATCTTCTTCTTGCTGTAAATTATATCCAATTAGAGAGACAAAATAAACAATGAAAGCACATCAGAAGCTATTTTCACTTGACAATCCCAAACAAATCTAATTAGGTTCACTAATTCACATGATAAAAGACAAATCTTGACTGTCAAAACAAAATGAAAACATTCAAAATGGGGAAAATCACAGATAACAGCAGATTTCTAAGAAGGAAAAGTAAAGTAAACTAAACACACAAACGAAAGTACACAGAGAGGCAAAAATGAACTATTTTTCTTTCTTGAGTTTATTTTGGTGAAATTACCATGGTGGGAGTAAGCAAATACAGCTCTGTAAGTGTAAATATGGTCTCCTGGTTTGATTTCATTCCTCCCCACTCTGTTTGTCAACAACCCCATTTTCTCTTTTCTTGAAAACAATGTAGTAGTTTGCAGAAAGTTTGAATCTTTTTGGGAACACAAGATAAACCCACTGTGAATCTTTGATTAATCATGCAAATAGACACATTTCACCATTAATAATAAAAAAATATGTCAGAATCGGAGTGGTTTACCTATTGATTTGCTCAACAACCCTTTCAAAGATGGATACATTAATACTATACTAATAAAATCCTTGACATGATAAGTCTGCATGCTTATTCAGCTTCAGCTATTTTTTTCCTATTTTATTGGGAAAAGATATTTTGAAAAATATTTAATTTTGGTCGAAATTATTGTTACTAATATCATATTTTATGGAGTATTTTTTTGTTTTGCACTATTTGTCTTTTTTTTTTTTATGTTCATCTGAGTACATATATATACTATTAAATAGTGTGAGAATAAAATGTTCTTTCCAAAGTTCTATATTATCATAGTAATTTTAATCAAAGTTCGAATATATTGATATATTTTAATTCGAAATGATGTTTTAAGGAAAATATGAATACTTTTAAAATTTATAATTTAAAATAATTTTAAAATATTTGTGTGATTGAAAATTATTCTTTTATGTTAATTATAATAAAATGACAGTCTTAAACGAATTAAAAAGGAAAGAATGTGATGCAATGAGGCAGAGAAAGAGGGGGAGTAGAGAAATGGTTGGAATTTGCTAGGAAGAAGGGGAGAACTTTAGATTTTGCCTTGTGGGGTCTAAAAATATGTTCTCTTGAAATGTTTTCATGTTCTTCCTATAGATCACACACCCTAATAGCAAAATAATACTTATTTAAATTAGATTTGGAGAGAAAAAATATGGGCACATTTTATTCTTAACTTTGTTTATATTTTTTTTTAGGAAAATGCACAAGTATTTTCTTAATCTGTCTGAAATATTAGACACACTTATACTATACTAAGGTCATATTACCTTTCTGAACTTATTTTATAAGTAATTTTCTACCTTTTTCGGCCTACGTGACATTAGTTTTAAAAAAAGTCAATTAGTGTTAGACCCACAAGATAGTATCACGTAGGCCAAAAAGGAACAGAAAATTATTAATAAAATAAATTCAGGGGGTAATAGGACTTTAATATAATATAAGTGTGCTTTGTGAAATTTCGAGTATAGATTGAGGGGATACTTGTATATTATCCCTATTATTATAAGATAGAGATATAATTTCGGATGGCTCATAAATTAAAAGAATTATGATTATCCAAGCAACTTACAATATTTTTAGTATTAAAATAAGTGATAATTTTTAAACGTATGGTACCATTTCTTATAATGAATTTTTTGAGAAAATAAAAATTAGTTTTCGGAACTTATCGATAGATTAATTTTCCCCCATTTTCATGAACTGAAGTCTAATCCTTCATCATGATTCACAAAACAATCCTTATTTACTGAGAAATCAATTTTCTTGCACACCTTGTCGGGATCCCGAACCAAATAGAAACTTATCTTGCTTTTCTTTATTTTACGAACATGGTCTTGAAGAAAAGTAATTTTTAATGATGTAAAACGTTAGGTATTAAACATGACTAATTTTAAAAGAACAAGGTCAGATCCTTTTGGAACCCAAAAACATCAATTATTTTGGATAAAATGGAAGTGCTATTTAGCACTTATTTGGAAATAAAAGGAATATAAACTATGCACCTTCAAAAAATTGTATTACTTTTGTTTTTTTTTTAAATGGTATTTTTAATTGGAATCTTATTTTTTTAATCAGAAAAACTAAAATTATTTATAAGTTCATATCCTCCTTATCAGGAAAAAGAGAAAAGACATAAAGTTACACGAAGTGTATACAAATGCAAAAAGACATTTTAAACTATGCGCAAGTATTCCTATTATCTCCATAAGAAAAATCTTGAAACTAATATATTACATCAAAGTTTTTTGTCCACCTGAGCATGGAGAGTATATAACACTCTTTTAAAAAGCGTGACAAATTAAAAAATAGAATATATTTTTTTTTACAAAGAATTTTTACATAAAAAATATATTTTTAGGTTTCTTATTTATTTTAAACATTTTTCTCCTATTATTTTTTCTTTTTCTTTCTTCCTTCTTCTTCAAAAATTCATGGTCATCTTCATTTTAACTTATCACTTTCATGGCAACTTTTACCACAACATCCATCGGTGTTTTATTCACTATTAGTTTAAAGCTCTTCAATTTTTTAATTTATATCTGGATATTTTAATTAGATTTCGACGATGATTGATAAACTTCATTAGATTTTCAAGATGATTAGTAGAACATTATTTAGTTTTTATCAAAATTTTAATTAAACTTTTTCAATTTTAGGAGTGAATTCTTATGCTTTCGAAATTATCGTTTCTAGTTTGATTTATATGGACATGCGATAAATTAAATGATGTCCCTTCAAACTTTTGATGTCTTTCTTGAGAAAAAATACTTAGTTTGGTTATCAACACTCAACCAAGCTAACAATAGTCTGCATGTGTTGTGAAAGGAAGATTGACCCACTAAGAAGAAGAAAAGAGAAAGGACACGGAGGGGGTACAAACTTGCTCTGAGTGTTGGGGTTAGGTGAGGATAGCGGTGAAGAAGAAGACAAAAAGAACGAAATGTGAAGGACGCCCTTCAAGTTGGGTTGAAGATGAATTAAAAATTGAATTGACATTAAAATAAAAATACTAAAACTAAATAAGTAAAAAATAAGAGAAAGAAATCAAAAAAAATATAAAATGACATACAAAACTATATATTTCACATTTGAATTAAGATGTGTCACACAATAATTGATGTGTGATTACACTTGTCATGTAAATTGATAATTGATCCAAAAAAGATGTAAAAAATATGTCGTGAAATAGTGTGGGAGGGGGGGTAATTAGGACATTCAGAATAGTTAAGATGTTTTTTTAAAAATTTATTTGGACACCTTCGGTGTACTTTATGATTTGGTCACCCTAGGAAAAATTATATATATATACAGTTATCGACTACTTTTTTTTTTCTATAAGTGTTTAAAACTTACAAAAAATCTCTTATTTTTTTCAAATCTCATTTCTTCCAGATACATAAATTATTCTAGGTCCAAACTAACGTTTCTTCGTTTCCTTTTTTTCTCTTCTTCAATCCTTCCCTATTTTCATTCCCACAATCTTATCAGTTACATTATTCATCTCAATTTGAAGTTCAAGAAATTTCTCTCTCCGGTCCATCAAATACCCAAATTTCGATCATCATATTCATAGACCAACAAAAAATGAAAATAAAATATCTTTAAAAAATTTCATATTCCAATAGAATTTATTGTACCTTATAATTTATGCAGAAGAGTTAATGTTGGAAAAGAGGTTTGACTGCTAATCTTTTTGCTACCAGTTGCCGGCACATCTAGTCATTTGCTAACATATCTATTTAGCCGTTCATCGTGCGAGTGAGCTATTAGGTTATATTGATCCACATATGTCCAAGCAACAACATTAGGACAGCCAATTGTAGAGAATGGAGTATTAGTCCGGAATGTGAATAAACAAAATTATCGAATTCCAAAAATCTTTTCAAGAAACACATACAGAAAACATTATAGTTTGTAGATGAATTCATGAGTTTAAACATTGTTGAAAGTGAAGAAAACGACTATGGAGAGTTGGTTACCAGAGCATAAAAGAGAACCGCGTATAAAAGGATTTATTCATCACACTTGTTGTTTCAAACAGATCTAATTGTTGATTTTTTTTTTTGGGTTTGTGTCACTTTTTGTCACTTATGATATGGGTCAGTTTTTTAATTGATTAGGGATTGTGTGTATCATGTAAATTAATTTTATTGCGTCAGTGCTCAATATTATTGTTGGAATTCTATCACCTCCGTAAATTTCTGCAAAGGAAGTACGACAGACAGGTGTTTCTATTTGTTCATGAAAACTGAACGATTATCAATCGATCAATACTTTGTATTATTTATATAACTTCAACAATACAACGATAAAAAAGTTCTGTAACCTGGAATTATAAAACTCTAATTTCTAGAGAAATTATAAAATTCTAATTCTAGCTAAGAAACTATAACTCAAATTGCTAGCCTACCCCAAAGACACAAAAACCCCGGGTTTATTATATCTGACTAATGTCTTCCAGTTCTCAACGAGTCGAATAAACTCCTACTCCAAAACTCAAATTATAACACAAGGACTCCTTGAATTACATATCTATAAACAGCTTTTCACTTAACTCGCACAAACACTCCCCAAGTTATATTAATCTTACTTTCCAAACCTCTGATAGTGTTTAATTTCTGCTATATTAAGTGCCGCAAATTTTTATCAGCGAAACTATCGCCCTATTATAGATTTGAAACTTAAATCCATCAATCCTATTTCAACAGAAATCCTACCTTCAGTACGACTCCTTTTTGTTGTGAGCGAATCTCACTGTTGATCAACACTTGAACGGTCTTGTCGCCACTATCTTCAACTGCTTGGCTAATACAACTTGATGCTTTGCCCGTCGACAACCTTGTGTGTAAGTTCAATTTGGATTCTTTTTCATTGTTTGTCTTTGATCACAATAGCTTCTTCGTTTCTTCTTAACACTTATGCTTGCTCTACCTTCAAGACTGTAAACAGGAAGTCGAACATTTGGGATCTAGGTAATATACTGCCCAAAAAAATATCTCTTAGTTAAGAACAAAAACCTTCTACAAAATTTCCTTATAGTGCCACAAAACTTTCCTTAATAAAATAAGAAAAATTATTGATCGCTAATTCCTTTGTCAACTTGGTTCAAACTCCTTTATTAAAGGGCATTTTTACTGTACTAGTTGACATGTCGAAAAAGCCAATACTCACAGACACATACTTTCTATTCTTATAATTCGCGAGGTGACAATCACTTATTCCAAGTTCATGGTTTGTGCATCGGTTTCTGGGATATTTGTCAAATAATTCACAAATCTTACTGTAAGAGTCTAACAATATGAACATTAGAATTTCATCAGGAGTGTTGATGGGGCTCCAGTAAAGTTTTTGGGTCGAGATCCAAAGTGACCTGCAAAATTCTTTGTTACACAGTGCACTCAATATGGCACTTTAGAACTATCCCTATTTTTTTATAATATACATACGCAAATCCTTACAAATGGCACAAAAACGCGTGTTATGCACATTTCTGCTGCGAGAGGTATGATATTGTTATGCCACTAACGGTAAAAATTAAAAAAGGCGAGAAATGAAAATATTATTACCGTAATGAATGTACCCTTTTATAGAATTATCTTTATATTTCCAAAGTCAAAAATCTAATCATCACCTCAGTCTGCCTCTTTCAAATCAATGAGTATTTTTTCCCTCACATCTTTAAAAACGATTTGGCTCATATTTTGGAACAAATGGCTTCTAATTTTTTTGTCCATTGTGGAAAAAGAGCAATAATGAAGATGTTGCTTGGGATCTGACCAACAATTCACGGTCGTGGTCTTCTGGAGTGAAGATGGTCGGTATTGTTCCATTTAAAAATATTTTTGTTTAAATTTAGTTATCGAGACTGCCAATTTTGATAGTGAATTTGTTCTTCTTAAACAGGTTGGATGCAAGTTTTTTAGGTGGTGTGAACTTCATTATATTGAACACGCTAGAATTGCTATTTCGGGATTACAAAAGAGGATAAAAAACATGATGAAGAAAAGGAAAGATTAGGAGGAAATATCGACTTTTGTTGATCATTATGATACTATCTTGGATTTATAGAGAGTTCTTTATGTAGTAAATGTTATGTATATTGGTTGAAAAAATTATGTCAGAATTGTTTGTTCGTAATGTAGCTTTCTTTATGGGCTAGGGGCTGTCAATATGTATTGTAAGCAATCAAAGTAATGGATTGAAATGCACTATTTTAGAGTTGACAGTTTGTCTCCAACATTGGCTTCAATATTCATCATTTTTACAATTGAATAGCATTATTCACACACTTTCATACTAGCATGATTCACACACTTTCATACATAGTAAACACTTAACATCAAGGCAGCCTTAATATGAATCATAACAAACACCAAAAGGCTTCACAAAATACAACTTAATATCCATTAAACACAACTTAACAAACTTCAAATATTTATCTATGCAAACATACATCAAAATAACCTAAATACATCAAAATGATCAGTAATTGGAGTATGCCTTTACAAACAATTATCAAAAATCCACTTCCCCTTGGATTTGTTTTGCACATTTTTCTTTGACAATTGTTGAAGTTGATTTTCAGTCATTGCATCTTTTCCTTTTCATTTTAAACTAAGTGGCTTGAATCCAAGATCAACATTTGTTTGTGATGCATCTTTAAATGCTACCCCTGTTCCACTTGAGATAACTCTTTCACTTGATTTTTCTGTCTGCATAATCCATAGGGCATTATTTAGTATACCTAAATAAAGATGTAAGAAAATCAACTAAAGAAGGCAATATACATACGTTAATCACTTGTCTTCCAGATCGTATGTCTGTATAAACACCAAATCCCACATCTCTTGTTCTTTTTCTTCCAACTGAAGCAGCTGGTTGCATTCTAACTAAACAAGTTGGTGGCCTTCCAACTGAATAAGGTGGTGGCATTCCAACTGAAGAAGATGATGTCCATGCAGTTGAAGAAGATGTTGCCCTTGCAGTTGACTGCTTCTTTTTCCTTCCTATAACCTTTGAAGTATCTGCACATAATGCCTCACTGGTGGTTGTGAAAGCTGCCTCACTGGTGGTTGTTGAAAAGGCCTTGCAGGCTGTTGTGTGGGTTGTTCAGAGGGCTGTAAAGACACACAATTAGAAGTATAAAATTGATTAAAATTTAAAACAAAAACAAAATTACTTACAACTGGTTTACAAGTTCTTTTCTTATGCCCAACTTGATGGCATTTAGAACATGACATCTTCACTCCATTCTTTGATGTTTTCCCCCTTTTTTTTTCTTGGTTCATCTTTTCTTTTCTTCTACATCTACCTGGTCTTCCAGACATTGACTTCACTTCAGGAGGCTCAACACGTGGGTTATTGGTGTTAGGCCACATTACCATATTGGAGATGAGTTGTAAAAAGTACTTATATGCATTTCAGAATGTATCTTTTTTGTACCAATGTTCCACATAATTTTTTGGTTCTTGCCCAATATGATATAAGGCACAAATTGCATGTTGGCAAGGTATGCCCCTTAACTGTCACAACCTACAGCTACATGTCTTTCTAGTCATGTCAATTATGTGTCTATACTCTTCTTCTTGGATTTCAAATTCAATGTCATGATTCCAATTCACCCTTAGTGCCCTGCCAATCTCTTTGTTTTCTTCTAAAATCAATCTTGCCATAGGTGAAATGTCACTGATCCAAGTATCTGCAAACTTAATCATATCTCCATGCCTATCCAGCATTTTATGCCTAATATCTTCAAGCATACTAATTACAAATTTGTGTCTAGGACCAATACTCCATGAGTTAAATGTTTCACACATATTATTTTCTACCACATTACACTTTGATCTTTCACTAAATAAAGCTCTACACCAATATTATTTGTTATATCCAAGCACATTGACCTGGTCTCAAATATTTTATGACCCCAATTTTCCCATCATATTCAAACGTGTCATATCTTAATTTAACCTCAAAACTAGATTTGCGAGCATCTATAACAATGTTTTTCTCCTTTCCTCACCTCTCCATCTTTTTTTGCCAGTTTTGCACCAAATATGTCTTGCAACACATTCTTTCTTTCAGCATTAGAAAGTAATAAGACTCATGCCACCTCAAGACCCTAAGAAATATAAAATCAAGACACTTATTATCATACCACACTAACAATATCACTTACTTTCACACATAACAACATCCACCACACATTGAAGTATGATGAAAAATAAATAAACACAATAGGAACTCACTTGCTTTCAAACACTAAAGACAACCCGTGACAAGAACTAACAGTTAAAAAGTTACGGAACACCAAAGCAGTAAAGTCAAGAAAAAAGTATAATAAATATCTTTTGCATTGTCATACATGGATTGTTATGCCATTTACATCACCAAGTGTGCAACAGTTCTTCAATGAGAGAGCTTAAGAACCAACTCCAGAGGTTAGTTTTGATTCAACAACTGCCCAAGCTAGGATACATTTGATTGTCCAATTTTTCCCACAACCACTGAATAATCTTCTCTACAAGCAACCTGTCAAAAAGCATTCATCCAATCATATACATCTCCTCAACCTTCTAGCCATACATTTTTTCCAATGCAAAAAACAGAATAAAAATATTTGAACAAGTGTAAGACAGGGACGTTTCATATAGTTCTAACCAACAAGAACTCCAGGATTTGTACTCTTAATCATATCGGCATAGTCTAACAACCTTGAAAAACTCAGTTTCCAATCACCAAGAAACTTGGAAATAACATAATTTTTGCCCTGGAACATATTGATCTTTCAACTTTTTAATCACCATTCTTTTCTAATGTTCTTGAATCTTAGTTCTTTTGTTTTCCTTGCAGCTTCCTACTTTTGTCTTCCCTACGTTTTCTCTAAAAGATATCAGTCTTCATCAATTTCACTTATCATCCTGATGGAACATCATCCTAAGGCCATCCTCTTCAAAGTCAAGAGAATCCACCATTTCCTTTAAACTAATGCTTTTTTCAACTTCACCTACCCATGTTGAAACACTAGAGCAATTTTCCATCTGATTATTTTATCAATAGAAAATGGTTCCCAAAGTAGTGGACCCCCCTCATTTATCGTCCACAGCTTCAAAAAAAAACTTAATAGATGACCACTCACACATTCTTTAACAAAGTATCTAGTTGGTTGTCACTTTCAACTTAACAAAATTAGGGTTAAGGATCTTCAGTTTAAAAAAAGCATCAACTTCAATCATACAATAGCTTTTGCAGGCGATTCAATTCGGTCAAAGAGAAGTGATCTTATGTGCTGTGAAACGATGGTTCAATTTCGGGCCGTCTGACCTTTATAAAAGCACCGCCATGGTGAAAAATATAGCTTATAGTATGACCAATAAGCATAGATTGTAAGAAAATAACAATTTACATTAATTGTGACAACAGGTTCTACTTTTAATAACAATATACAACTTTCAAATAGCACAAAATATGGACAACCAAACAAATCGAGGGGGAAGATGAACATCAACTTCAATTAGCAATTCTGAATGATTTGCGTCTTTGATTTCCAAGTTTGATTCCCATGATAACTAGGGTTTTCACTTGAGCTGAGTGACTGTGAGGATACAAACGGGAGAACTGTGAAATGGGTAGGAAAAGGAAACGTACCCTAAATATTAATTTAAAATAATTTTAATTTTTTTAGTTCTAAATGACGTGTACACTTTTTTAACAAAAAAAAATGGTTGTGCGTAAAATATTATAAGTTGCAGGCCCTTGTGCAGCCCATTGAGTGGCTTCAACTAATACCCAGATGGGCGCGATGCATTTCCCGCTCTTTGGGTCCAAAATCGCGTGTGTATTTATTAAAAAAATAGAATAGTTAAAGTGTCTATTTGTGAATGTATTGTGAACGTTGAGGTCATACTTAAATTTGAAGCCAAAGTTTAAGGGCAAATATATGTTCTATTGACAATTGAGAAGTGTGAAAGATTTCTCTACTCTTTTTTTTAGTTTTAATGGTGCGTTCTACATATCTTTAATGTATATAGTTGATTTTGATTCTCAATTACTGCTTTATAAAAAATTTTTTCTTTTTCGTTTCACCTTTACAATACATTATAATTTTATCATATACAATATATCATTTTCAAATATTAGTTTTGATACATAATTCTAATTTATTGAAACACAAATTAATATGTATTATGTTGATAATTTTGTATTATATATAATACAAATTTCGTTATCTTTTACTATCATATACATGTCCAACCTTGTTCAACTAGAAGATTATGTATCTGTAAGATATTATCAAATATTACTATTGATACATAAACAAATGTTTTATAACAAAATCAGCCTGTATCATATTCATAGTTATGTACATGACACATAACATTGTTATGTATCATAGTTTTTTTTTTAAATATGATACATAACTGTATAAATCTGTTGACTTTCTTTTTTAATTTGTTACAATTTCAAAGAGATTTGAGAGAAGAAAATTTAAAATTTGAATTGTTTGGATCTATTATTAGATTGACATCAATTTGATTTGCGTGATTTGAGAAACTGATAGTATACATGTTTCAAATGTAATGTATCCAGAAGAATGAAATGTACCCGGATGACATTACTTTTAGGAGATTTTTGAACATTAAAAAAAATAGAGATAAAATGTAATTTGCTCTGGCTATCCAAAAAATTTTACTTTATTTTATGTTCCCTTTTCTAATTCAGCGGCAAATTACTTACGTGAACTTTGCCTCCTTTCCCAAAACTACAAACTTCTTCCCCAAGCTAGCTTTAATGCAATTTTCAATGATGGCAAAGTTAAAATTTTAATGCAACACAATGAAACTTGGGATTCAAACAACAAATACAATATTATTATGTTGATGCAATTTTAGTCAATTTTACTTTCAATTTTGATAGATCTGGTCGAAACGATAGCAACACAGCTATAGAAGGAAATTGCTACAAGCAATATAAAATATGCACTTCCACATGAACTTTCACCACTGAAAATTACGAATAACATGGGGGTGAAAATCTATGTTGCATTGAAGAAACGCAATCCTGTAAAAAATAATAATCAAGAGCAACATTCAGTGTAAGAAAATTTTCAATATCAGACTCAAAAATCTCGTAAAAAAAGAGGTATGTATAGGATATACATCAAAGTATGTGTGTATATATACTCTGATGGTATCAAATAGAGAAAAATAGTGCTTCGGTGAAGAACATTACTCTACTATTCTTTGATACTATTAGAGCATGTCTATATATATACTACGATAACTTTAGTGAAAAAGACTGCTAAAAAATTGCTTAATACCATCAGGTTTATTATACTATAATAGTGTCAAGGAGTAAGAGGCAGAAATCCAGTGAAAACTAGCTAAATCGATGATTGATACCAGAAAAGTATATATATACTTTCATGGTAACAAAAAGACACAATGCTTCAGTGAAAACACTACTCGATTACTCCTTGATGCGCGCTCACACGCTATATGATGTCATCAAGAAGGGACATGCAATGCTTCAATGAAAAAAATCGATCAATTAATGTTTGATACCATCAGAGCTTTATATATACTCTGATGGTATCAAGCAGTAAGAGACAGAGATTTAGTGAAAACTAGCTAAAAAATTAATGTTTTGATAACAACGTGTGTGTGTATTATCTGATGGTATTGTTCAACAAATACTACTTAGTTTAATTTTCAGTGCTATAGAGATCATATATACGAAACATGAACAAAAAAATTTGAAAGCTTAATTACGGTTTTTACCTTTCTATAATTAATTGCTATAAAATATTTCAATATTTGGATTGTATAAATTTAAGTCTAAATGTTAGTGACTTTTATCCTTATAAGATTAATTTCTATCTAAATATCTAATTTATTGATATTCTTCATTAAATCTATATGTTATATCATTATTTTATTTTTTTAAAAAAAATTACTTAAATTTCTTTACTTTTCTCTTATTATAAAATTTTTCCTTAAACCCTCTCATGAATAATAGAATTGATGTGGATAAAGTATTACTTTATGATAAATAACGAAAGTTAATAATTTTTAAAAGGTGAAATCTACAAAATGGGACTACACATGATCATGTCCTCTTATTATTATACAAGAATGAAATCTTGATACAAATTAAATTTCATTGATACTTAATACACGCTAAGAACTTTAGTTATTCTGTATACATTGATTTGCTAACTTTAATTGTTTTTTTCATATTCTTCATTTATTTATTATTATTTTCTATTTACTTATCAATTTTTATACTCTTAATATTCAAAACTCTCATATGTTTCATATTCATAACCTCCAAATATTACACTAACAACTTTAAGGAGAATCGTTTGCAGTTCCTTCAATTTACTTATAGAAATTCAACTTCTTTATCTCATGAAACCTACCACGATATTAGGCTATTATTTTTATTCTATAGTAAAAGTAGATGATGAGGATCTCTGAATTTTGATTAGGATATGCAAGGAGTAAATAAGAACTCAAAGGAGTTATATAATAATTTGTACTTTTTTTCATTATATATACATCAATCTTATAAGGAATAATGCTCAATATTGTATTTTTTCTAAATATTTATCTTTTTTTCTCTCTGTTAGACTCTTACTTAGTTTTCTATGAAGGTTTATTGCCGTAAGTCTTAATTCTTATTTTTTAATTGTTACATTTTATTATTCATTACAATTTACAATATATATTTCATTAAAATTTAGTCATTCTAACATATCTATAAAAATCAAATGAACCCATACGGGCCGAAGCACGATTCCAGAAACTAATATATTATCATGCTATAAAGGAGGGTGTTTTTTTTATAAAAAATATGAGACACCAGTGCATCCAATATCTGCATCATTTTCGATGATGTGATAGGGTATTAATATATCAACGGTAAATAGTTTTACAATTTGGTCCATTTTGTGTAGTTTCCCCTTTTTAAGATAACTACACCTAGTGCTTTAATAATTTCTTATTTAGGTAAAACTCATTTTTATTAAATGATGGTAAAATTGAAAGAACACCATTAATATCTTTTTAATTATGTAAAACACCATTTATTCAGAACAAATCTTGAAAAAGTATAAACAGAGACAGATTCACACTATGAAGAGGGGGTGCACGTATATCTGGTAACTTAAAAAAAGTTATATGTATATCTATTTTGAAAACTGATAGAATTTACAATATACTTAACAATGCAACCACGATAAGCATAAAAGTGCGCTTCTGCTACTAGTACAAGCTAGAAATATCATTCCTTAGATCAGTGTTCGTATTCAACCAAAGACCTTTTTTATTGTTTTTATTTTAAGTTTAGCTTAAAACTCATATTTGAGTTATGTTTATATTGGTACACCAAAATCTTCAAATCTTGAATTATGACTTATTTAGAAATAATGGAAATATTATCGTTGTACACCTTCGAGATATACGGTAGTTTTTGTATTGTATATCATTCAATTATACAAAACATGAATGGTAAATTGTAGGTATACAAATTATACGAGTCCGAAACTCAAAGGGTTACAAAATATTAAACAAAAAATTCCAAAACGGTATTATAAATTTTATATTAACCAAAAACGGTTAAATCGCTGCCGGGTGCAGCCGATTTACCTTTTACTTGAAAAAGTTTTTAAATCGCTGTGACTGTGGCAGCGATTTTGTAAAAACAAATTTTTTTTTGTGTAATCGCTGCTTGTGCCTATTTACTTGCTCTGGCAGCGATTTATATCAAAAAAAAAATTGTTTGTTTTGAGTAAATCGCTGCAATAAGCAATTTTTTAAATTAAAAAAAAAATTTTAACAATGTTTTAAAACAACGATTTTATATATAAAAACAAATATAATATTTTTTCAAAATTTATGTATTATTATAAGAAAATATACAGTAATGTTAAAAATTAAAAATAAGTAAAGTAATAAATATATGTTTCTTTCAAAAAGATATTATAGTGAATTAAAATTTAAAATAAGATGGAATTCAAATAATCAATTTTTTTAAAATAAAAATTAAAGGAAAAAAATTCATTATTTTTTAAAAAACAAAACTGATATATATTAATATAATATTAGATAGATATAAAGTTTAAAGAGTACATGCCAATAGTAGACCCTTTGGTTTATGAGTTAAATTTTGAAAAGAAACTATTCACTAGTTAAAGAGGATCACATGGACAATAGTTAAACCCTTGTTTTTATATGTAATTTTGAAAGAAAATATTCACAAGTTTTAAGAGGATCACATGACAATAGTAAACCCTTTGTTTTTATTGTAAAATTTTTGAAAAGAACAAGATTCCATTAAATAGTTACATCGTACTTTGAATTCTATACCTGGTCTTGCAATCTTTCAATATTCCAATCAATCTTACTTTAATCTTCACAATCTTAAAAATTTCTTGGTATTCTTCAAATATTTCTAAGTTTAAAAGAATTTTCTTATAAGGTTGAGCTTAAATTATTTTAATTAATTTTATACTTTTATATGATATTGTGATATATTTCAATCGTTTGATACTTTACTAATGTTAAGTTTTCTTTTTTTATTTTTTGTGTATAGATATGGATCCATCAAATTTATTACGTACATCTGGGTCAAGTTAGAGCATTGTGTATTAAAACTTCAAGTTCATCATACGTTTATGAAGGAATTGGAATGGTAGCAAAAGAGGAAAGAGAGATGTTCTTATATAGCGTCGTTGGTGATATTGAATTTTTTGGCAAATTTAAAATATATCCATTACAATTCTCGCATCCTTCAATGTTTTGAAAAAATTGTAGATTAAAGGCATTCTTGTGTGGATGTGTGCCTATGACTCCGGATTAATTTTGTTTAATTGAAAAGGTGGCGTCAGGAAACTCATACTGTTCACATGCGAAAACGGCGAAGCTACCATAACTTTACCAAAGATATTGGAAATTTTATTCGGAATGGTAGAGTTGGTTAGTCTATAATTTTAAAGGAGCGATTCTTTAGGGATTATCAGGTAGACAAGAAATGATTTTTTTCAATTACCCGGATGGTTACACGATATTAGTGGTTTTTCGGGTTGTGAGTAGATGTCAAAAACAATAAATTATGAGTATATCGAAGGGTTTGGAAGTTATTTAATGATTAAATCAACTAAGATGAAGTCAACAAAGATGAGATTATAGGTATTATGGTTTATGTGGTGGATCAATATTTCCGGATAAATCTATAATAAGCTTAATTTGGACATTTTGATTGAAATGAGACTAATTTAGATTTAATGTCAACTCAAGCATGGGGACGGTCCGCATTAATAGGCCGCATTATCATATTTGATAATGTTTATGCAGGAGCGTCAATGAAAAAACTCAAATAAAGTTTGTGAAATTTCTTCTTAGTGCAGGATATACATATTTTTTAATTAAATATTTTATATACTGTATATGCACTTTTAAATTAAGTGCATTATAAGTTAATGATATGTATTATTGTCGATTTGGGCATGGGAAAGAATTATTCACCTGCAACCATTGCCAAAGCCTCTAAGAACCAATCAATTTGATGGTTTAACTGCGCTTGCACAGTAAAGGATGCGACGAGAAAATCATCAAAATGAGGCACGAACTTTTAAAAAAATTGCTTATTGCAGCGAATTTAATAAAAAAAAAGTTAAAATAAATCGCTGCCGCTGACAGCGATTTATAAATAAAAAAAAATTGATATAATTCGCTGCCAGAGAGCGATTTACAAAAAAAATTTTTTTTTCATAAATCGCGTGCACTGGCAGAGATTATATCGATTTTTTTTTTTTTTTAGAAAATTCGCTGCACTGGTCAGCGATGTTTTTGGTTTTAAAAAAAATTTCTCATAAATCGAGTGCAGGCGATATACCTTATTTTATTTTTAAAAAAAAATAAAGTATATGCAAATCGTGCGGAGCAGCGATTTCGTAAGAAGAAAAAATTTTTGACATCGCTGCGATCAGCAGCGATTTACTTGTTCATAGTAAAAGTGCTAGTAAATCGCATGTGACACCGGTAGCGATTTTTACGTTTTGGTTAAGATAAATTTATTACCGTTTTGGAATTTTTGTTAACTTGTGTACCTGTGGAGTTTAGGACTCAAAATTATACGTGCTATATCTTTTTCTCTAAATAAATTTCGAATTAATATTTTTCAAAATAGATATTTGACATAATTTATTTTGTCCGCTTGAGCACAATGTGTTAAATATCTCAAACTTACTGAGGATGGATGTTGTTCTAAGTTTAGAACTTAATTATGACTCATTATTATTATTCAGACGATAAAATAACTTTTTTTTAGAGGATCTAAGTCACGATTTATTTGACGAGAGGGAATTGCTCTGATGGTAAGCACCTCTCACTTCAATCGAAAATTGTGAGTTTGATTCACCAAGAACACAAAGGGGGTGGGAAATCCTATGAAGGGTAAAAAAAAAGTCACGATTCATTTATTGATTTGACATGTTTAACCGGTCAAAATTTGATCCAATACCATTATCTATCTATCTATATATTATAATATATATTATTTTTTTAATTATTATTTATTATTATTATCCGTTTATTGATTTTATATATTTTAACTTGTCAAAGATTGCCCTTTATTATTTGCCACTTCAATATTGTTATGGTGCAAGTCAACCAAAGTAGTTTAGATTATATGAGATAGAAAAACTAATTTTATTAAATTTTCTAATGGGAATTAGATATATAGTGAAGTTATTCATGACCTCAGGAAAATGGAAGCAGGTAGCTTCTGGCCTTGACAAATTCAATGTATATTATAACATTTGCATTGAATTGAAAACGAGAGTTGTTTGAAGCGATATTTCCCATGCTCGGGTCGTTTGGTACAAAACATTGATAGTGCTAGGGATTAGTAATCATAGATTAATCATGCAGGAAGGATATAATGCAGGAAGGAATATGTTTTCAAGTGTGTGGTTCAGTACTTTCACTTAATTTTGTATTTAATTTATAATTCTACAAAAAAAAAATCTTTCCTTTATACCCTTGTGTTATTATGAGTGTTTAATTCATGTACTGGGGTAAAGGTAGATAAACTACCGGACCGGATAATTTTTTAAAGAATTATTATTCCATTTAATTAGTTAAAATCCACATACCTATATACTAAAATTATTATTAATTTTAAATGATGTACCATAAGAAATCAGTGATGGAACAATGGATTTCTAATTTTTTGTGCCGGTTAAGTATAATATCCTAAATTAAACATAGATTTAGGATACTTAATTGCTTAAATACCTAAAAGCTTAATTTTTTATTTTTTATTTTTATACTAATAGTTCAAGTGGACAATTGAAAAATTATCTTGAATATAAAAAAAAATCAAGAAAAAAGGGAGAAAACAAACTACTAGTAAAATCATTAAATTATACCAAACAAATTGGAGAATTATACCACATATGATGGATACGCAATCTATGGATTAAATTAAATGAAGTAACCAAACAATGTATTAGTTGGATTAAATTTTAATCCATGAATTATTCTACTTAATACCGCCTACCAAACGGGTTCTTATTGTCTTAAAGTCGATCTTTAGATGTATTAATTAAATGAATGTATTAAAAAAGATAAAAGATGAATTGAAAATCACAAGGAATAAAATTATCTCGAAATATTGATAATTTCTTGAAATTCATAGGGACTAATTAACAAAAGATATGATAAATGGAAGAAAAATTAGTGGTACAATTAGTAGTTGAAAATATGTACTTTTACTCATGTCATGTTAATGTATTTACCTTGGGACACAACCATTTCTAGGAGTCTTTTAGTCTTATTAGGATTTTGGTAATACAAGTGATAAATATATAAAAGAAAAAAATTAGTACTTCATTTTCATTTTGTTTTGTATAACTTCTACTTAATATGAATTTAAATAGATAAACATGCATGGTAAATGAGAATTTATGTAGTCACATTCAACTTATTTGGAATTGAGTTATGGTAATTGCAACTAATTTCTTTATTTTCTAATGGTGATGCAATAATCAAGTTCATATATTCTATTTCGAATTCTTCTAATTTTTATTTTATCCGTGATTTAATATATGCAGCAATATAATTTATTTTAAATTTTTTTATCATTACCTCTCGTGAGGAAAAGATTCTATAGAAAAAAATATTATACAATACAAATATAACATAAAAACTTCTTCTTTTTCAAGTAATCCAAAATATATTACGGTACAGCATCGCATAATATAGTGATAGTGCCCGGTCCGCAGCTGCGGAGTCCGCCTTCCCTTGAAAATACCTCCCAGAGGGGAGGTTTATAGTACAGATGTACGCTAAGGAATATTATTAGTAAGTGTGATTAATTAATTTTCATATTGAGAGATAAAATATTCACAGTTATAGATATCTCACTAAAAAGTACAAATATTAGTATGTTAGTGCCAATTATTTTCAATTGCGGGGATAGCTCAGTTGGGAGAGCGTCAGACTGAAGATCTGAAGGTCACGTGTTCGATCCACGTTCACCGCATTGTTTTTTTTGGGTTCAAATTATTTTCTTTTTAATTTAAAGTTTTATGTGATCAGACGAGGAGATTGAAAATAAAATTTGTTATGACAAGAAATCTATAAATATAACTTTTAATGATTTAAACACAAGGATATTGTCGTACTTTAATTTTATGCAATTATCAAATTTATTACTTATTAGAGTGGTTCAAAAATAAGATAAACATATAAAATAGCAAGACAAATAAAAATCTATAGTAAATGTAAAAAAACAATATTGATATTTTATCTATAATGTAATTTTTATTTGAATTAAGAGAAATTTCATAGATAGCATTATTACACCGGTCAAATATGTAATGTTGCAAGATTTTGTTTAATTATAACACAAAGTATCTTAGTTTCACAATGTAATGGAATGCAATATATTTATGTCCATTATAATATTGAAACATATTGTATTTACTGCATAATAATAGTGAAATACACATTATATTTGTGCACATAATAAATGTATTAAAGCGTATTTTATGTCTCTACAGCAGAATACATACATTCGTGTACATAATAAGTGTATCCGAGCATATTTGTATAGCAGAATACATTAAATTTATGCACATAATAATGGTGAAACAAATTATATCTACGCACATATATAATAAGTGCATTCATGCATATATTGTATTTAAGTATATAATAATGGTTATATTGTATTTAAGCATATAATAATGGTGAAATACATTGTATTTCATACTTAATAAGTGTATATGCATGTATATAATATTTCTGTCAAATTGTGTATATTTGTGTTTTAAAAAACAACCTCTCTATCATCTAAGGTAAAGATGATGTTTACATATATTTTATTTTTTCAAATCTTACTTTACGAGATTATATTAAATATATTATTGTGGTTGAATAAGTATATCAACACATATATGCTACAAAATTTCAAACGTATTATTGGATGTTACATACTTCTTGCATTGGATTGAATTGAATTTGAAGGTAGGTTTTCACGGATAAAAAATATTGCAGAAAAATCGACAGATAATGTGGTTTTGTACGTCGTTTTTTGGATTTTTTTTTTTAAAAAAAATCAGAAAAGCGATAGTGTGGTTTTATCTGTCGCTTTTTTGAATTTTCAAAAAAATAAATTTCTAGAAAAGTGGCAGACCGTGTTGCCTTTTGAAAAATTAAAATAGAGCGACGGAGTCCGTCGCTTTTGCTAAAAAAAATAGTCAAAAAGCCACGCAGTCCTCGCTTTATGAAAAGCATTGAGCTAAAAATCGACGAAAGTGATTGCTTCGCTTTTTCATCGATTTTGATCAAAAAAATTACATAATCTATCGCTTTTGATCGTCATTTTTTAACTTTTAGCAGTGATATTTATTGACATGATGTAAATATTAAATAAAAATAAGTATTTATCCATTTTGACCATAACACAAGGGTGTGGGAGGTTGTTATTATTACTTCACAAGTAATAATAATAATAATAATAATAATAAGGTATCCGTTTAGAACAAGGGGGGACAAATTAAATCGTGAAATATATCCTTATCAACACCTAATTATTTTATCTAAAAAAGTTGGTTGATTGCACTTGCAATCTACTACCACTTGTTAATTTATAAATTAATCTTTAATCAAACATTTCATTTTCTTATTAATTCCTTTCTCTTTCATCTTATTTTCAGTCTAATCATTGATGTTAGCCAACTTGAACAAAGCTTTTGCTTCAAGCAAGCAAGAAATTAATTTTTCTACATACTAATTGATCATTAGTCCTAATAAAGCTTTTTAATACTCATTGGATCCTCTGTTGAGATCAGAGGTCATTTTTTTTAAACTATACTGGAAGAAGAAGGATTAGTAGGTCCAAGGATATATAGTTGTTGTAAATGCAGAAATCACATTGCTCTTCATGATGATATTGTCTCCAAATATTTTCAGGTTATGATTTTTTCCTTTCATTTTATCTCATTTTTTTTATTTCTTATTTTCCAGGATGAACTTTTCTTTTTTTTTTTAAGAATACAAAAGGAAGAAGGGAACCCCCTTTTTTAATGTGATGAAATTAATCTTTAAGATTTTTATAAGTTTGTATTTCAAAAAGATATTCAATATGAATAAATTATTTATTCAGACTCAATAAATTCAAAATTTTGGCTTCACTTCTATTTCGTGGCGACACCATATATATATTCGAAGGGTATCACTAGATCCTTTCACTAGAAAATTATATTATGTATATGTAAAATAATTTTTTATGTATATATATTATGTGTTGAATTCTCTTGATTTATTCGTATGTTTACTTTTTCTTATTTTGATACATCTTAGTAAAATTCTGATTATGTCATTGATCAGGCTTTTACTACCAATTGTAGATTTGAAATTATGAGTTTCAGATAGTTTATCACGATTTAAACTTTATGACTTTTGATTTCAGAGTTCTACCACAATCCAAGATCATTATATCTTTTACTTATTGAGTAAATTTGTAATTACATCTATTAAGTTTGAACTAATATTTTTATGTTACATAAAAAAATATTGAATTCAGTTAAACATGTTATATTTGCTTTTGTTTATAACAAAATATGTTGTGAAAAGGCAGGCAAGAACAGGGAGGGCTTATTTGTTTACACATGCCATGAATGTAGATTTAGGGGAAAATGAGGAGAGACAACTAATGAGTGGTTTGCATATTGTGGCTGATGTTAAATGCTCTGATTGTGGGGAAGTTTTGGGATGGAAATATGAAAAAGCATATAATGAAACTCAAAAGTACAAAGAAGGAAAATTTGTTCTTGAAAACTTTAAGATTGTCAAGGATCTCAAGTGGATGACTTAGTCACCGATAACATATTTAATGTAATTTTATAAAATGAAATGTTGAAAAGAATAAAGTGTATATAAATCTTTTTTATTGAACGAACACAATATTAATTGTGTTTTAATGTGATATTATTTATTTATTCAATTCAATAAAGTGTTACATTGAATAGATCAAATTTCATATATGCATATTCAACGTATATATTGGTTAATTTAGTGTGTATATTCCATCTCATATACAGAAGATTAAATAATCATTCGTTCTAATGAGTTGAAAATTATAGTTTATAACTGAAGATGGAATTTTGAACAAACCATCCGAATGGTTGTAGCACGAGATAAAATGTTATTTATCTTAATTGTTACAACTTATAACAATAATACATAGTTTTTACGATCTTTGTGTCAGTGCTAGTTAGTTTGTATGTGATTAACATGATGTGTTAGAACATTCGAGATTACTAGTCGATTGTCTAAAACAAAAAACATATTCTCTAAATTGCTAAATGTACTTATATTCTAAATATTTATATAATTATCATGAGTTGTATATATTAATTGTCGTTTTGATTTATAAAAGGTGAGATATTGAGAATCAATAGGCATGGCAGATCGGATGATATATATATATATATAAACCACAACAAAAATAACTTTTAACTGCAATAAATATTGACATTAAGAAAAACTGCTAAAATCTTTATCGGCGTTAGTTAAGTGCCATTAAAACCAATATAGCTAAAGACTTTAGAGAATATACAAAAAGTGCTGATTACCGCTAATGATCATTTTTGATATAGTGTATACATATATATTGGTGAAATAATCACTTCTCAATATAGAGATTGATGAATATCCTTTTTATGAGAAATTTACAAGTATTCATGTTTAAACTTGATTAACAGATTTACGAATTCAGTGTATGAAATAAGTTAAGCATTACTCTAAAGAAAATTAATTATAGAGCTAAATTCGTCAAAAATTAATTTATTGATCAATATTTGTAGTCTTAACATGAAAAATTACATAAATGATTAATAGGGAATTTTAAAATATAAATAAAGAAGTGTAATTAAAAATTTCCAATATAATTATTTGTACTTTATTTTAATAAAACTAATTTAAGTTATTTTTTCGAATTATATCATAAGAGATTGATCTCTAATTTGTTCAAACAACTCACAATCCTATTTTGAAAAGGAAGAAGGACATGTTCTTTTTCTTCCAAATTTTGGATTGAGAAAAAACTTCTTCATAAATAGGATTCTTCTATAATTTTCTATAGAATATTTGCAAAATTTTTAGTATTGATATTGAATTTACTTTAAGATATTTGCTTACTGTTTGACAGGTATGCCTTAAGTAGGATTATTCAGTACACTTTATATGTAATATGTATTTGTGTTTATTATTTATAATTCATATAAGCAATAACCTTTTTAAATGCGTTCATTATGTGCTATTTTTTAATAATGACATCATAAATCATAAAAAATGCAATATGCATTTTGTGTTTGTTATCTATAATTCATATAAGCAATAAATTTTTTGAATGTGTTCATTATGTGCAATTTTTCAACAATGACATCATAAACCATGCTTCCATCTAAATAGTTAACGATACATATTTACAAAAATCGCAAGATACATTAATTGTTATTGGCGACTTTTTTTATAGGAACCTTTCGTGATTTATATAAATTAAATGAAATAAAAAGGAGAAGAATAGAGGGTTTGGTGACGTTAGACTAATATAAATTTATTTTGTTTTTTTTCCAAAAAAAAAAGGCAAGACTTTGGGCCCGTTTGGATGGCTTAATAAACGAGCTTTAAAAAAAACTTTTGAAAGTGCTGAACACTTATTTTTAAAATAAGCAGTATGTGTTTGGGATAAAAGTGAATGAGTTGCTATGCCAAACGTGAAAAGGAAACAAGGGAAGAAAGAGATGTTAGGGTTATGTTGTTAATTGGAGGTTGTATAAAAATGAAGAGCAAAAACTAAAAATGTGGTCAACTAAAATAGCCTTATAAAACTAAAAAAAAAGACAAAGCACCTCTTACCCCAGCTTTTTAACTTTTGGCTTAAAATAAGTTTTTTTTAAAGTAAAATAAGTTATTTCAGTATTACCAAACAGGCTGAATAACGTAAACAAAAATCAGGCTTTTAATAGTTTGACCAGATTTTAAGCTGAGCCAAACATGCTCTTTATGTATATTAGTATTTTAATCATAATATATGATAAAGAATTATTGAAATCAAACTACTGACTTTTCAAAGTATTGATTTTTTCCAATTTGATTAGCAAAGTGAATTCAATTTTTTTAAGTGAATTTTGAGTGACCTATTCCACCAAATGAGGCCTTTCTTTTTTAATGAGTTTTTGATAAATTTTATTTTATGGAATTTAGTTTAATATAAAATTTGTACAAAAATAATATATTATTATTTGGTGATAAGGTCTTCTTCCACGATTATATAATGAGGTTTGAATTTAATTGTACAATGTTTAGTTAGATTGTTACATTTTGCAATATCAAATTCAACAGTTAATGCAATGTCAAGCTTACTCCTTTGCTCAAAATAATTATTACTCTCAAATTTGTTTTGATCCAAAATAATGCTAAAGAAGGTAAAATGATTGAAAAATATTATAATAGATCAACAAAACAATCACTAATAATTATTCATACATCTCGAATAAGCAATTGATTGAATTGGAGAATTACTCAGAAACTTATTATGTGCTTATATAGAACTGATAACGCTATTCGAAAAGTAGAATCAATCACTAATAATTACATTATAAAATCAATTATGCATTCGAGAATCACAATATACCACATTTAATCAAAGTCAAATAGTAGATCAAGATTAGGCACAAACAAATCCCTCACGCACACATATTCGACTCTAAATCTTGAATTCGTATCGAATGGTTTATTCAAAAAATTAAAAGTCAAAGAGCAAAGGAATGTGACCTTTTCTTATCACTAACCAAATTCTTCACCTTGACCTTCACTCTTTCAGCTCCACTAAGTTGTTGCACCTTCTTAGCAATCCCAAAAGCTTCATCTTTCTCCATTTTCACCTCTGATGAAACCAAAACAACTTGTGTCCCACAAAGCTGATCATAAATCCTCTCAAATTCCATTAAAACTTCACCCACAATCCCCAATTTGTTCTTCTCCACCAAAAGCTTCACCACGCCCACCAAGTGTTTGTTGAAATTCCCCTTAGACAAAATCTCCTTAACAACATACACTTTTTCTTGATTTCCCACAAAAGGGTCTGTCATAAGAACACGCAGCTGATCATGTCTTAACCATCTTGATAACTTCCTCACGTCTTTATCGAGTTTTTCAAGTGAGTTGTTGCAGTTACCTATGTCTATGAGTGCTGCAGCATACCCACTTGAAGCTCTTGTATGTGCTGTTTGATGCTTGGAAAAGGGTTGTTTGGGAGGTGGGGTTTTGGATAGAAATGGGAAATTTGTTGACTTTTTATGTGTGAAAGAGTTGGTTTTGTTTGAGATTGAAGTTGGTTTTGGGAAATTGAAGTGGGGTGAGGAAGAAGAAGAAGATGTTGTTGTTGTATAGGGATTATTGAAATGGTGGAAATCAGCAGAGTATCTGCGTATGTTTGGAAGTTTAAGGGAAGAAACAGAGGTAGAAAGGGTATCCATTGATTGGGTAAAGGAGTTAAACTTTTGAGAAGAAAAGGGAATGAAGGAAGATGAAGAAATTGTGGTGGGGAATATAGGTGACAAAAAACAAAACAAAGAGAATTTTTTCAGCCACCAGTTGAACCAAGTGATAGAGCTAGCTTATCTTGGGCCGGGTTTACGGGCAAATACATACTAGTTAATTAGTTATTATAGGCATAGTTTTAATTAATTAGCATTCGCGATTAATATTTAGTGATAATTAAGTGGGCTAGGGTTTTGAGTTTGTATAATTCAAAATTTCTAATAATGTAATTTATATAACTGTTGTATAATATAATTTGTAAAACAATTTAAAGTTTAGATATTTGTGTTAGTATAAATTTGTTATTTCAATTTTTTATAAAATAGCTCAATTATACGAATATACACGCAAATTATACAAATGAAATAACTTAAATTATAGTTATAGCCCTTAAAAATGTAAATTATAGTTATGAAGTATAATTAATTTTATTATAGTTAGTTATTTGCAAAAATTCTCCCGAGTACAAGTAGGGTCTTGAACATTTGACCCGCTCCATGAGCAAATCTTCAAAGTTCACCGAGTTTTGACTTTGACGTCGACCTCGACCTCAACCTTGAAGGTTTATCCATATAGCAAACGGTGGATCAAAAGTTCAAGATTATCAATTTTCAAGGTGTATTGAGTGTAGTTTCTAGTGCCAAGTATCAGGCGTGGATATATTGTGCAATGCTAAGTTGACTTTGAAGGTTTGTCCATATAGCAAACGGGTATCAAAAGTTCAAGATTATCAATTTTCTAGGTTTATTGAGTGTAGTTTCTAGTTCCAAGTATCAGGCGTGGATATATTGTGCAATGCTAAGTTGACTTTGAAGGTTTGTCCATTAGCAAACGGGGATCAAAAGTTCAAGATTATCAATTTTCAAGGTTTATTGAGTGTAGTTTCTATTTCCAAGTATCAGGCGTGGATATATTGTGCAATGCTATTGACTTTGACTTTGACGTTGAAGGTTTGTCCATATAGCAAACGGGGATCAAAAGTTCAAGATTATCAATTTTCAAGGTTATTGAGTGTAATTTTTAGTACAACCTATCATCACATGAGCTGGATGCATTATGTCCACCCCTTTGAGTCCGCCTGGCCTTCTTGACTTTATGACATTTTTACTTTGAGGTTTGTAAATCTCATTAGAATATTGCGTCTAAAAAGCCAAGATTATCATTTTTAAAGTTTATCGAGGGTAATTTTCAGTGGCAAATATTAGGCGTGAGATACTATAGAGCATTAAGTTTTGACTTTGACTTTGACCTTGACCTTGACAGTTTGTCCATGTAGCATACGGGGGATCAAAAGTTCAAGATTATCCAAGGTTATTGAGTGTGATTTCCAGTGTCAAATCTCAAGTGTGGATATATTGTAGAGTGCTAAGTTTTGACTTTGACTTTGACCTTGACCTTGACAATTTGTCCATGTAGCATACGGGGGATCAAAAGTTCAAGATTATCCAAGGTTATTGAGTGTGATTTCCAGTGTCAAATCTCAAGTGTGGATATATTGTAGAGTGCTAAGTTTTGACTTTGACTTTGACCTTGACCTTGATAGTTTGTCCATGTAGCATACGGGGGATCAAAAGTTCAAGATTATCCAAGGTTATTGAGGTGTGATTTCCAGTGTAAATTCAAGTGTGGATATATTGTAGAGGTGCTAGTTTTTGACTGTGACTTGACCTTGACTGGACAGTTTGTCCCTTCGTCAGATACGGGGGATCAAAGTTCAAGATTATCCAAGTGATGAGTTGTGATTTCCAGTGTGGAAATCTCAAGTGTGGATATATGTAGGAGTGCTAAGTTTTGACGTTTGACTGACCTTGACATTGACAGTATGTCCATGTAGAATTACGGGGGATCAAACGTTCAAGCTTATCCAAGGTTATTGAGTGTGATTTCCAGTGTCACATAAAGTGTGGAATATATGGTAGAGTGCTAAGTTTTGACTTTGACTTGACCTTGACCTGACAGTTTGTCCAGTGTAGCATACGGGGGATCAAAGTCAAGATATCCAAGGTTATTGATGTGATTCCAGTGTGAAATATAAACGTGTGGATATATTAAGAGTGTGCTACGTTTTGATTTGACTTTGCCTTGAAGGTTTTTCCATATAGCATACGACAAATCAAAAATCTAAGATTATCTGTTTTCAGGTTATGGAGTTTAATTTCTAGTGTCAAATATCAAGCGAGGAGATAATGTAGAGTGCTAAGTTTTGACTTTTACCTTGAAGGTTTGTCCATATAGCATATGGGAATCAAAAGTTCAAGATTATCAATTTCTAAGGTTATTATTGAGTGTAATTTCCAATGCCAAATATCAGGCCGCCTAGAGATATTGTAGAGAGCTAAATTTTAACTTTGACTTTGACGTAGAAGGTTTGTCCATATAGCATATGGTGGATCAAAAGTTCAAGATTATCAATTTCCAGGCTACCGAGTGTATTTGGCTTGCTCGGCACTGATTGGGCGACCTTGCTCATATTGGTATTGTGTCGAGCTGACAACTAGTGTAAAATTAACAAATTCATGATGAGTTCCCCTAAAACAGATTGTATTTATATAGCCAATCCCGACTTATTTGAAACAAAAACTTAGTTGTAGCATTATGCCATAAGTAAGAAGCTTATCTAGCGATTTGATGAAAAATGTAACGAATAAGCTCTATATGTTTTGGTGGTAAGGAAAATCAATGAAATAATTATGCATTATGATCCTCTCAAAGAACACAATAATTTGTTCAATGACACTATCTCCCTAACATTTGAAAAGTCTTTCTAGATTAAACCTGACTTTTTCCTTTCCTAATTTTTTCGTAGTCTGCTTCAGCATCTTTCAACTGTTCTTTCAGTTTGGCTATTCCACTCTCCAACTCTTCCGCTGAACATCGCGCACGAGAAGGTCGATATGGTGTTAGAAAACGATACTTGAATTCTTTCAGAGCTTCAACACCACAAACCTATCCAAAAAAAAAAAAAGTTAGTAATATGAGTTGTCATTGGTTGACAGGATTTTGTGGCCAGTATACTCTTTGAATGCACCAAAAGGTAAACGGAAATATATATATACGTGTCTGTGTGTGTTCGTGAGAGGAAGGTATCTTCATACCTCTTGTGGTAGCAAAGGCAGCTTAGTAATATTGAAGTCGTCATATAGCGTGTAGAACTGATCCAAGTATTTTTGTTGCATCCGCATTCTAGCCTTCAGCAACTGGGATTCAACAACTGAAAATAGTCGCAAGTCAAATAGTTATGAATTCTCTTGCATTGGAACAGGTTATCATAAACAAAATGAGGTTAAGTGAGACTACGGAAATAGATTAAAAGGGAAAAACAATCGATGAAGTTTGTGTACCTTCTACATCATAGAGCACTTGGTTAATTATAATGTTGTGTGTATCGATCTCAAACCTAGTGAGTTCCTGAACAAGTCTTTCAGTCTCATATAGAGAGAGGAATTCCGGAATGCAAACACAAACAAACGTCGTCATGTCCTATAAGAAATGTGGTGTTTATTCATATACAGAACTCAGAACAAGTAAAAATGAGAACATAAAGAAGGTCACTGTTCAGCTACTAGTACGAATCACTCAAAGAACATTCTGAAAAAAAAAACACACAAGTGTAGATAACACATATTGCACTTCATCTTAGTAGATTTTCTCCACAATCTAAATAGAAGGATCACCAGAATATGTATTGTGATTATTTATGCTTTCATCCATATAAATAGTCTCTTTCTAATTCAAAACATAAGTAACTGTTGTCAGCGATCAAGTTCAGACATTAAATTAACTGAATAAATATTCAACTGGATTGAAAAACTATTTTCTACTGAAACTACCAACACCTCAAATAATGCATGAGCATTGCTACAAGCTATAGAAAATGCATGACTCTACAAACTCTGGACTAAATTGTCCCTATGTCTCCACCTAAAATTAACGAATATAAACAAGTTCTTCATAAAAGTAAATGAGCATTATTAGGATAACTCTTACGGGATCTTTAAATTGTCTGTTCACTTGTTCAATAATATCTCTCATGGCTTCCAGCTTGCCTAGAATTGCATCCTCGCCAAATTCATCATCAACACCAAACACACGAGTCATCTGCGATTGACAAATACTTTGTATTAATAATAGATATACACAAACACATAATCCACTTCCTACAATCTGGCTTGAATTTTCAGGCTTGCAGATTAAACTAGCAATAATTTTGCACACATTTCTCGTAACCCCCTTATAATCTTGAGCTTTTGATCCTCATATGCTATATGGGATATCGTAGAGTGCTAAGTTCTCTCCTGTTTTTTTTCGGAGGGAAGGGGATGTTACCTGACTTAGAACACCACCAAATTTGCTCTTCAAACTCATTATTTTTGCAAGCCCCTTCTCTAATGTTGATGGGAACTGTAACAACCGGAGAGTATGTCCCGTTGGCGCTGTATCAAACACTATTACAGAGTAATCCATCGTTCTCACCAATCTAAAAAGAAACAAATCAAGTGTATTGAAGTCCACGTGATAAAGAAAACACCAGAATGTACATATAACCAGAAAACACAAGAGTTCATTTTTGCTTCTAGATCTCAACAAATACTAGCATATAAGGACTAAAAATGTACCATAACAGGATGAAAATTACCAGTGAAAACTGTTGCTAGATGATCAGCTATATATGATTCAGATGTCCAGGAAAAGGAAAAGCAAGATTAAATTGGAATTAACGTAAACCCCACTATCCTGTTTCACTTATAATTAGCACACATGTATTCCGAAGTTGAACAGCCTGGCTCTAAACTTCTAATCTTAGTTTGCCTGATAAGCATGTGACAGCCAGCTTGATCTTTACAGTTTCCAGCATAAACCCCTAACGCGTGTAATTTCTATCAACCATTCCAAATACCATGTTACAAATCAAGATAAAAGGATACAGTGATGAGGCGAGCGAGCTACTTCACAAAATTATGTACTTCTAGAGAACTCAAACTCAAATCCATATCAATGGTGAACTCCCTAACTATTAAAATTAATTTTTAAGATCTTTTTGCCAAGTAACAGAAATCATGAAAATAACAAACTAACAAAAAAATGCCACATAGGTAAGAACCACTATATTTAAAAATATATGCCATATGAGTTAAGACTTGGATGCAAAAGATCAACAAAGACAAAAATCAAATCATTCACCATGTTGGCTTTTGAGTGTTTGTTAAGCAATGCATTAACTGTGCCATATGTAAAATCTGCAACCCTTGAATATTTCTAGAAAAAAACAAATCAGCCAGCTAGATGGGTACTTCCCATCAGCTGATATGCTTTCCTTAAGTGCTGAATTTAGAAGCCAAACACTGACTCTATTGAGAAAAGTTTGAGCTAGGCAGGTAAGCAACACAATGAAGTACTGAAATTTTGACTACAAAAAGAAATTTTCTAAAAAGAACAGAAACTGCATGTGTATTCGTGCACATTAACAACTATATCTACAAAAGAAAACCTTATTTTCCTATATATATATATATATATATATATATGATGTAGCATTAGCTTGCTGGCACAGATTCATGAATTTGAAATTGATGTCTCATGTCATTTCCTTAAATTTAAATACACTATAAAATGTATTACTCTCTAGATCATATAAACGTTCTCTTAATGTCAGCTGAAATGATGCAAAAGTGACCATCAAACTTGATTTTTTCAAAAATCAAACAGTTAATTGCAGTGATCCTCTTCAAGTTGCTTAATATATTTGTATCATAATATCACCAGAATAACGCCAAAAATCATCCGAATTGCAGTTACTACATCCAATATATATACTTGAAAACTTTTTTTTAACTTCATGAAAAAATGTCACTTACTTTAGCATCTCAGCAAAACTCATAGCTTCATCAATTCCTGGAACTGCATTCGCCAAATCTGAGAAAAAACCGTCCACTCCTTCTGAACCACCTTCTTCATTCTCTATAGATGGATCAACTTCCTAAAGAACAGAACTTCAATTATAAAATCATTACCCCGTAACAGCATATCAGAACAAAATTGACCATAAACTGAAAAAACTAGATAATTTGATAAAGTTTAGCGTAAAATTCTCTTTAAAATCACTGAAATGCATAATTCAACACACATTACAGTCGACAACAAAAGACGTAGTATCAACATGTAAAAGGCATGAAGAATTCAATTATCAGTGTATATATACGATCAAATCTCTGAGTAAGTTAATCCTAAGATTAATGCAGATTTATTGAATCAGGCAAAAAAGAAAATGAATATGGAAAGCGGGTACCATGGCGTACAAATTGGTGAATCCATTAACAACGGTAGGTGTTTTGGCGAACCGTTGTTGAAATGCATCGCTTAGATTGTGAGCTGGATCAGTTGATATGATTAGAACAGAAGATCGGACCTGAGAAAGAAGGATCCCTAAAACAGAACTGCACGTCGTTTTTCCAACACCGCCTTTACCGCCTACAAATACCCATTTCAGTGTATCTTGTTCCATTAGGTTACGAACTGTACCTTCTGGTAAATCTGGATTATTCCAAGCCATGAATCCTTTTCCACCATTAATGATCCTTCATCTTTTGCGACATGTTAAATCCTCCATTTCAACATTTATCTTTTTCTTTTTCTTATATGCGTTTAATATAAATTATTCAATTTCTTTTAAAACTTTAATAAATTACAATCATATTTTTTTACTAAATATAAATGTTATAGATGGTAGGATGACTTTAGTCTATGATAATTATCAAAACGTACAAATTGTTAGTTGCTAAGGTTTATAATTGTTGTGACTGGTCTTAAAGTTTAAACACTCAAAAATCAAAACTAATATTAAAAAGTTTAATTTGATCTTATTTAAATTGTATTTTCTTTAATATAAAAAGTAAATATCAAAGAAATTGGAATATGCCAAACACCAATGCTAGCAGAGGTGTTGCAATCCTCTTCTTCGACTTAAATCAATTAATCGGTACTTAAAAGTCATAATTATATCTTACTTCTGACTATTTATTTTATTTTAATATTTTTGGGGGGTTTAAAAATTAGTACTTAAAAACACTTTATAACCTTCCAAACACCTCAAACAAAAAACTACTTGAAAATCAAAAACATCTAAAAAATAAGTTGATTCAAACCGACATTAAGCTTTAATCACACAAATTTAAATATACCGTTTTAGTAAGTAAACAATTCCAATTTTACTAAATTTATGACTTGCCTTGCATTTTTTTAAAATAAGAGTAAAGTCACATATCATTGCTTGGGTTATATAGTTTTTTTTTATGTTCGAAATTTCATATAATCCCAACAACTAACTAACTAGTTTTAGCCACAGAGAAATCAGACACACAAAACAGAATCTATCAGCATTGAGAATTTGTTCTAGCTAGCAATACCAGTACTAAATGAGTAATAAGGCATTGGATCCTTAGCATACAACACGCGGCGTTGAAACCATTGCAAGTTCTTAGCATTCCGAAAAAATGGTCTCTGCAGTAGATCTACAACTGATGGCCTCTTTGATTCTTTGGTAGAAAGACAATCCAACACCAACTCCTCAAACTCTTTTGAAAACTTGTTAACTCTATTACATTGCACCAACTTCATCTTGTCCATCAAATATCCAATTACTTTCTTCGTTTTCCCTTTCTTTTCTTCTTCATGATACTCCTCAAGCACATCTTCCAACTTATCTGGCAAACTTCTCGACCTCTCATCTTCTATAAACCCTCCCCCAGGGGTTTTTTTTCTTCGCGATTGACTAATCTTAAATTCCCTACGCTTAATCCAGTGTGCTGCTATACCAACTAACCAGATATCCGATTTAACACTGTAGTTCTCATCATTATGATCTCGAGATAATGATTCAGCTGGATTTCTATTCTCATTATCAGAATCATAAAAGTATAAATGGAATATCTCCGGTGCAGCAGCCCAATCTGCCAAAAATGATAGATCTAGAATCTGTTTCGGAAAATTCACAAACACAAGTAAATTTATTGACTAATAACACAGTTTCAACAACTTAATTTAACTAACAAATTGAAACCTTACCGGAGGTCCACCACGTTTTCTTCCTTTTAGGCCAAGGTATGGTTGATTGACTGTTTCTGGTCTGCGTTTCAGAACGATAGGCATTTCCATATCCGATTCGTAAATCGTTGTTGCATATCCCAATTTGATTTCGACATTCAAAACAGATCTCGGTTTGAAATTAACGTAGATACTTAAGACACTTGAAAAGCATTAGAACTAGACGGAAAAATGAGAGACCAATAAACTAAAGCGCTTCTTTAAGAGCAATAGCAATACAGTCCTCTGGTAATCCGTTCTGAAATCGAGTTGACAGAATGTAACGGAGCGATCCTTCTGACATATAAGGAAATGCAACACAGAATCCATATCTGTATTTTTGAATACACCATCTCTCGACGTGAATCATTTTAGACCGCACAGATTGTCTGCGCAGATATGCTTTTATTAGAACATAATTCCTGTTCGACAACTTTACGGTTGGGCGTACTTTAGGAAGAGGCGGCATTTCGATGGTGGATTCGGCGGTGTAGTAACTAGCTTTGTAGATGAAATGGAAATCGCAAATTCCGATTACTTTTTCAAGGATGTACTTTGTGCCGGTCAATGTATCAATGTAGATAGTTCCGGGCATAGGACAGTAGGCTAATTTGCCGCGGCCGCCGCCCCTGCCGCCTGTAGCCATTGTTTCACAGGCAGTTAGTTTTTTATGATGGAGAATGAGAATTAGAGAGATTATGAAGAAGAGGGAAGTTTACACAGTATTTATATGATGAACAGAGTAAAAGAAATTGGAGCCAATAAGCAGTTATAAAATGGCGCGCATAACCAATTTCAGTTATCTTTTTTTTTTTTTTAGTAATTCAACTTTATATTAATTACTAAAGAAGAGTAGAATATCTACGAAGGTGAAGTCCAGTTAACACGAATGGCCTTCCGCGATTAAACAGACGCATTAAACATCAAAGCTATAACGAAACTATTCAACTATATCAGTACGATAAATTTAAAATAAGTAGCTTTGAATTATAAGGTTCTAATTCAAAGGGTTGTTCTCGCGTTGCATATGTAGACCACTTCCATTGCTATGTCTTCTTCATATCTAGTTTTCTTCTCGAATATCTTTTTTTTTTTTTTTTATCTTAAATCCTTACTATCACCATTAATGATCCTTCATCTTTTTCGACATGTTATTAAATCTCCATTAACAAAACTCATTAATTTAATTAACTAATTTCTTTTGTTTTTGTGTCACGTGTTTTAAGTGAAATTTTTATATGCCCTTTACTAATATAAATAAATCAATTTCTTTTAAAGGTTTAATAAATTAGAATTATGATCATATCATATTTTACTAATCTACATAAAAATATAAATGTTGCACGTAGGATGACTTTAGTCTTTGATAATTATCAAAAGGTACAAATTGTTCGTAATTTTTGTGACTTGTCTTAAAGTTTGAAGACTCAAAAATCAAAACTAATATTAAAAAGTTTAATTTGGACTTATTTAAGTTGTATTTTCTTTAATATAAAGCGTAAATATTCAAATCAAAATTCTCATAATTCAAACACAGATGCTTAACAGAGGGGTGTCAACTTCTTTTCCTTCCGAATAAAAATCAATTAATCGGTACTTTAAAGTCATAATTAAATGGTACTTTACTTCTGACTTTTGATCTTATTTTATTTTTTTTTTAATTCTAAAAATGGGTACTTAAAAACACTTTATAACCTTCCAAACACCTCAAACAAAAAACTACTTAAAAAATAAAAGCATCTAAAAATAAGTTGATTCAAATAGACATTAAATTGATTACGTGCCTTAGCTTTAACCTCACACAAATTTAAATACATTAAATTGATTACGTACCTTACCTTTAACCTCACACAAATTTAAATATACCGTTTTAGTAAGTGAACAATTACATGGTGACTTGCAATTTTTACTAAATTTATGACTTGCCTTGCATTTTTAAAAAATAAGAGTTTTGATACTAACATTCTTCTAATCTATGCATTTGATGTTCAAAATTAAGTCACATATAATTGCTTGGATTATATAGTTTTCTTTGAAAAAAAACTTTCAAAGAAAACTAGCTCCCTTGTTCAAATAAACTAATCAATTCCTTCACTGAAAAATTATCATCACATATAATCCCAACAACTAACAGAGAAATCAGGCACACAAAACAGAATCTATCAGCATTGTGAATGCTAGAAAAAAAAATTGTTCTAGCTAACAATACCAGTAGTATTATCAGTAATAAGGCATTGGATCCTTAGCGTACAACACGCGGCGTTGAAACCATTGCAAGTTCTTAGCATTCCGAAAAAATGGTCTATGCAGTAGACCACCAACTGATGGCCTCTTTGATTCTTTGGTAGAAAGACAATCCAACACCAACTCCTCAAACTCTTTCGAAAACTTGTTAATTCTATTATATTTCACTAACTTCATCTTGTCCTTCAAATATCCCATTACTTTCTTCGTTTTCCCTCTCTTTTCTTCTTCGTGATACTCCTCAAGCACATCTTCCAACTTATCTGGCAATCTTCTCGACCTCTCTATCTTCCTAATCAAACCCTCCAGTTCTTCGCGATGACTTATTCTTAAATTTCCATACGCTAATTCCAATGCTGCTATACCAACTAACCAGATATCCGATTTAAAACTGTAGTTCTCATCATTTTCAGATCGAGATGATGTTTTATTCTCATTATCAGAATCATAAAAGTTTAAATGGAATATCTCCGGTGCAGCAGCCCAATCTGGCAAAAACGATAGATCTAGAATCTGTTTCGGAAAATTCATAAACACAAATAAAATTATTGACTATTAACACAATTTCAACAACTTGATTTAACTAAAAAATTGAAACCTTACCGGCGGTCCACCAAGATTTTTTCCTTTTAGGCCAAGGTATGGTTGATTGCCTGTTTCTGGTCCGCATTTCAGAACAGTAGGAGTTTCCAGAGCCGATTCGTAAATTGTTGTTGCATATCCCAATTTGATTTCGACATTCAAAACAGATCTCGGTTTGAAACTAACGTAGATACTCCCAGCACTGAAACGCTTATGGACTCGAATTGGACAAAAAAATGAGTCAAATAAAACCTAGAAAGCTTTTTCAGCGAAATAGCCAATACAGTCTCTGGTAATCGTTCTGAATCGAGTTGACAGAATGTAACGGAGCGATCCTTCTGACATATAAGGAAATGCAACACAGTATCCATGTCTGAATTTTTGAATACGCCATCTCTCGACGTGAATCATGTTCGAATTCCGCACCAATTGTTCCACCACCTTGCTTTTGTAGAAATCATATCCTGGTTCGATGAACTTTACGGTGGCGTATCCTGTAGGAAGGAGACGGCCTTCGATGGTGGATTCGGCGGTGTAGTAACTAGCTTTGTAGATGAAATGGAAATTGCAAGTTCCGATTACTTTTTCGAGGATGTACTTTGTGCCGGTCAATTTATCGATGAAGATATTTCCGGGCCTAGGACGGTAGGCTAATTTGCCGCCGCCGCTATTGCCGCCTGTAGCCATTTTTTCCAGTGAGTTTTTTTTTCCTTGATGGGAGAATTATGAAGAAGAGTATTTATATGATGAACAGAGTAAAAGAAATTGGAGCCAATAAGCAGTTAGAAATGGCGCGCATAACCAATTTCAGTTTTTTTTTTTTTTTGAGTAATTCAACTTTGTATTAATTATTAAAGTGTAGAATATCTACGAAGGTGAACTCCAATTAACACGATTGGCCTTCCACGATTAAACAGACGCATAAACATCAAAGCTATAACGAAACTATCCAACTGTATCTGTATGATGAATTTTAAATAAGTAGCTTTGAATTATAAGGTTCTAATTCGAAGGAATGTTCTCGCGTTGCATATGTAGACCACTTCCATTGCTATGTCTTCTCGATATCTAGTTTTCTTCTCGAATATCTTTTTTGTTTCTTTTCATCTAGAAGCAATTTAAAAATATGAGCAGGTTGCGATCTCCCTTTTGAGTCGTTGCTAATAGTATAGTTCCTCCTTGTGTTACCATTTGAGGATTCGTAACAAGATGATTCTAGAAAAAGAGCATTCCTAGAGGATATGATTTTGGATTCATTTGTCTGTTGGTCAAGGATACATTTAACGTTCATGGTGAGTCCCCATTTGATTAATCTATCTACCGCGAGTAATTTTCCCTGCAGCATCAATCCTAATATGAATTTGCATTATATATAACCCCATTTCTAAACATCGTACATTTCCATGGCACTCTAGGTTAGTCAACAAGCAGTTTATAGTAAATAGTCCTAATGGTACTTCTGTTAGGGGTCTTTGGCGTTTTCTTTTTCTTTGCTTTTTACTCGTCACTTTTAGCATATCAAGAATAAATAATATTTCTCTCCATAATTTACCTTTAATAGTAATTATCTGTTCTCCAAGATCTAAACTTAAAACATTAACAAAATCCTAGAAGATGAAGAAGCTAGAAATGTAATTCCCTTTTCAGCAATGAAGTGTCTAAGAACATGAACTACTACAGTATGACATTTCTATGTAACAATATGCTCTTTTTCTGATCTTGATCTTCCACGAATCGTTCATCATCAGATATCAGCAATAAGCCATTGGATTCTTTGCATACAGCACGCGGCGTTGAAACCATTGCAAGTTCTTAGCATTCCGAAAAAATGGTCTCTGCAGTAGATCTCCAACTGATGGCCTCTTTGATTCTTTGCTAGAAAGACAATCCAACACCAACTCCTCAAACTCTTTCGAAAACTTTCTTTTACCTTTCACATACTTCAGTTTGTCGTTAAAATACACCACAGCTTTCTTCATTTTCCCTTTCCCTTTCCCTTCTTCTACATTAAGCTCCTCAAGCACATCTTCCAACTTATCCGGCAATCTCCTCGACCTCTTCATCTTCTTGATCATTGCCTCAAAATCTTCGCGATCGCTTATCCTTAAATTTCCATATGCTAATTCCAATGCTGCTACACCGACTAACCAGATATCGGAATGAACAGTGTGGGCATTGTCATCTTGATATAGAGGTGATGGAACTTGACTTAGTTCCTCCTCATATTTCGAATAGAACACCTCCGGTGCAGCAGCCCATTTGTACAACTCGCCTAGTTCTAGATTCTGTTGAAAATTCATAAACACAAGTAAAATTATTGACTTATAACACAATTTCAACACCTTAATTTAACTAACAAATTGTTTATTACCGGGATTCCACCAGGATTTTTCGGTAGAATGGCAACAGTTGAGTCAAGGCCAAGTTCTGTTCCGTGACTAACAAAAAGAGGAGATTCCAACTCTGAATCGTAAATCGTTGCTGCAAATCCCAATTTGATTTCTACATTCGATTTGAAATTAACATAGATATTCCCAGCGCTGAAACGCTTATGAACCAGACCCGAAAAATGAAGATCAAACAAACCTAGAAGCGCTTGTTTAAGAGCAATAGCAATACAATCCTCTGGTAATCCGTTGTGAAATCGAGTTGACAGAATGTAACGGAGCGATCCTTCTGACATATAAGGCAATGCAACACAAAATCTTGCCTGTGTTCTCTGAATAGCATTTACGAAGTAATCTATATTGTCGAATGTACGGATTGATTGTCCGGCCAGCTTGCTCTGACGAATTTCTTGTCCAGGTCGGATGAACTTGACAGTGGCATAACCGGAAGGAAGGGGGGGGGGGGGGGTGGGGGGGGGTGGGGGGGGGGGGGTGGGGGGGGGGGGTGGGGGGGGGGTGGTGGGGGGGGAAACTGTCGTTTTCGATCCAATCGGGTGTGTAGTAACTAGCTTTGTAGATCACATCCAAAAGATTGTAGTTGTGTGTAGGCCGCAGTTGGACGCATTTTCCGATTATTTCTAGGAGAACGTACCTAGTGCCGATGTTTTGATCGATGAAGACCTTTCCGAGTCCTGGATCGTAGGTGAATTCGGGTATGGACTTTTTCCGGGGGGCGTAATGGCGGCGGTATTCAGCCAAATATTCCAGGCTTGCTGCTATTTTTTGTTGAAGATCCATAACGATTCATGAAGAAGAAGAAGAGGGAAGTTTACAGAGTATTTATATGATGAAAAAGCCGTTACAAATGGCGCGTAACTATTTTCCACCTTTTTTCTTAAATTTTATAAAGAATCGGGAACTAAGCATAAAATTATCATAAGGTAGATAAGTATTATTTGACATTCCATAATAGTATAGTAGACGACTATTGTTGAACGGAAAAAGTACTTAATAGTATAGTAGACAGTCGACTATTGTTGAATTAATTTTTTTTACCAACATTTAAAATATTAATAATATCAAAGTTAATATGTATTATTTTATTCAATACGTTCTACCAAATGTCTGATAAGTATTATGAGGTGTTGTTCAATTGTTTCATAAGGTGATTTTCCTAGCTTATCCAAATAATTTGCCCTTAACTAAGATCTTTTTTTATTTTTTTTAAAAATATTTTATTTACTTTATTATTATGATTAATTGTATTTTTTTTACGTAATTTTAAATAAATAAATTTTATTTTAAAATTTTAAAAAATATCTATCTGAATTCATGGGTAAAAATTAAGAGTTCACCTCTCGAAATTCTAATGATGTCAAGAAAAAAATTGTACATTAGTAGTAATATTAATTCTTCCCAAATAGCTAAGAGGGAGTGTTGAAAATTTTGCTTTTGAATTCACAAGTTGTAATATGAATTAATTTGTGATTTGTTATAAATTAATTATGGTAAACAGTTAGTACAAACTACTGGGAGAAACACAATAATCATATAGAGGGTATTCAATATTTGTATTGGAATTTGAGTTTTAACTATTTCGAATTCGTATTGTGTAGTTAGATTAGCTGATACGTGGATTCTATATAAACAGATCAATGTGCAGTCACTAGTCAAGATAACAGCAAAATGGACAGCGTCTCTTTGATGTTACTGTGCATATTCTGTTAGATGAAACGCGGAGAACAACAATGAATAATGCTAGCACATACACTCGGTTACTACGATTCAACTACAAAAAACAGATTAGATTTGAGAAAAGAATCATCCATCATACATTCATATTTCAATTATTGAATCATTTACATAATTCGAACATAAAACTTGAATTTCTATGTATATTCCTACATTTTCCAGGGGTACTCGGATAAAATATTATGGCAGGGCCTGTCTCTATTAGCTCTAGAGTCATTAATTTGAACATAAACTTTGAAATGTTAGGTGAACTACAATGACTAGTGCTAGAGTATATACTTGGTTACTAAAATTTAACTACAAAGAAAATTCAGATAAGTAGAATCGAGGTTTCAAGAACGATACAAAAAGAACTTTTGGAGATCAAACAGCTCGAGTTATCACAAGACATTCAAGATTGTATAACCATACATTGAAGCACTAACATCTCGTCGAATAACAGAAATGTCAGCCAATCTTTTCTTGCAAATACAAGTACATATTAACAAAGAAAATTCTTGAATCATTTACAGAATTTCAACATAAAACTTGGAAAAACAGACAATCATCGTAGCCAGATATTCATACTCTATTTTACAAAGCTATGATCCTATTTCTTGAATCGTTTACAGAATTTGAACATAATATCCCAATTTCTACAAATGAATCAGCCACTTTTTTTTATTATTAAGTAATTTGAACATAAAATTTGAACATCTAGGATCCCAAAACAGCCCAATTTCATCACCGACCCCCAATTTGTTATTGTTGAACAATTCAATGCACGAAAGAGCATAGTCATCGTTGCAAAGCTTCCATAAGTAAACATGCTCACCTTCATACTTGTTAGGAGCATTATCCTCCGTTACATCCCACACTTGAACATACACCCCGCACCCGTTCACCAAAATTTTGGCCATGTCCAGTGTCCAGTATCGAATAATGTACTCAAACGTCTCGATATATGGAATCAAGAGGGCTCTTGCCTTAATCTCATAACTGGTGATCTTTATCTTGATCTGCCATGGGTTTTCCAGATCGATTTTGGGGGGAGGATATATATCCCTTATCTCAATTAGCTCTCGAGTCACTACGTATGGAGTGTTGTTACGTTTGCAAGCTTCTTCTTCTTCTTTTGATGGAAAAAAATTGTAAAAAAAGGTCTTCTTAAGGCTACGCAAAGGTTTTACAAGAGCATATACTTCCTTTTCACTCATTTCGTTGACGATCAACAATTTTAGTGGGAAATTGAACAAGAAGAAGAAAGAAGAGAGAAATTTATAGGATAAACAGAGGCCGTTACAAATGGCGGGGCATAACCACTTTTCAGTTTTCAGTTTTTTCTCTTTCATTTTTTTAAAATTATTTTTTATGCTGGAACTAAATTATTTTTTAATCATCTTATGGTTTGTATTCAATAAATAAGAATAATATTCAATATCATGAATTGGTAATGTTGAAATTACTTAGAGATTAATTATGATTGAATTAACTTTTTTTTTAATCAATAACTGTACTGTTTGTGTTAAATAAATAAAAATAGCATTGAATACGATATATTAGAATTGAAATAGTAAATCTGGTTCTACTATTTCAATATAAGACATATTATGTTCATCTCAATTTAGGTACTAATATTTTTAAAACAGAAAAATATCATGTTTTATGTTCAAATTGTGTAAATGATTGAAGAATTGGGAGATATATATTTATGTATCTCCCACGCTTTTCAATTGCGTGGAGTCACATAGTATGCCATGTAAGACAAAAGGTGTATAAAATTACAAAAAAAAAAGTTCACGATAAAATTTTAGTTTATTAAGGTGTGTCTCTGAAATTTTAATTATAACCTAGGAAGTACTTGTGCATTTCCCAATATTTAATAACAATAAGTTCTTTTTCGGCGGCAATACTTATTGTCATAAAATTATTTAGTGACAATTGAGTTAATGTCATTACATTCAGAGTCGCTAAAGCCTTAAACGAGATTAGACGTTGGCTTAGCCGCTGAGTGGTTGAGAGGTTCAAAACTCATCTCAAGTTCCTAAAATTAGAGAAATATAGTCGAATGTATTTTCATGGATTATAATAAAATGATTGAAAAAACGTAAAAGTAAAATACTATTTTTGAATCTTATCGGTGGAAGTTATAACTGTTTGTTTTTTCCAATAATTAGTTTTACGGAAAAGGGTCTAAAATACCCTCAAAGTATTGGAAATGGTACAAAATTACCCTCCATCCACCTATTGGCTCTAAAATACCCTTCCACCCACCTATTGGGTCCAAAATACCCTAGTCATCAACTTTTGGTTCAAAATTGACCACTTATTTAATGATTTATATTTAAACATTAAATATTGTTTAAATACGTGGACTCAAACATTTGTTAATTTAACTTATTAGTATAAATTTATAAATCAATCCACTACTCATCCATTACTAATTAAACCTCAAATTAATTAAATACTCACCTATTAATTACACAATAGAAAAGGTGCTGCAATTGATGTTTTAAAAAATTGAGACGAAAATATTATAGAGTAAATTATTCATACATTCAAGGTCTATCTAAATTAAAATTACCGCTTAACTTAAAAAGTCTGACTATGTTCATCTTTAATTATTCTACGTCTCAATTCGGTGATGTTATTGCATATGAACCTTTTTCAAAATAATATATAAAAGATTAAAAAAATTCAAATATTTATAAAATTATATTTAAAAGGCATGAATTTATTCGCGAATGTATTACTCCTTACCTTTAATCATAATTTCTAATAATCTTGAAAGAGAATCAATTGAAAGTGTCCTCCTAAATAAGTGGCTCAAAATAAATTAATTGGGGCTCGATTAGATCGAATAATTTGGGATGTCATTTTCATTAATCATAATTTCACGCATGTTTTAGTAGTGTTTACGGACGATTTGATATTATTAGTGAATATTAATTGGGTGGTGTTTATTAATAGTAGTGAATGGAATTCGTTATAAATCAATAAAATAAATTAAATATAACTAATAGTGACATCACGTATGTTAAAAATTTAATAATTAAATTTAAAATCATTAAATTAAAGTGGTCAATTTGAACTCAAAAAGGTGAGCTCAGTCGAGAGAGTAGGTGAATGAAAAGGCATTTTGGAACAAATAGGTGGATTGAAGATTAATTGTACCATTTTCAATACTTCAAGGGTATTTTAGACCCTTTTCCGTTAGTTTTATTATATATAACTGTTATTATTTGTTAACCATGTTCTTCTTCAGTCACTTCATATTCGAGAAAAACTGCATAATCTCTGCTCAATTTTTTCTTTCTGTTTTGATGTTCTCTGCCAAAAAAAGAAGATGTTTACTGTTGGAGAAGTAGTTCCTGCAATTGGACGTACGCGAATACGTATTGAAGAAGAAGAAGGCCAAAAAGAGCTTAATTGACAAAACGGCAATCCAAAATCTGATAAAAAGGAGGGAGGGAAAACAGAGGGATTGGATGAAGAAGAAGCTGGAGGGAATCGATTAGGACGAAAAAGAAAACGCCAAGATGATGAAAATGGCGACGAAGAAAAAGAACAGAGACAAAAGGGAAATAGCGTCAATCATCGAAATTCTAAACAAAATGAGTGTGGAAATTAAGAATCAGGAGGAGATGCTGCTGAAAAAGGAAAACAACCGATGGTGTGTGAATTTGTTGATTTTGAACAAGGAGAATCATCTAAAACACAGCGATATTGATGATCATCGAGATTTGTCAATTTTAAAATCCATGAATGGAGATCTCCCACATCCTCCCCAAGATAAACTACTCAATTACATCCTCATCTCGATTCCCAATTTTGAACTCGTGAAAGAGTATTTAAAGATGAAGATCATGGAATTTGAGTGTAATTATTCAAATGGATGGTGATAATCCCGATATGAACCAAAACTTTCCACTTTTGTAAGCTACTATGGGGTAATCAGCAGCAACAACAAGGCAGTATTCAGCAACAGCGACTAAGGGAGACAATCTTAACACAGGTTTCATAATTTTGAGATGAACTTTACAACGTTGCTTTTGTGAGTGAATCTGATGTATCGTTTGCTATTCAACTATTAATAAGCAACTTCACACACTTAATTGATAACACGTCATACAAATTTAACTGTATCGTTTTCCTGATAACAATAACAATTACTAAAATCGAGATGTGAACATGATGATATCAGCAAATTCAAATACAAACGAATGTGCTTGCTGTAAGGCCTTGAGTAATACTAACATAAAAGACTATGGTATGTTGTTTTTGGTCCTACCAGGAAGTAATTTGAACATAAAATTTGAACATCTCGGATCCCAAAACAGCCCAATTTCATCACGACCCATCTGTTATTTGGGAACCGTTCAATGCACGAAAAAGAGCTAGTCATCGTGGCACGCTTCCATTAAAAATAGTAAAACACGGCTCACCTTCCTACTGTTAGGAGCATTCCCTCCGTTCATCCCACACTTGAACATACACCCCGCCCCGTTCACCAAAAATTTTGGCATAGGTCCCCATGTCCTAGTACCGAATAATATACTCAAACGTCTCGATATATGGAATCAACAGGGCTCCTGCCTCAACTTCATAATTGGTAATCTTTATCTTGATCTGCCATGGGTTTTGTAGATCGATTTTGGGAGGAGAGTACATATCCCTAATCTCAATTAGTTCTCGAGTCACTACATATGGAGTGTTGTTAAGTTTGCAAGCTTCCTCTTCTTCTTTTGATGGAAAAGAACTGTAAAAGAAGGTCTTCTTAAGGCTAAGAAATATCTTTTGATCAGACATTGAAAACTGCGCATAGACTCCAAAAATAGTACGCACAGAGAGAGGGGCAAGAAAGCTTCAATTTATAGGAGTAAACTCTTAAAGAAATTAGGTTTTAAATTATATTTCCTACTTTGAGAGGGAAACAGAAAAAAATACTCCTTATTTTTTGTGTGAAATTTTAAAATTATTCTATTTATTCCAATCTGTTTGTATTTTGACTTAATATGGTATTTAAGAAGATATAGAAAAAATTTTAAATTTCGGGGTCTTAATTGGTATTTGACCAAAAATCCTGAATTAGATTTCAAAAAAATTGTGTTCAACTTTTATTTTACCATAAATTAGATTGTCTTTAAAAAAAACCCTTATTTACAATCAAAAACTTTGAGGGTAAAAATGGTATTGCCAATTTTCAGTACGGCGTCGTATAGTATTTCACCTTCTATGAGAGTGAGGACGCATGGCTTCAAGGCGGTAATGTCCACCGTGTCCTTTAAACGTGGGCCCCTTACTTGTTCAAACAATAATTTATTTTATTTTATAATGAATATTTTTAAAATAAAAATATAGTTTAACACACTTAAATATAATAATTAAAATGAATCACCACAACTTTTCCAATACAAAAGGGAAAAAACGTAAGGAGATAAGTTTCTATTATTATTATTTAGATCAAAAAGAGAAATCAAGTTTAGAAAAAACCTCCTTGCATAGTTGCATATACCCAATATAATTTATTTTAGAAAAAAAATGTTCGATTGATCATTTTTTATTATATATCCCTATAATTAAAAAATTTAAACAAGGCCAAAAAAGGAAAAAAATTTTACATTGACAAAATTTGGATAATTTAGTCCTTAATTAGTTACTAGTGAGATAAGAAAAAATGTGATGTATTACACGTGTGTGTTCACGGATAATAATCGACGAACATCAATTATTCTATCGGGAGATCTCCCTGTCAAAGCAAAAAAATAAATAAATTTTTTCTTGAAATGTGTAATAAATGCTGATAAAAAAATTACACCTAATTAATAAAAGAGAAAAATGGAATTCAGCTCTAAATGGGGCGAATTTTACTGACTAACTCCCCAAATGATAGATGTCTTAAACAATATGCTTTTATATTTAAGAATTAACTTAAAATATATTCAAATCTAGCAATATGAATGAAATACATTATAATTTTTCTTCGAGTTTAAGGGTATTTTCAACACTTTAACTTTTTATGAAGAGTTTTATCTTTTTACGAAAGTCTGAAATCAAATTGTTATGTCACGTGATATATCAAAGGTGTATTCAAGTTTAATTAATTAAGTAGATGATGTTTTTTTTAAGTTTGTCAACTATTTAGAGATGGAACAAAGTGTATTCAAGTTTAATTAATCAAGTAAACGAGGTTTTTAAGTCTGTCAACCATTCAGAGACGGAACAAATGATTGCTTCAACTTTTAGAAATGTTTTCAATACTTCTCAAATTAATATACAGTAAATGATTTTATGACCATTTGATAAATTGAGTAGAAGAAACTTATAAAAATATATAGATATAAAAAAAACTATAAGCAATTTTATAAAAGACGATAAAATCAAATCTTCAACTAATGAAAGAATAATACTAACAAAAAAGACTAAATTAAAAATCATAATTAATATTCCAATTTCATAATCAAATCTTCAACTAATGAAAGAGTAATACTAACATAAAAGACTATGGTATGTTTTTGGTCCTAAATTCTACGAGAAAGTAATTTGAACATAAAATTTGAACATCTCGGATCCCAAAACAGCCCAATTTCATCACCGACCCCCAATTTGTTATTGTTGAACAATTCAATGCACGAAAGAGCATAGTCATCGTTGCACAACTTCCATAAGTAAACACGCTCACCTTCATACTTGTTAGGAGCATTATCCTCCGTTACATCCCACACTTGAACATACACACCGCACCCGTTCACCAAAATTTTGGCGAGGTCCAATGTCCAGTACCGAATAATGTACTCAAATGTCTCGATATATGGAATCAAGAGGGCTCCTGCCTCAACCTCATAACTGGTAATTTTTATCTTGATCTGCCATGGGTTTTGTAGATCGATTTTGGGAGGAGGGTACATATCCCTAATCTCAATTAGTTCTCGAGTCACTACATATGGAGTGTTGTTACGTTACAAGCTTCTTCTTCTTCTTTTGATGGAAAAAAATTGTAAAAGAAGGTCTTCTTAAGGCTAAGGAATATCTTTTGATCAGACATGAAGAAACAATACAATTCGCCAAAAGAATATTACGCACAGAGAGATAGAGAGAGGCAGGAAATTAAGCTTGAATTTATAAGAGTAAACTCTAGGTTTTAAATTATTTTCCTACTTTGAGAGGGAAACAGAAAAAAACACTCCTTATTTTTGGTGTGAAATTTTTAAAATTATTCTATTTATTCCAATTTGTTTGTATTTTGACTTAGTATGGAATTTAAGAAGATATAGAAAAATTTTAAATCTCGCGGTCTTAATTGGCATTGGACCAAAAATCCTGAATTAGATTTCAAAAAAATTGTGTTCAACTTTTATTTTAGCACCAAGTTGTGGGTTACGCGCCACGCGCGGTGGGCCAATAAATAAAATATTTTTGTGAATATGTATATTAAACAATATTTTTTTTAAGTTATATATGTGTTATAAAATAGAAATACAAATTACAGTATTGAAATGTAAGCATCCTACATGGGTGGTTTTTGTTTCTAAGATCCAAAATCTATAAAAAAATATACAACTACAATATTAAAGAATAAGTGAAATGTTATGTTCTTACGTTAATGAAATATGTGTAAACTGTAACATATAGAAAAATATTTTACCGTAAAAGTAATAGGTGTCGTTGCATATATTAAGCCCTACAAGGAAATTAAATAATAAGTGTCATGGTGTATATTCACTAAGAAATTTATTGACGATCAACAATCCATAGATGAAATCTTGAACCAAATCAACAAAGTTCATAGCGTATTTGATTACCTTTAACGTTTGCATTGTTGAGAAAAAACTGCATCAGATAAATGATACACTCTTTTTAAGCCCATAAAAATGGAAGAGGGGACCTTGAGGAAAATGAAAAAACTATTCTTTGCTTTTATATAATGCTTTCACTTTAAATGATTAAGTAGCTCTTTAGCTTCTGCATGTATATAATTGAAAATAACATATAGTAATAAACTATGAGTTCATGTAATGAAATCTACAACTTTTAAGATGCTAGTAAGGTAAAGGGTAACTGTTTTATATTTTAGTTAATGTGCAACTTGATCTCTACCTATTTGCCTCTCATTTAACTAACAGGGGTCTGGGGCTTGTCGTGGAACGTGTTTGTAATTAAATTATTGAATGTGCAGAACTATGTCAAATATGCGAATTCTTAAGTAGTAAAAAAGTGACTGGGTCCAATATTTTCAAAAAAAAATAATCAATATGAATATAACATTTTTATTTGTCTAGGGATAAACGAAATTAACTTTTATATATAATAAACACACTTTAGGATCATAATAATAATAAATAAATTAATGCATTAATCGGAATAAAGGGGTGGTGGTCCCTCGTTTCATATGCCAATAATTATTTTAGGCTATACATGTACAAAAAAATTATTCTTTCCACATTCCAAAACCGGAATGATTGCTTATATGGAATTAAGAAAATTTAAGGAAATGCAAAAAGTCATCGACATTTTTAGAAATGATACAAGGAACAGTTAAAACTAAATAATTGAAATGCTTTTATAACTTTTAATTGATAGTAAGGATAAAAATTGTAATGCAAATTTTAACTTTTTTTGGTTACCTCTTATAATATACTAGTTTATGACAACGTGGTTGCACGTTATTTTTTACTATGTATATATAAAATTGTGCTATCAAATAGAAAATATTTAAATCAACAATATTAATTTTACCAATTATATTTCATGTATCAACAAAAAATAAATAAAAGGGATTTGCGCATTTGGATCAAGCAAAAAAGATATGTAAAATTAATAACATAATATAAGTCTCCTTAACATTTGTATAAGTTTTTTTTATGATTAACTATCGTGATTACATTTATGCCATAAATGGATTATTTAAAATACATGCAATTTATTGATTAAGATTGCCTCTATTTAATTTTAATGAAACGATTAGAGTGAATTATTTATATTATTTAAGTAAGGTTCTAAAATTAAAAGACAGATTACTATAAAATTATACAAGATTAAAAGCAAAAGTAATTTTTAAATATAAAGGATTAGATATATAATTTAAAACACTGAATCTCAACATACATCTATTTCAAAAGCTCATACTAAAAAAAAAAAAAAAAAAAAAAAAATTAGCTAAAGATCACATACCCAATAAGTTTATAGAAATGCCAAAAGAAATTAGAAACAACAATAATCTTCTGATGGAGAAATATATCGAAAGAAGAGATAGGAGGAGTTAGGCATGTCTAAAAAGAAAGTCTTCAAGTTCTTCTCCCCCCCTCATTGTATTCTATTTTTTTATGTCTTTTGGCCAATCTAGGAGGAATAGTTTTTGATTTGAATGACAATTTCTTCATGTTTCAATGTTATCACCTATTATTAAATGTAGAAAAATGTTTGTTTATAAATTCTATATTTTTCAGTTCTAAATAATAGTCTTTAAATATATAGACAGATGGAAAGATGAAAAAATACAAATCATAGTTAGACTTAATAAGAGGAATTAACATTACATAATAATTGTTATTGAATGGAATCTAATTAGTTTTGAATGGAATAAGTTTAAAAGATTAAAAAACCCACAAATCATTGAATTAGTAATAAAGAGGTAGTAGTTAAGAGTTACAAGTCCATCTCAATAAGTATTACTAATTATTCCTATATAATAACACACTTTTAAATTTATAGTAATAATAAAATAAAATTAATGGCATTAATCGGATATAATGGGGTGGGGTCAATCTTTCATATGCCAATAATAATTATTTTAGGATTACATGACAATTAAAATATATTTTTCACATTCCCAAAACATGTAATTATTGGATTATATTTAATTAAGAATTAATTAAGGAAATGCAAAACGTCATATAAATTTTTATTAAAATGATACAGTTAACATTTAAACTAAATATTAAAGACTTCATAACATTTTACTTTATAGTAAGGGTTAAATTGTAATTCAACTTTTAACTTTTTTTTGTTCCCTCTTATAATAATATATGATGATATGATATGATAAATTAGTTTGTCTTTAAAAAAAAAACCCTTATCTACACTGGTTCTCGAGTTGCTAACCATGGTGTGTTATAGGTCTAAGACCTAATTTCAAATAATATAATATCAGAACCTATCTCACCCGATGTTGAGATGGGTGGACTCGTAATAACGCTTGGACAATACTCTTCCCTTTGAGCTAGCTTTTGAGATGTGAGTTAGACTTAAAAGACCTAATTTAACAGTAACAACTTGCAAGGAACAGACTTTATGATAATACCCAGGCTGTTAAACAAATACTCGAGTATCTTAGAGATGTATTATTATTAAAAGAAAAAAAAGAACTTATTGCTATAATTGCCTCAAAAAACAGTATGTCATTTCTGATGGAGAAGATTTCGACATGTTAATACGTTGATCTTTTACTTGTTATCAAGAAGAGCATTCGTGCAAATAAGAAATTCGACTGCCAGGAGATGAGTTTTTACTTACAGCGGTCAAATGCAGGTACTTGCACAGCAGTTAGTTAGTTGTGTCTGTTAAATTAGCTGACTATTGGACACTGTCTCTGTGATGTTATTGTGCATACACTTGCAAGTTGAGATCAGCAGAATTGAGGTACGAAGACGAGATATCAGCAAATTCAAGTCAAAGAAAAAACTTTCTACAAGCCCCTAATCAATCAACACAGCCCTACTTATTAATATGAATTCAAACTTTGAAATAATAGGATTCCAACATAGCCTAATTTCATCACCAACACCCAATCCGCGATCACTGATCAATGTTAGAGAGTATTCAAGACTGTCCAGCTTCCTAAAAGTAAAACTTACATCTTCATACCTATTAGTCCTGCCATACTTTTCCTCTGTTACATCCCACACTCCGACACACTTCAATGCTTGGTGGAATATGAACACTGCCAACAGTGTGCATAAAATGGTACAACAAATACGATCTGGAGTTGGACTTAATGGTGATTACAAATATGCTCGAAGAGAAAGACACCAACAATCTGAAGCTGAAAAGCATTATCAAACGAACTGTGAAGGGGAAGAAGTGAGCATCTCACATGTGATAGAACAAAGCCAACCAATGGTGACTTTCCTAGCAAATTGCTCCACGAATGAAATGGTACCTTCTAACTTCTCTTATCACAACAGCTCCCCAAAGAAGCGAGGGCTCTTTCAATTGGATAGATGACAACTACCTTGTTAAGAAGAGATATGACGAAGGAATGCATTTTTTTGTTAGTTGGGATCGTGTATTTGCGAGTGGGAAGGTTATAAAGTCGGGTGCCTTCCCTTTTTGATGGTAACTTTGGCTCACAAAAAAAAGACACTGTAGTATAGTTTTAACTTATGCTTCAAAAAACTGCAAAGCAAACTGAGCGTTCCCCACGAGAATATGTTGGCCGAACTAGCATGAAGAGCATTCTATGGTAATGTATGTCATCATTTTAGTTTTGATTTTATGGCTATTAGCTAGGATTTTTCAGAAACAGTTGAGCAGCCAGCAACTTCGATTATGCAGAAAAAAATGGAAATGAAGACTTTATATATATATACTTGCACAGCAGTTCCCTTCTGTTAGCAGTTAGTTAGTTGATATTAATCAAGTGATTAGTTAGCTTAATTGAGGTTACGAAGACGATGATATCAGCACATTCAAGTAAAAGAAAAAACACAAGAGGTTCCATGAGAACAGATCAGTGCACTCACTACCAGGCAAAATGGACACCGTCTCTTTGATGAAGTACAATGACTAATGCTAGCGCATACACTTGCAAGTTCAGATCAGCAGAATTGAGGTATGAAGACGATGATATCAGTAAAAAAAAAAAAACATTAGAGGTTCTATCAAAAGAATGTGATTGTTGTAAGACACGATAATACAACCATCTCTAACTAAAGAAATAAAACAGTTTGAACTATCACATCTTTCATCAAAACATTCAAACTTGTATAACAGATGAATTGAAAAACTCGTACATTTTCTTGCAAATAAACACAAGTAGACATAATTCCAAACACAAGTACAAAAAACAGATTAAATTTGAGAAAAGAATCATCCATCATATATTCATGTTTCAATTCTTCAATCATTTACACAATTTGAACATAAGACTTGAATTTGTACAAGCCCCTAATCAATCAATACAACCCTACTTATTAATTTGAATTCAAACTTTGAAATAATAGGATTCCAACATAGCCCTATTTCATCACCAACAACCAATCCGCGATCATTGATCAATGTCATGCACGAAAGAGAGTATTTATGATCATCCAGCTTCCTAAAAGCAATACTTGCATCTTCATACATATTATACCTGCCATACTTTTCATCAGTTACATCCCACACCCCAACACGCTCCACGTTCCCATTCACCAAACTTTTGGCCTCGTCCAACTTCCAGTATGGAAGAATGTACTCAGACGTCTCGGAAGATGAAATCTCCAGTATACCTTGAGTGATATTTTGATTGGTGATGTGTTTCCTCAAGTACCTTCTGCATATGCTACTCATATAAAATTGAATGGGAGGGTCTGTCGTCTCTTTTAGCTCTTGAGCTGTGTTAGAGAATATCTTCTTCCGACAAACCTTTGAAATTAATTTGAATATAAACTTTGAAACAATAGGATTCCAACATAGCAAAATTTCATCACCAACACCTAATCCGCGATCATTGATCAATACCATGAATGATAGAGAGTATTTAAGATCATTCGTCTTCCTAAAAGTAAAACTTACATCTTCATACCTATTAGTCCTGCCATACATTTCCTCTGTTACATCCCACACTCCAACACGCTCCATGTTTACATTCACCAAACTTTTGACCTTTTCCAACTTCCAGTATGGAAGAATGTACTCAAACGTCTGGGAAGATGAAATCTCCAGTGTACCTTGAGTGATATTTTGATGGGTGATGTGTTTCCCGATGTACGTTATGTTACTCGAATCGAATATTGTGGGAAGGTCTGTCGCCACTGTTGGCTCTCGAGTCATTACCCCTGGTATGTTAGAGAATATCTTCCTCCGACAAACCTTTGAAATTAATTTGAATATAAACTTTGAAACAATAGGATTCCAACATAGCCAAATTTCATCACCAACACCTAATCCGCGATCATTGATCAGTGCCATGAATGATAGAGAGTATTTAAGATCATCCAGCTTCCTAAAAGTAAAACTTACACCTTCATACCAATTAGTCCTGCCATATTTCGTCTCTGTTGAGTCCCACAAGCAAACAATCACCGGCGTCCCATTCACCAAACTTCTTGCCGACTCCAAGTTCCAGTATGGAAGAATGTAGTCAAACATATCGAAAGATGAAATCTGCAGCTCTCCAGAAGCAATATCTTGACCGGTAATCTTTCTCGTCATGTGCTTCATGTTATTTGAATGGATTATCTGGACAGGATCTGTCTCTATTAGGTCTCCAAGAAAAAATGTCTTCTTCTTACAAACCTTAGAAAGTATTATGAACAAAAACATTTGAAATCTAGGATCCCAACATAGCCCAATTTTATCACCAACACCCAATCGGTGAATGTTGAACAATTCCTTGAAGGATAGAGAATAGTCATCATGATTAGGCAGCTTCCGAAAAATAAAACCTTCATTTTCATTACACTTAGTCCCATTGATTACATCCCCCATGGCAACACGCTTCATTTCCCCGTTCACCAATTGTTTGGCATTCTCCAAGCTCCAATATGGAAGAATGTAGTCAAACGTCTCCGAATGTGAAATCACCAGATCTCCTTCCTCGAGAGCATGACTGGTAATCTCTTTCTTGATCTTCCATGGGTTGTTACCATCGAATTTCAGGGGAGATCCTATCTCTACTAGTTCTCGAGTCTTTACCGGTGATGTGTTGTTAACTCTGCAGGCTTCTTCTTCTTCAGCGAATATCTTCTTCTTCCAAACGGGCGCTTCTTCATTAGCCATTTGATGATCAAGAATAGGAGAATTTCAGCGGGAAACAGAGAAAAAATGGTAACTGATTTCTCAACTTCTGGTGTATTTATAGTTGGAGGAGTCTCCTCTCCAGTTGACACGTGTCCATCTGTTTTAAGTTGTACAAAACCAATGAAACAAATTTGAAAAATATTATTGTACTCTATTCAGGATTTGTAGTTCGAAAGTTGATGATTTCTTGCTTATTTACAATCAGCAGATTCAATTCATTACGAGCAATGACTACGATAAGCAAAGAAAATCCTTATGTCATCTATACAAGGCTGGTGATGTAAATTCTTGCCTGAGACATGCGGGGTGCACCCGTTCTCCAAACTTTGCCGTGTCCAAAGTCCAGTATCGGAGAATGTACTCAAACGTCTTGAAAAAGTGCAACCACAATCATTCCTACAACAATATCTTTTTCTTCATCTGCCACCGGTTTTCCAAATCTATTTTAGGGGCAGGGTATAAGTCCCTTATATCCACTAGCTCTCGATTCACTAACCATGGAGTGTTGTTAACTTTGCTTCCGCTTTTGATGGAAAGAAATCACTAACCATGGAGTGTTGTTAACTTGGTACGTACTCTTTATATTTGATTGCTCACACCAGAAGAAAGTTTCGATTTATTAGGGAAAAGGGTAAATCGGAGAAGAATGTTGCCCTGATAACTATTCGTTGCTTGAAGTTTACGATAACATTGAAGCATAGAAGCTTTATATACAGAGCTCCTTTACTCATACTCTAATTCTTTATTTATTGGTTGCACAATATTCAGCTATTAATAAGCAACTTTACACACTAAATTGATACTACAATTCTAATATAATTATAATAGAGAACCAACAGAAGAAATGTAATTCCCTTTTCAACAATTAAGTGTCTAAAAACATGAACTACTACAGTACGACACGATTTCTATGTAACAATTTGCCTTTTTTCTGATCTTGATCTTCCACGAATCGTTTCAGCCATCAATTCTCAGCAATTATAGCCATATGGAATTCTTTGCGTCAACACGCGGCGTTGAAACCATTGCAAGTTCTTAGCATTCCGAAAAAATGGTCTCTGCAGTAGATCTACAACTGATGGCCTCTTCGATTCTTTGGTAGAAAGACAATCCAGCACCAACTCCTCAAAATCTTTCGAAAACTTTCTTTTACCTTTCACACACTTCAGTTTGTCGTTAAGATATACCAAAACTTTCTTCATTTTCCCTTTCCCTTTCCCTTCTTCTACATTAATCTCCTCAAGCACATCTTCCAACTTATCCGGCAATCTCCTCGACCTCTTTATCTTCTTGATCATTGCCTCAAATTCTTCGTGATCGCTTATTCTTAAATTTCCATATGCTAATTCCAATGCTGCTACACCGACTAACCAGATATCGGAATGAACAGTGTGGGCATCATCACATGGTGAATAGAACACCTCCGGCGCAGCAGCCCATCTGTACAACTCGCCTAGTTCTAGATTCTGTTGAAAATTCATAAACACATGTAAAATTATCGACTAATAACACAATTGATTTCAACACCTTAATTTAACTAGCAAATTGTTAATTACCGGATGTCCAGGAGAATCATTTTGTAGATCGGTAACAGTTGAATCAACGCCAAGTTCTGTTCCGTGACTAACAAAAAGAGGAGATTCCAACTCTGAATCGTAAATCGTTGCTGCAAATCCCAATTTGATTTCTACATTCGATTTGAAATTAACATAGATATTCCCAGCACTGAAACACTTATGAATCAGACCCAAATTATGAAAGAACCAACCCACCCGAAGCGCTTGTTTAAGAGGGCAATAGCACTACAATCCTCCTCCTTGTACTCCGTTGTGGAATCGGGAGTGACATATGTAACGAGGCGATCCTTCTGACATATAAGGCAATGCAACACAGTATCCTCCTTGGTATTTCTGAATAGCCCATTTTTCGACGTTAATAATGTTTGGATCAGGAATTGGTTGTTCCTCCGCCAGCTTGCTCCTAAGGACTTCTGGTCCGCCTCGGATGAACTTGATAGTGGCATAACCGGAAGGAAGGAGATTGTCGTTGTCGACCCAATCGGATGTGTAGTAACAAGCTTTGTAAATGAGATCGGAAGTGTTGTAGTCGTTTGTATGCAGCAGTTGGAAGTAATTAATTCCGATTATTTCCAGGAGAACGTACTTAGTTCTGGCGTTTCGTTCGATGAAGACATAGCCGGGTCGAGGATCGTAGGTGAATTCGGGTGTGAAGCGGGGAAACAAGGGATGTGCAGCCATTTTTTTCTTGATGAAGAAGAAGATGAAGTTTACAGAGAAACAAATTGGGGCTAAAAAGCCGTTACAAATGGCGCGCACCTAACCATTTTCCAGTTTTCTGTTTTTTTTTATATAAATATATATATTTTAATTATCATTGGCCGCAGTATAACTAATAATATTTTTTAAGTAATTATCAAATAAGTAAATTATTGTGCTGAATAGATCAATAAAATGGATATCCATATTGATGTTTGATACTCGTATTGAAGTTTAACTATTTCGAATTCACATCTTATAACGGGAATACATTATTGAAAGAATCATTTACATTGGCTTGTTTTAAGTGTTTTTTTTTTTAATGTTTGGAAAAGATAATAAATGCTTAAAAATAAATACTTTTAGACCAGAAAGTGTAAAAATAAGCTAAATACTAAAACTTACATATGGCCAGATTTTTTAACTTTTAACTTTTGGTTATTATTTTTTATAAGGGAAATTGGCATGATATACTTTTGAACTTTGTCATTTCGAGTTGAAATACGCCTAGTAAATAAAGCAATTCAAGAATATACCTCTGCCGCTATAAAATTGGATCACATATACTCCTTACCTTATAAAATGGTTGTATATACTCATACCGCTATAAAAGTGATAAAATTAATTTTTTTATTTTTAATATTTTAAAAAATAATATATTTGGTCCTTTTCACACAAACTATTTTTTAACTTCTTTAATTATTGTTGAGTTTCTTTATTCTCATTTCATTTTCTCTCTCATTCTTTAGTGAAAAAAATAAGAGAAATAAAAAAAAGTGTGAATGAACAAAAGAGAAAGAAGTTCAATAACTAATTTCGAACAATTGCTATTCCATATATGGAACTTACCTCAATTCTGCATATTGATCAAGATATACAAATTTTTGAAATGTATCAAAACTATTACGGTAAGTTTTATTCATCAATAAGCATAAGCTAAAACTATTCAAATAATCGATTTTGACTCTTGTGTTAAGCAAATCATGAAACTAGACTAGAAACAATTTTGTTGAACACATCCAAAGATTTTCTTTGATAATAAGCGCAACCGTTCGAATAGTCGATTTATATGAATTTGGAATTCATGCATACAATATACTTATTTTAGAAAGTATAGGTATTGCAAACTGAATGCCTACTCTAGTAATGAGACCATTTAAACATATTTACAAGCAAATGATGAATAATTTCATGTTTGGTAAACACTCACTTATTTAGTTTAATATCAATCATTCATATACCCTTGTGCAAGTTCTTCGCACTTCACATTACCATTATCACTAGTTTTAAGGAAATAACATATTTAGCTTTGATATAACCATTTAATATACCATCACACATCATTACAACTGGGAATTGTCCTAAAAAAAGAAGGGTGATATACCCTAGTCTATCATCCTGATGACTGGAAAATGGTAGGAGTAAATACTGAAGAGAGATGAAAAGATCATTAGAGCGGCCACGAAAATTGGTCGTCGATGAGGAAATATAAATCAATTCTCAAACTGGTGTGATGAAACAAGCTTTACAAATGCTGTCATGGCAATATTCTGGGAATAAATTTCACCTGACAGATTGGCCCAAGTTGCGTTTCATCAATGAAGAACAATGTTTCATAATTATCACCAACTCATCTGCTTCACCTGTCTCTACCATAACCAATTGTACATCAAAGCTACCTAGCAATAATCATTACTGGCAGAAAATTTGATCTGTTTACAACATCATAACGGGCTTTACTGTCAAGTCTTGTGGATCTTGAAACCAAACACCCTGGGGACAAAGTTTTGCGTTGGTTTTTGCGGCTTGAGGTGTCCATAAGTCATCAAGAAGAGATGAGGAAATGTCGTCCCAAAGTAAGCTCCATCAATATCTTGAGCAGTTAAAGAAATCATAACCAAGAACAAAAAATAGGCTACTCAAGCAGGCAACAAAGAGCAATACGAAATTTATGAGTAGAGACCTAATCTCAAAATCGATATGAGATTTGCAAGAGTGTGTGTGCGCGCGCGCGCATGTAGAGAGAGAGAGAGAGAGAGAGAGAACATATCAAAAATTAGTAGCAGAAAAGGATACTGCCTTGGTACTTCGATCGAGGGTAATAGATGTCCTCACACTTCGGACAGTATATTTTTACAGTACTTGCACGCGGAATATCTGATTGACCAACGGGAAGACAAGGCTGTCCACTGCAGTAAACTCGTGGGCATCTTCCAAAGTCGTAGTTTTTGTACTTCTCCAACTGAAAGGTTTGTCCCAGATATTAGGCACCACCACCATCTCATGGACAGGGTTAAATGAAACATAGTAAAACAATACATCAAAAGGAGGAAAATATGAAACTATACAAGAGAATGTGGACAAGCAATTACCATAGCGGCTATTCCCTTGCTAGTCAAAATGTACCGAACATGAATCAAACCATACAACATCTCTGCCGCCGATTCAACCAATTCATTCTGCTCTTCTGTGAACATATCACCTATTCAAAGCAGGAAAAATTTGACAAACTGCAATTGTCTTAATATGAAAGATGATGCAGCATTTTGATATAGGACAGTATTCTTGGTCTCATCAAGACAGACGGGGAAGTTTTACTTTAGATTATAAAGGAGGATGTGTTTCTAACTTGAAACATAAAACAAAAAATGAATGAATCGTTAAGCTTGGTCTGCCCCAAAAGTCCAAGGATGTACTCGTAATAAAGACATTTTCAACTTGAACATAAAAGTAGATTCAGGACTTGCAACAAATTGATAGCTTGTTAGATCATGCAACAGAAATTATTCAGAAACGTCACACATATCATTTTTCCAAAACATCAGAATTAGTTAAGAACCATGGTAACAGATTAACCCCCAACCTCACCCACCAATGCAAAGAAAAATAAAAGGATTTAACTCGTAATGTTTTACACCAAGAGATGGAACTGCTAAGGAAAATAGAATTTTTGACATCAAATAATTAGGAAAAAATACAAGATTATTTAAAACTCACAGCAAAAGAACCCTAAAACCTGAAATATCTGGCCATGGAAGCAGATTTGGCGGATAAGAGTTCCCCACAAAGGTATCAATTTTTGTATGGTTACTAGCAAAGGAGGCCACTTTAACAGTGTACAGCTTGATGAGCAGAGGTATGACACTGCTCAAAATGCTTTCTGTGTAACGGAACAGCTGAGACAGTCAACCATCTATTTCTGCATTGTCCATACACAGCTCATTTGTGGAGAATCACCTAAACCTTAAAGGCTTAGCATGGACAATGCCAGGCAAGATAAAAGAAGCTCTAGCAGCTGGAAGGTAACATGTTCACATGCTTAGGATAGGAGTAGATGGAGAATTCTCCCAGTTGACAATCTGGAAGGAGAGAAATTCCAGATGTTTTGAGAGCTTAGAGATATATGCAGAAGATCAAGATGAACTTCATCTTACTACTATGTTTTTGGTATAATCAGATTTACTCTAATGATACTGGGTCTCCATGTTTTGGCACCATCAAACAAGCGAATACATGAAAGAGAAGGGAGTTAAAAACAGCAGACAAAAGAATATACCAATATTTATTGTAACACATGCCATAATTCCAGAAGAAAACTGAACTCTTGATTGAAAAGAAGCAGCTCCTTTTAAGTTCTATCAGCAGTTAGCAGAGGTAAACAGGAATTTCTCCCCTTTCCATCCCATCTTTTGATTTTTAGCAAGGACAGTTGGTTTCCTTTTTTACTTTCCAATGAGATGTGTGATAGAATACAATACACAATTAGCCATAGGGGCACCACAATTTCAATATATCAAGGTTTACTGGCTTAAATTTGCTGCATTGTGGCAAGAAGGTCTCATCAAACATGGACAATGAGAGACAAAGGAGATGCTCCCAGTGTAATCACAGGCGCGCTTAATCCCTAAAGCGAGGCTCAAAACGTGTTGAGCTCTTCTCGTCGCTTAATGTGCGCTTCATTATCGTCATCAAAGCTCTAAAGCATACTTTTCCTTGCCAATGAGCCTCTTCTGAAGAGGTGACACCAAACCATTGATAATTCAGTTTTTCGTAAAAAGAATTTCAATTTCTTTGTTCATAAATTTGACATTCATACTCCAATCGTTAGTCTTTGACTTGACATATATATATTTGAATTTTTCTCCCTTTGCGTCTTTTTTCACTAAAGCCCACACTTTATTTGCACTAAAACTCCTCCGGATCTTACAACTTTTTTGCACTTTTTGTTTTTGATAACACTGGACATTCCTCCTAAACCTTACTACTCCCTCCGTCCCAATTTATGTGAATGTGTTTAACTAGCCACCAAGTGTAACAATGAAAGGAAGACTTTGAAAGTGCAGTTCAAAATAAGCCATAAATATTTAAAATCATCTCATTAAGTGTGAAGTATTCAATTATCCTTCGGAGTGGCCCAGTGGTTTGGAATTGGGACTTCCATATTGGAGGTTTCAAGTTCGAAACCCTTGCCAGCGAAAGCACGGGGTTTGCATTTTAGGTCGAGCTTGTCGCACCAGGCTTGCCTAGTGCAGGTTACTCTCTTATGTGGTTTGCGAGCTATTGCATAGGAGCGGGGGTTTTACCCTGTGCGCACCAAAAGGGTAGCAGCTGTGGGTTTCCCATGTCAAAAAAAAATTGTGAAGTATACGATTTAAATGTTACAAAAAGAAAAGAGTGTGACATAAATTGGAGCAGAGGGAGGACTAGATAAGAACTTTACTTCAAATGACTTAAAAATCATATGAACATAAAGACTTAAAATGACTTAAAAAATACATTTGCGTCACTTATGGGCATTTCTACACAATTATGATGGTACAGCTTACACCAGTTGACTGAACCTGCAAGAGTGACTGAAAAAGTATAACAAGCGGACTCTAAATTCTAAGTTTTAGCACCCTGTTTTAGGATCTAAGACTTTATACAAATAGACTGCAGATTTTTTCTGGTATTGTTTGCTTCACAACACGATCACAGCAGGGGAATTTTTGTCATCGCAATCGCATAGGGCAGTGTAACAGGTATAAAAGCTAAAGTTTTTTATTTCATTTCAAGACATTTTTGGGTGCTCTGCACTCGGTTTGGTGCGATTTTTGGAGAGGAAATCATCAACTAACTTTGGATAAGTTTCTTAGACTAGTATTAGTGCCTGTTTGGATTGACTTATTTTAGGTGTTTTTAAGCCAAAATAGCTTTTTGTTACCAACCAAGTCCAAAAAAAAAAAAAGAAGCCGAAATAGCTTTTAAGCAGTTTGAAGTGTTTGGGTAAAGTTAAAAAGTACTTATAAGCACTTATTTTAAAGCCAAAATAACAAAAATAAGCCAAAAGCCATAAGTTAGAAATCCTAACTTATGACTTATAAACCAAAAGCCAATCCAAACAGGCTCTTAGTTATTATATGTCAGGACCATGAGATTCAAAGCTTCAATCATTGATTTTGAAGTGTCCAGTGAAGGGATTTTGTCCTAGATTCTAGAATGTACTTTTTTGGATTTGAAGGTACGTCGGATTGGGAATCTAATCACAGATTTGAACTCGGGAACTTCCGAGTAACTAATTTTCAGATAAATTTTGGATTTTGACCCAGGGGATTGAGTTCAAATTTTATAAACTTTAATTTAGACCATGTACTAAATTATGGGAATAGATTCTTATCTTCATTTGACGTTGTTGAACATTCTTTAGGCTAGAGTTGAGCCATTTGGACATGTTTGGGTGTGGAAAGGAGGTCATAAAAGGATGAAAGCTTGCTTTAATCGAGTTAAGTCGAGCCTTTTTTGTCATAGAGTACAATAATTCCCATTTATTGTGCATTCATGACTTGGAATTACGTATGGATAAATTTAATACATGGCATGGACCAACACGGATTATACCACTATCAGTTTAAAAGTGGATACTGAACATGCTAAGGCTTTGCTGTACGCGCACGCCCATATCCACAATTTTGATTGAGTTGATCCATTATATATATGTCATGTTGAAATTGGGCTAGTTAAATACAGTAAAAGGCGCCCCCAAGGCCTGCTCGAGATGGCCAAAGGTGGAGGACTGTGGCTTGAGGTCGCAAGTTCACGCCACCCAACACAATACGAAAGTGAAGACAATGGGTAGAGGGGCAAGCCCATTATCCACCTAGTTTTCGAAGGCGGTGATTGGGTCCCAAAAGGGCACGGTCACAAACGGTTTCTTGTTATGTCACAAAAAAACACTAGCAAAAAGCAATAGTTTCTAAATTCTAACTTCGTATCTCATATCTGTTGAAATTCATGCTTTATCTGCTATGTAGTGTATATTGATTTCCTTTTCAGCTCCTACTATTAAAGGTGGATAACAGTTGTACAGCTTGCTCACATTATGACGACAATTAGGACCAATGATGTGGGGACTATTGAGTTTGGAGGATTGGTAGAAAGTACATGAATGACTACTTTGGTATGTAGATCGTTTGATACATGACACAATTAGTTTCACAAAAAAAAGATCATATGATTGATCAATCGTGGTGATATGAATCTGTTCTCTACTACTAGAGTCAAAAACCGACTTTGTACTAGTGCCCTAGGGCTGTACACGCTAACCTAAAGAATTAAAAACCACTGAGTTGAGAAGTGAATTATGTGATAAAGATTTTACCTTTACTGTCTTCTTTGACTATTTAACTTTGTTTGATTCGTTATCTGTATCGAACATTTCTATTCTGTTGGTTTGAATTGCGATAAATGCTTAAATGTTGTTAATTGGCTATTCATGCCTATATTCTTGTTAATTGCTGATTCCCTTATATGTCCCACCTAAATTGCATAAACTAAAGGTAATCTTTTTAAGTAACATTTCTCATTACCTCTATAGGGAGCATCAATGAAGACTTATTAACGTGGTTATCGACATTGATTTTCACACCATGCAACTAACACTTTCCTACACTTTTGAGTAAACGTTCGGAACTCACTTACCACATGGTACGACGAGTGCAAGTTCCAGTTTTGAATCCCGTTTTTCAATGATTTAGATCTTTATTGCCCTTCTACCACAGTGGTCATGACAATGGTTTCCATGTCATTAATGAAAAGCGTTTGTTTGACACTCTTTCTACAATTTTCAGAACTATGGTAAACTAGGCGAAAAAAACAAAAGCGACGAGGGCTTTGCTTCACAGAAGCGAGAAGCGGAAGCGAAGCGTGCGCTTTTTTTTAAAAAAAAAAACATGACATTTGGTATAAAAATAAAAAATATTAAATAACTAAATAGAGTTATATAGTCTTAGATTGAAAGAAATTAGCATAGGTAAAAATACTCATAGTTCATAACATATAAAGCAAAAATTTCAAAAACATAATTACAATCACAAAGATTCACACTCCTATTCTTCAACAAGGCTGCTAAACCTGATCACAAAATAATTAAAAAAAAACCAAAGAATTGAAAAAAAAAACAGAGGATGCCAGCAGTCCATAACTAAACAAGATGCGAAAAGAAGAGAAGAAGAAGAAAAACTAGAGTCTCAAACTCAAGAGAATGAGGATGAAGCACATGCGACGATGTATATTTCATGAGAAAAAAACTCATAGAGATTGAAACTAAAAAAATATTATCTAAAAAAGAGATAACAAAAAAAAATTTTTTAAAACCTACAGTCGAGGTCGAGGTTTGAAGAGATGATGCAGCCTCAGTTGAGATCGTCAGGGAGAGAAATAATGGAAGAGTATTGTGAAAAAGAATTCACGAGAGAGACAAAGAAGGGCAACGAGTCCGTTAAATAAGTCCCGTGAGGAGAGAGAACTGTTATATTTCAGATTATTTTTTAAAAAAAAACTAATTTTTTTTTTAAAAAAAATCCTAATTGCATCCGCTTTTTTATAAAAAGCGCGCGCTTTAACATATAGCGCTTTTGTGACCTTAGGGTCGCTTCTCGCGGCTTCTTGCATCTGAAGTCGAGGAGCTTTTTCAGCTGCTGCTCGCCTCAAGATCAAAAAGCGCACAAAGGGTCGCCTGCTTTGAAGCGCGCTTTTCACAACACTGTGAGAAATTTGTACCTTTCTCTTCAGTTTGCTCAGGAGTCATGACAATGTAACATCAGTTCAAGAAAATTTAATTATGTGCTTTTAATTTGGCTTCCATGTTGTATTAAATCTCTCATTTATGACTTTTCGATTGTTTGCTTTTATTAGTAATGCTTCCGCATAATTAGATTTGGGTAATAAATGTTTTTGTTGTGACACTAGGACTAAGGGATAGTCATCGAAGCTAAGGGAGGTTCTGGATCTGTGGATAGGAAGTTTCCTCAGTTATTGTGCATTTTATTATTTTTGAGAGCATGAACTTGATCCAAAATTAACTTTCAGTAATTTCTCCCAGCCGATAAGAACCAGTGATTTGGATGTGCGAAGGCGACAAAGGCAACAAAGGGCGCATGCCAAGTCGCACGCAAAGCAAGCGAGTCGAGCCTGCAGGTGCTTGCCATTTTGGTATTGCCATCGAGGCGCAATTAATACCAAAATAAACACATAGTAATTGGACACTATCACTACATGCAAAATTTCAATAGCACAATTACAATATTACAAACACTCTAATAATTACTATAGACGAATAATTTTTTTTTCAAAAAACAATGGACAACCTTCCAACGAACCCACAATAAAGCAGAAAAGCATTTTACAGTGCTAATACCTGGACAAAAACAACAGAGTGAATAAACATAGGGAACAAAGAGTAGTTGAAGGCCTGTACCGTGTGAAGAGTAAAGAGAAAGAGACGAATAGGAGGCAAAGAACTCGGGGAAGAAGCCGAAGAAGAGAGCAGCGACTGAGGAAAGAGAAGAAGAGGAATAAGAAAGTCTGATGAAAGTTTTGAAAAAAAAAACTATAATATGTATAAGTTAAAACTTTTTAAAAAAAAAAATCAAAATGGCGACGCCATTTCGTTGCCATTTGTGGTGATCTCCTCGCCTCACGTGGATTAATGGTCACCCAGTCTCGTACTCGCCCGCCCTTGCGCCCAAAGAGCGACTATGGCAAGTGCCTTTCACAACACTGATAAGACTTTGTCATCCAAGCAACCTAGAAGTCTGCGAACATATCAAGTAAAACTAACTAGTTTTCCGCATCTTCCATTCACTAGGTACTAATTGGTGGATATAGTCCATAAGAAACCAAAAAAAATAAAAATGAACCCAATAGTTTCAAAGACGAGAAAATTATCCTTCAATATAATGTAAAGATAAGTCCAAAATTAATTCTCTGGAATTTCATAACAAAATATGAAGTAATCTAAATAAGAGAAAAAATATGTACCATGGGAGGATTCAACATCAAGGATGAGGTCAAGTGCATAGTCGTAGTAGGGAACTTGACTGCTTAATCCACATAGGTTAAAATCATCCTGAATGTAATCATCATCAACTTCACAGAAGAACTCGTTACCACGCAGGTTACAAAACCAAGAAATCCATGAAGTATCATCCCCATCAGAACCACTAACATCAGACTCTTCACTGTCCGTTTCAGATTCCTCTACAAAGTAGATAAAATGAGATTATACTCCTGTCGATTTTGAAATTCAATGGTAGTGCATTATGGGTTGGCATAGTATGTCACACTATACCCCACGAAAAAGTAGCACCTTGAGAAGACTAAATTACGTATTTTATTGAGAAAAAAGTTGTGACATGCTTTCCACAACCCAACACAAGAACCAACTATAAGTAAAAGATCAAGTTATTCTACTTGAAAGGCTAAAAGTTTTTAACAATCAAAACATTAAGCCTGACCTGAAACAGGATAAATAATACAGATAGTGTTAATTAGTAAGGGCAATATACCATATAAAAATATCAATTTTAACTTCATAACTTCTATCCCAGAGTACAATTGACTGATACTACAGCAATATATATTGACAAGTACTAACATAAAAAGACCACAAAAGTCTGGCCTGAACTTATGATTGCACATCACAACACAAACTATTTTAGAAAAAAGAACTCAACTTTGTAAGCCACTAACAAGTATTGACTATGTACAACCAAGCAAATTACATATGATTCCACAAGGATAATCTGCATTTCTTCATGTTGGGAATCTGAGAATATCAGAAATTCAATTTGGAAACATCCACAAAGAACAAGCAACAAAATAAGCAGATTCGGGACATACTCATTCATCCATGTTCACCCTTTAGCACTTGATAAAGCTTTATCTGAAATTCATTCCATGATGCTTTTTGGATAAAAGGAACATTGCAATTACTTCCAAAGAATTGCATCATTAGAAAATAGGGGAAACCGGAAACGAAAGCAATTTTACTATAAGAACAACTAGAACACACCAAAGATGGATTAAGCTCTCATAAATTTTAATAATTTCATATCAATGCACAGGCAAGTGGATTAAGCTCCAAAAATACTTTACAGCCAAAGCCGCAATAAAAGCGAATGATATATCTTTCCTGCTTCAAAGCATGACCAACAGCAGTTGAAAACCATTATATAAAAAAACATAAGAAGAAACTACATACTCCCCTGTTTTCATTTGCCTGTCTCGCTTTAACTTGGCATAGAGTTTAAGAAACTAAAGACAACTTTTTTTTAGTCTTATAGTCTTAAACTAAAAATACATAGAAAGAACCCAAAATATCGTTTAATCTTGTCGTCTTAAACGTGTCATTTGAAATTAAAGATTAGACAAAAATGTTAAGAGACAAGTTTCTGAAACGGACTTAAAAAGGAATGCAAGACAAACAAATTGAAACAAGGAAGTAGCTAATCACAACTAAAGCCTATTATGCTCATCTCCAGCAATTACTCCCAAAATCACATCTCTATTAAAGCATGTTAAACCAAAACAGCTGGATCCTCTATTCTACCAGCAGCTGCAGAAATGATATCAATAGCTAATCACAAAATACTACAGTTTTCACCCGATAAAAACAAAATCCAATGCTTTCTAAAAATGGAAAATATTTAATGGCGAAAAAAAAAATCCTAACCATCGGAGCACTTGTTTTTGTTGGTATTACGATGATCAAAATGCGATTTTCCAGCACCACCACCACCGGTTGACGTAGAGGGAACAGCTTTATCCTTCAAAGACCTAGATGTAGAAGGTGACAACTTCTCTAAGTGCTTATCCAACGCATCGTTGATTCTTTTCCGATCCAACGGTCCACCGATCATCTCCGACTTGGATGAACCACCACCTCCTCCTCCGCCACCTCCTCGATCTCTATACATTTCTATCAAGTATTTATCAAACCTTGCTACTATATATCTATATCTGCATTCAGGAGATTACAGAAAGTTAAGGAAAATTGAAGAGAAATTGAAACTGAGAAACAGTGAGTCGGGTTGAGGAAGATAATTAGGGTTTCAAAAGGGGAAAGTGATAGAAGAGAAAAAGAGAGCGTATATGAGGATGATATATAATTTTTTGTGATTGTCGTTATGGGGGGAGAGGGGTAGGGACGATGGTAGGGTTTTACCTGCGAACGGGCGAAGCGGGTACACTAGGGATCTTTATAGGAGGGGGCGTACTTGTGTTTGAGTTTGGGATGTAAATTAGCCTTTTGTGTTCTATTTTCTCTATCCACTTCTATCCTTGTTTTCTTTCTCCACCTTTGTTTTTTTCTTTTTTAATTTTTGACGCTTAATACATCGATAATCTTTAAATTATAAGCAAATTTTATTTACAGAAAATTGATTTATTTTAATTGATCGTCGAAATGATTATTTTTTGACGCTTAATACATTTGATAATCTTTAAATTATAAGTAAATTTTATTTACAGAAAATTGATTTATTTTAATTGATTGTCGAAACATATAATCATGTATTTCTATCAAATGTTTTTTTGTTCAAGTTTTAAAATAAAGAAAATTGTTATTGTGGTTTGCAGCTACGGGTATGGGTGACAACGGATGCGCATACCGGGCGACCAAAACGGTCCCTACCCGGGGGATTCAAGACGAAATGGAATCGACCTGATCGGTAAGGCGACCAAGATGGACCGGCCCGCCGTAACCGGTAGGTAGGGTCGGTAGGGTTAGGTGGTAGGGTAGTGTCGGTTCCGTTGCCAGCCTTAGCTACGGGTGAACACTTTGTACACGCTGCTAAACTTTATACTATATAATAACATGTACAAGCCACAACAATAGATGTAAATTGCCTCTAGGGTAAATTTAATCCAAACAGCTCGATAGAAGTCATTAAGGCAGATCAATTTGGGTCACTGTAGATTTGACGCCATCGATTTGTTCGGTTGGATTTTATGTATTACCGATTCAATTTATCGGTTTTAAAATAGGAAAAATTATATATAATGGCAGACTAATAATTCAAATTAAATATTATAACCACACTTTGATTTTATTGTACTCTATAGCAAACTATTTGTCAGTCGCCTCTCTCCCTCAAACTCTCGCTCGTCACTCTCCCTGTCTCGCTCGCTCCCTCTTACTTTTATACAAACACAAATGTATAAAAGTGAGAGAAAATTGTACATATACATATTTTGTTCCCCTCTCTGATCTTGCTCGCATCTCTCACTTATACAAACAAAACGAAATGTATAAATTGTGTTTCTATTTGTATAAAGCGCGAGCAACGAGGGAAAATCTTAATACGGCATGCCAACTCTATATATCTTCGTCCTATTACCAATACAGATATTTTTTGCCCAATTTTCTTTTGTGTTTCTTTATCGTTTTATCCGTCTCCAATTATACCAATTTGATCTTTGTTATACAATGCTTTCCTTTGTCTCTGTCTTATCGCGACTTTCTACCAACTTGGGTTTTTGTAACGTGTACAGGCCGCACTTATACCACTTTTTTTTATATGTATCGCGACCTCTCCATATTGCTATTTGCTCTCGCGTGCCTTCAGCCCAAGGTATCGCTCTCACCCTCCCCATCCGCTTTTTCTGTTTGCCTCTCGCGTGCCCACTTAGCCCCCCGTCTCGCCTTCCCCCCCTCCCCCCCTCCGCTTTTTATGTTTGACTATAGAGTCGCCAATTAAGCAAGAGTATAGTTATAACCCCATACAAATACGATTTTTTATGTTGCCACTATGTGTAGAAAAGTTACTCAATTAAATATGTTAACCCAATAACAACCAATATGATATTTTTTATCGGTTCAGTTTATTAGTTTTTTATTGTTATCGTGGTTTTCATTTTACCCAACAAGAAAATGTTCATGAAATATTATATGATTTCTCACTTCTCTAAATATTTTGATATAGTGAAACAAAAAAAAATAATGAGAAATTGCATCGAGAAGAAAAATTATAGTAGGAAGGCTATAATTGCATGTTAAGAAATTGCATCAATAAGAGAAAATACAGTATAAAAGGCTATGATTACATGTCACCACCAAATGTATTGAGGAATTTCTGATGTTAATCAAATTAGAACTTTTCCAAACTTGCAAATGCTACGACCACTACTAAAAAAAGGCCAAAAAGAGACCTAGAAATAGAGACCTCAAAAATAGGTTCAATAATAAGAGACCTCATGAGGTCGCTATTTGAATTAATATCTTTTAAATATTTTTTTTAATGTAGGAGAGACCTCGTGAGGTCAATTTAATGAATTTTTTTTTTACCTGACTTATTTAAAATTTTTAAATTTTTAATCGAATTCTCATAAAATTAGAGACCTCACGAGGTCTTATATTGTTATTAAATTAAAAATAATAATTAATTTAATGAATAATTAAAAAAATAGAGCCTCATTCGGGTCCTCTTAAACAAAACAAAAAAACTAGCCAAAATTAAAAAGAGCTTCTCTTTCCTTCCCTCATCCTGATCATCTACATCTCTCTAGTTCTATCGACCTCTCTATCGGTATCTTATTTCTAGTCGACACCTCTCTCTCTGTTGTATCGTACCACTCTCTCTCATAGTTCCTCTCTGCGCGTCGTTTCTCCGTCTCCTCTATCGCCGGGCGTCTTACTCCTATCTATGTCCATCTCGAAGTGTCTATGTCTCCGCCGCAGCTCTCCCGATTTGACAGTAGTGCTTCAGCAGCGTGAGAGGTCGACCGGCCGCCTCCATCTCCTCCACTGTCGCCTCAGCAGAAACGTTTCTCAACCCTTTGACTCCAGGTTAAAATTTTTTGAACAAAATTTAGTTCTGTGAAAATAAGTTAGTTCTAGTTGTTAAACCTTTTTCTGAGGGTAGAAAGACAAGTGGGATTGGGATTTTATTGGTTGTGGAGAGGACGAAGGAAACAGGAAAGAGTCAATATTTGGTGTGTTACACGTTAGTTTCAGATGGTTCACAATGCTGTTGAAAATAAGAAAGTGTTGAAGGGCTTTTTGGGTCCTGAGAGCGATGGTTCGGCTCTGTTGTTGGTTTTCAATTGATTCCACATTCTTGTACTGCCCTTCTTTTTGTTGGTCTTGAGTTTGAAGTTAACATTTGGTATTAGTGAATTTGAGATATGGCTTTCAGTTGCCTCCACATTACTGAAAAAATTTGTGGTTAAGCTTAAGTACCAACACTGGTGATCCTATTTGATGACAAAACATTGAAAATCAATTTGGCGTCCATCTAGTGTTGGAACATTTTACCTTGTAAATTTAGAAAATATATTTTGTTTAAGCATAAGTACAAACCTAGTGATCTTATTGATGACACAACAATTGATTTTCTTTGAAACTCCCAATTTGTGTCCATTCGTGTGACACTTAGCTTTAAATTTAGGAAATAATATTTGTTAAGCTTAAGAACCAACACGAGTTGATCCTATTGATGACAAAATGATTTTCTTTGTGAAAATCAATTTGTGTCAAATCTAGTGTTGACACTTAGCTTTAAATTTGAGAACAAGAAATAATATTTGTTAAGCATAAAGTACGGGTACACCTAGGTTGATCCTATTGATAAAAATTGTTTTCGTTGGACAATACCAATTGTGTCAATCAGTGTTGACACTTAGCTGTAAATTTTAGAAGAAAATAATTATTTGTTAAAGTTTGGAAACTATAGTGTTAGTATCCAAGGTTCAAAAACTAACTTAAAAAATTAAATTAGGAAAATTGTTTAAGTTATTTGGTTAAGTTAAACTTTGTTACACATAGTATAAGAACATTAAGTTAAAAATAAAATAGTTAGAATTAGAAAGTTGTTAAGTTGGTTAATACAGTTACAATTGGTTACTAATATGTGTGGAATTAATCAAAAACTAAAACTAATAGACGTAAAAAATTGTGTTTTTTAAGTGGTTAATAAGTTAAAGTTGTGACTATAGTTGTTTGAATTAAGTTAAAACTAAAAACTAATTAGCTTTTAGAATTTGTTAAGTTGGTTAATAAGTAAAACTTGTTACTATAGTATTAGAATGTAGTTAAAAACTAGACTAATTTAGGACTTAGAATTGTTAAGTTGATATAAGTTAAATTTGTAACTATCGTGTTAGTATAAGGTAATAAAACTAAACTTAATTAACTTAGAAATTGTTAGTTATTTGGTAGTGAAACTTGTTACAAAAGTATAAGAAATTAAGTTAAAATAAACTGTTAGAATTAGAAGTTGTTTAGTTGGTTAATAAGTACATTGGTTACCTATAGTATTATGTGAATTAGTTTAAAAATAGATATTAGAACTTCTTAGAAATTTGTGACAAGTTGGTTAAAAAGTAAATTTGTAACTCTTGTATGTTAGTATTAAGGTAAAACTACAACTAATTAAACTTATTTAAATTTGTTAAAGTTATTTGGTAAGTAAACTTGTTAAAATTTAATTTCAGGAAATGATTACATAATGTAGTGTTGACAAATTTGATTTGTGATTCTTATGTAGATGATCGTACGTTTGGATGTAAAATATGACTAAATTTTGGCTTCGAATGGGGCTGATAAGACTGAATTTTGTAGAAGTGTCATTGGTTTTGTGAGTATGCAAAGACATTAGATCATTTTCAACTCCTAGTGGTGGTTAGATTAAGTGTCCTTGTAATAAATGTCAATGTCTTGAATTATGAAAAAACCAGATGTTGTTGAGCTTTCAATCAGCGAAATGGGTTTAAAAACAGACGCACTGTGTGGAATAGCATGGAGAAATTGATAATAACTTGGCGTCTTCCAACATTATGTTTTGGTTGAAAGTCGGTAGCAATTGGAATTCTAAACAACAAAATTATAGATTGATGACATGGTTCCAAGATGCTTGGGTGTGCATTCGGATTTTGATTTTGCTAATCAAGGTGCAGAAAAGCCAAATAGAATGAGGTATGATACAGTGATGTTGCCTACAGAGGATAATCGACCAACGTCTAGTGTCTCTGCGCACTAATACCACAACCTGCAAGACTCAAGCCCTATTATCATTGCTTCACAAACTTATGATGTCGAGGTCTTAGATCAAGGTAATAGTTCTGAGCCTAACAATTATACCACAAATCAGTCAGATACACCTGTCATGCAATACACAAGTTGGAATGAGAGCCATGCATAATAGAATGTCTTAACCGGAAGGCTACACATAAGTTCTTTTCAAAAAAATATGGTTGTGTATTTATTTATGATTTAATTGTATTGTGTTTTTTAACTGTGTACAAAAATGTTAAAGCTTTGTATTACAGTTTCAATCCAGATGATGTTGTGGGGATCATTCTCAGGCCAATCACAGAACTCTATAGAGAGGGTTATTCAACATGGGGCAAGTTCCCTAGCAATCTCAAGAGGACAATATTTTTGGAGTTCAGGAGGTATATTCGAATTTATTTGTTTAACACTATTAAAATACTTGTTCATAATACTTATCAAATAATTAATTTGCTTTGCGATGTCGAAAAAATGTGCTTGGCGTCCGGAACATGAGGGGCCAAAATTTGTGCAAACTTTCCAAGAAAGCTACACATATCTGTTAGTTTGTTTAATAAAGCTCGTAGAGATATAACAAAAACTAGCTGGGTTCTACGGAAGGATTGAGGAAAATTGCTTGTGCATTGGCAATATGATCCAAGATTTAAACAGATGAGTGATATCGGTATTGAAAAGGCAAGATTCATCACTAAGGGTGGTTCTCTACACAAAGTGGGATCAACAGTCAAAGGACGTTGAGGCGGAAATTTGGTTGTTATCATTTTCTTGTGTGTTTATATATTTTATGTATTAATATTAATTACTCTTGATATAACTTTTTCTATATTTTCTGTAGAAAAGGAAAATAGGAAGACCGATAACTCATAGTTGAGGCATTTAAGGCAACACACATTAGAAAGAGAAAATCCTGAAGATCCAGACGATGTTGGGTTTGAACCGCGAGCTGTAAGTGACCTAGGAAGCTTCAATTTTTTAAAAAATTAATTACTTATTCTAAATTTTATTCTCTATGATAAAATTCAATTTAGAATCGATATCTCAAGCTTTGGAGGATTTGACAAACAACTCTGCGGAAGAAAATGAGGTATGCCACTTACTCAAGAACAGGATGAGAGGTTGGTTAGACTGATTGTCGGCCGAGAGATCTGGGGTATGCATATGGAATGCCGCATTAATTTAAAACCTTCGTGAATTTTTTCGCGTTTTGAAGGCCAAATAGTTCAAATCATGATGATCGAATGAAGAAAAATTTGGCTATGGAGAAAAAAAGGATGTGAGCGATCTGCCAGAGACGAAAGCAATCACAGGGCTAGGGAAAGGCGGTTTGCGAATTACAGTTTGCGGGGGTCTTAAGGCTCAATTCGATGCGATTATTGCTTAAGGAGGAATTCCCCGTTCTGGTGATGCACTTTCCACCTCGACCTCCTCATCTCAACCTACTCAAATCAAATGTATGGTCACCAAAGAAATATGACACATGAGTACCTAGGTGTTGATGAAGAAAGTGATGATTATGTGGACAAAACACCACTACCACATTAGTGAAGTTTAGACTGTGTAGTTAATTTAGGGATTCATTTGGTAACGTTATAATTTTGTGATGGGACTATTTGTTTTGTGACTCCCTGATACGTTGCCTGGATTAGCACTCTGGCTCTCCTGTTTTGGTTGGTCGATCTCTCCTTCTGTTGCCCGTGCGTTGCCCTTGCGTTGCTCCGAGCTCTTTCGTCACGTCTGTATTGCTTCCCTGCTTTTGCCGCTCGTGAGTTGCTTTGGGTCCTGCTTCCCCTGACAGGTGCTGGCCGCCGCCCGCCAGCCTCCTTCGCTGCCCCCCCGTTTTTTTCCCGCCCCAGCGCCCCTCCTGCGGTCCTTCCTGCGTGCCCCGCTCGCGTATAAGCGCTCACCCGATGCCCTGATGCAATCTTCTCCGTCATTTTTCCTTCCCGATTTCCCCATCTCCGCTCCACCCTATGCCCCACCTTTTGTCTCGGGAGCCTTCTCGGCCCCTAATTCCCATTCAGGCCCGCTCAGTCCTGCTTCCCACGCAGGATGGCTGCCTGGGGCTCCCGTCCTCGGTGCTGCCCCCTTGGGGCTTTCTCCCTTTTGCGGTTTCTTCTCCCCATGCTGGTTTCTGGTCCACTTGTGCCCCGGCAAAATAATGAATCACAGCCCCCAGACATGTGCAAAACCGCGCCCAGAACGGATTTGTGTTTGCCCCCGGATTACGGCCTCCCTTTTTTCCGGCCTATTCGTTGCCAAACCACCCTTGAATGCCAACAGAAAAACATAGCTGCTTGTGGGGCGCGAGTTAGGAAAGGAAAATATGTTCCCCACGTACAAGCCTGGGTGTTCATTGTGAGTTGCCGCCGCCGCCCAGACAACACACCAAGGCCCCACCTCAACTCTCACCAGCCATACGGATGGTCTCTCGAGAAGAATTGATATATTCCTTAGAACAATGTCTTTGGTTTGCGCAAAATACACTAAAAAATAATTTACTTTTTATAGAAAATTTTTTCGTGAAAAATATTCTGCTTTTCTGCCAAAACACATACTGAGAGGTATATAGAACCTCAATAAGAAGGGTATAAACTTTGAAAATTGATCCACTTTTTTTTTTTACCTTTGGATTTATAAATTTGTTATGAAAATAATTTTATTTATGTGTTGTCACTCGCAGAAAATACTATTAAATCCTACAGGTTGAGTCACTAATCAAGGTCTTCTTTATCCCACATCGCTTATTGCGTTATTTATGTTTATATATGGAGATGAGAACCTACTCTATTGTCGGGCTTGTAGCGAGGGCTTGTAACTCGAGTGGGGGCAGTAAGGTGGTGGAATGTTGGGTTACTCCTGATGGTTGGGCTTTGGGTGGCTAATGTCTGGTCTACCCTATCCAAGCATGGAGTTGAGCCATGTGGTTCAAACCAAAGTTTGGGCTATTTGGCTCTTAGAGTGGGGTGAAATGCGTGAGGCTGGTTTCACAGAGCTATGAACAATCCCCGCTTTGTGTAGTGAAAGGATAATGGATCAGTTCTTTCCAAGTTCAATAAAAACCTAATGGCCTATCTAATTGACTCACCATTTTTTGTCTAACTTAGCTAGATTTACTTGAGAATTGTATATCATCAAAATTATTATTGAGTGATTAGTCAAGAAAGGCTTTGGGGACCTTTATGACTATGATTAACCTAAATAGGTTAATCTAATGTTTTGAATGCTGAATGGTTATGACCAAGAAGTCCAAATTAGTGCCTTAAAAATATTACTTTCCTCGGTTCATTTTCACTTGTTACGCTTAGATCTGACACACTCATTAAGAAAATAATAATTGACATGACTATTTTTTATCACACTTTTCTTTTAATTGTTATTTAATATATTAGGTTTTGAACAATAATTTAAAGAATAGATAATTAACGCTAAAAGTAAAACATGAAAAAAAAATATGGCTTAAGTCATGTCCTTCGCCATTAAAGTGGTATCTAATTCATTTAAACACCTCAACTGGGGCTAGTACCCTTAACACTACCTTAAAAAATTTATATCAATTAGACACAAAATGTTATCACCAGGAAAAACAAAAATGTGTGAACGTAACAAATCGCAAAGAAGATATAACAAATGTACCATTGACACACGACAAGTGGCCAATCAAAATTGAATTTTTTAAAAGTGATTTTTGAAATCCAAAAGAAGTTTAAGAATATAAAACATTAACTCTTGTGAATTAAACCCCACCCCCACACTCTCGGCTCTTAGGTAACCCCATGGGCGGTCGGAGTTAATAAGCGAATAGAACATCAAACATCACTCTTGCATTCGTCGTTATCGCGAAATAGCAACAAGCCTCGTACAGCAATGCTTCTCTCTTTCTATTGATAACTATTTCGCAACGTTACAAAAGAAACCAAAACACCCCCCCCCCCACATTTTTGCTGTCAAAAAAAATTGTTTCAATTTTCTTTCATCGAAATAAATGAGAGTTCAGTCAAAATATTTTAAAAACTTGTAAAAAAGATGGGAAAAATGACGCAAGATTTGGAAAGGGTGCGAGGAAGAGAGAGCACGGGGTGGGCCTGGGAGGATGGTAAACCAGGGTGGCTGGAAAATCGTTGGGAGGAAAAAAGAAGAGTCTTTTTCTTTTATGTCTGTTAGTTATGATTTTTGGGTCTTATTAATTAAATGTGAAGTCCAATAATGCAAAAAAAAAAAGTACCTTTCCAGAAAAAATTAAATGGAAAATGTTATTTGAGCATCTTTAACGCGCTCATGGCAAGTGAAGTACACATTATTTGTCATATCATTATTTTGTGCTTAATAGAGACACACTTTGCATATTTTAAGTGTTCAATAGATACTAGCTCTAGTTGAGGTGTCTAAATGAATTATACGGATAATTTTAAGGGGCTGCAGATAACTTAAGCCAAAAAATAATAATCTTTTTCGAGATAACTTCGAAATGACGGAAAAAAAATAAAAAAGCAAAGAGTTATATTAAATTTTGTAGGTTGCATATAACGTATAGTCCATTAATAATTAATTAGTCACTTTACACAATTGTCATGAGACTTGTGGGCCGATTCGTGAATAATGCTTACACTATCGAGTACAAAATGATTACAATAAAATTGATTCGAAAGCTTATATATTAATTCTATGTTAATCAAAGGTTTTAATGTAAGCTCAAAATATGAAAGAACTTTTGATATAGGGAGCACTTACCGGACACTAATTAAAATTAAGAACGATAAGTACAACTTATATAAGCGATAATGATAATAGGTGACAAAAAATGCGGTGCATTTATAAATTTTGATGTCTTCTTCTACAAATGATTTGTTTATGGTAACATTTTGACTAGAAAATAATGATCAAAGCAAAGAAATAACGTGTAAAAGGAGAAGAATAAAGGATGTGTTTGACAACGAATGAAATAATTTTTATCACAGTCGATTAGTTAGAATAACAACTTCATCAAAAATTGAAAAAAATAACTTGCTTAGAGGGATCGAGTGAGGAAAATATGTTCCAAAAGTAAAATTAATTTTTCGTTGATTTTCTCCACTCACCCTCCAGCTTCACCATCCATAATATTTCTCTAGATAATATATCGATATTCTTAGGACAATGTGTTTTGTTTGCGCAGCATACACTAAGAAATAATAAAAAATTAATTTACTCTTTTTAGAAAATTATTTTCCGTGAAAAATATTTTTCTTTTCTGCCAAACACATACTCAGAGGTATAAACTCAATAAGAAGTTATACTAAACTTTTGAAAAATTGATCTCACTTTTTTTTTTTACCTTTTGTGATTTATAAATCTGTATGAAAATAATTTTATTTATGTTTTGTCCACTAGTAGAAAACACTATTAAATCCTAATTAACTTTCAATTTTCATGTTTAAGAATTATAAATTAAATTAAAAATAAAGATAAATTTACATGTTGAGTCACTAATCAAGGTCTTCTTTATCCCACATCGCTTATAAACAGTGGGTTATTTATGTTTATATATGGAGATGAGAACCTACTCTATTGCCGGGCCTTGTAGCGAGGGCTTGTAACTCGAGTGGGGGCAATAATGTGGTGGAATGTTGGGTTACTCCTGATGGCTGGGCTTTGGGTGGCTAATGTATGTTGCCCATCCACGCCGGAGTTGAAGCCATGTGGGTTTACAACGAAAGTTTGGGATACTGGCTCTTAGGAGTGGGGTGGAAAAGCTGAGACTGGTTTCACAGAGCAACGAACAATTCCCGCTTCGTGCAGTGGAAGGATATAATGGATTAGTGCTCTCCAAATTTCAATAAAAACCTAACGGGCAATCTAATTAGACCACCACTTTTTGTTGTCTAGCTTAGCTAAAGTTGAGAGTCGTGTGTAATTTATAGATATCTTAAATCGTTAGATGTCTAGCTTAGTTAAAGTTGAGAGTTGTGTGTAATTTATAGACATTTTAAATTGTTAGATATCAGTTATTAGTGTGTACCGGTTGAAAAAAAATAAAAACTTATCAACAATTCAATCAAGACACCCTTTTGGGAACCTTTACGTCTCTGAGGAACTTAAATAGATTAGTCTAATGTTTTGAATGTTGAAAGTTTATGACTACGAAGTTGGGGTAAAATTAATCTCATTGGATGTATATATAAAGTCAATATATATTTGTTTTGTGTTCGAATTTATAGTTCATTTATTTAATCGTCATTAATTAACATAGATTTTACTTTATTAAATCACGTGATAATGGAAATTGAAATATATTTTTTTTAATGATACATGAACGTTGTGTTTAAAATTTGACGTTATTTGGAGTAGATATTGGGTGTTGAAATAGGAAAATTAAAATTATTATATTTTAGCAAAATAAAAAACTCTGACCGCACTAGACATTCATACTAACCACTTTTAATAAAGATCGGAGCTTGAAGAGTATAAAATGTTAACAAAAATTTCAAAACGGTATATAAATTTTTATTTTTAACCAAAAGGGCAAAATCGCTGAAAGAACAGCGATTTCGCTCGCCAGAAAAATGACCGTAACAAATAGAGCTAGTGATTTTATGAGAGGACTGCCGCGATTTATATTGTCATTGCCCCACCTTTCCCCAAGACAACCCCCCAACGCCCCCCATATTCCCCACAAACCTGCCGACACACATAAATTTTCCGACCCCTGTACCCGACCTGCGTCAACCTCTCCGACCATCACTAATCTCAAATCTCCCCCCTTTCGCGCCAGTCCGCGACCAGTTCACACCAATCGTTGCCTGCCACAATGATTTCAAAATATTTTTTTTATGATTTTTTTTAATAAAATTACGCTGTCAGTCGCTATTCTTTTTTAACAAATTAATTTCTTTATTTGCCCAACTCTACCACCCACACAACTCTAGAACGACACTAGAATAGAGTTATTACCCAGTCACCACACCACAAAGATAAAGTCAACGAGCAAATCGCTGCCGCGATTTGTCTCCAAAATTTTTTAAATCAATTTTTTTAAAAAAAAAATATTTTAAAATTTGTATTAAATTTTTTTTTTTTTTGACATTTTAATTGGAAAATTTTGTGTCCCTTCGACCCGTACTACGTGACTTCAAATCAATTCATGGATTTTTACCAAATAAGTAGTAATCAAAAAACCAAACAAATTAAAAAAACAATGATTCCACCACCAGATTATACAACAACTTGGCAGACCCATTCGCGCCCTGAGCTTTGCTCCATTAATTTCTATTTTTGTCCTTCCCCATAAAAAATTTTCCCCCCCCCCCCCCACACCCTAACCCAGAATCCGTCAACTGTATCGCAAACCCTCTTGCTAGGTTGTTCAACCCACCTACCCCCCACCCCCCACACCTCTCCCCCCTCGCCCAACCTCCTCAAATCGCCCCCCCGCCAGCGATTTGTTGCTTTTTTCGACCCCACACCCCCCCCCGACCATAGACTAACGCCCATTATGATTTAGATAAAACTCCCCGACACTACGGCCCACTTCCTCCCATTGGATTGACCCCAAGACGGAAGTATCAGAACCCAAACTCATTTGACACCCATCCCGATGGAACACCACACCTAACCCACAACCATCCAGACTCCACACACAGATAGCGTTTTGTTATGACTATATTCCCAGTTCACTACCCGACCTCACCCACGCCATAGGCCTCTAGTACTCGAAACATCATCTTCTTTTCAAGAATTTTTGGACAGATTGACACTCCCTTTTTTAGCTTCTTCTCACACTCCTCGATCCCGTGTTCTTTTTTGGCCTATGAAGACACCCACCCTATTATGATCCTGACCCAGTTATTTGATTAGTCCTGCAATCTTATGGACAAATTAAAAAGTTTCGTGCCTTTTACCCACACAGCAGCAGTTCTAGTCCAAAAGCCGCCCGCAATTTATCAGCAGTATTTCCCTATCCCGTTTATTTCGCGTCTGCCACGTCTGACTTTCGCCACCCAACCCCTAGTAAGTAAGTGAAAGTTGCTCTTTATGACGGGAACTAATCTTAAAATTTTAGTTTATTTAAATAATATTTGAATATTCAAATTTAAAAGTAAAAAAGTCAAAACGTCATACGTGCATGACTAAATTTTAAGACAAATTGTATATGTAAATTAAACACATATTTTTACCTTTAATAATATACATTTGAATATTTTTAAAACAAATAAAATTGTAAAAAAAATATTCATATTTAATATTTATATCAAATCAAATAATTTGACCTTGTAAGAACAACCAGAAAGTATTTTATTGTTTACCTTAATAAATGTATCGTATCGTTCTTTGGTAACAACATAACAAACATATGTGGGAAATAATTGCTATCAAACAAATAAATAAAATTGTTGCAACTATCTCAATTGCTATCGTTATTTAGGATTTTCGAATTTCACCTGCATTTTTAATAAATTTAATCATTAATACGTTTGGTCAAAAAGAGAAAATATTACAATAACAACAAGAAATTTGATCATTTTTAAATTACCAATAATTATGTAATGATTTCTTGTAAAAAAAATGTATGTGACTGTTACTTCTTTACTGACAGATTATCGGCTATGTTTCAAACCATAAATAATTGCTTCTATGTTATGTTTTTTAGTTGGACTATGTTGAACATGTGGAGGATAATATATATGGGTAAATCTAATTGTTTTCCTCTATTTAATCATCATAGATTTTTTTCATTTATCTTCAGTAAAATTAGCTGCACTAATCTACTGTGAACCCAATTACGGTAACAAATATTTTTATCGTCAATTTATGTGATTATTTTTATTTTTTTTTGTCTCATAAAAAATATAAATATATCTCTAAACTGTTACAAGTGGTATTTAGATATCATTTATTATACTTTTGGGACATGGTGTCCTTGCCATCAAAAAAATAGAGCATATATACCCTGTATATTAACAGATATATATGTGTCATAATCTTATTCACCGATTCGATATTTATTAAATATCAGATCGATGAATTTGTGTCATGTGTTCCTATTTAATCTTCTGTTAGAATGAAGGGTATATATGCTCTAGTTTTTGGATGGCAAGAACACCAATATTTCAAAAGTATGACAAAGGATTTTTTCTTACCAGTTACGTCAGTTGGGATATATTTATCCTTTTTCTCCAAAAAAATTAATATGTCACATTTTTTTGTTAGAGATAATATTCATTTCAGAATTTTTCATTAACCTTTCAAAAAGATTCAATTATAAGAATTTAGAACACATACGTGTTGATAAACCAAAATCACTTCAACTTTAATGAAATGATATATAGGTCATATAAATATCTAAAATTTATGTTACATCACAAATTTTATTAGATTTCTTTAAAGTTTTCAATGTATTTAAATAATACTGCGTAAATTAAAACGGATGAAAGTAATAACAAATTAACAATATAATGTTACTTGGAAGGAACAAAGGAAACTAATGAGTGATATTTTTTGGAGTTTCAGGATTTAGTTGAACATTTAAAGGTCATTTGGTACAAAAATGAATAATTCATGGATTAGTAATGCAGAGATTAGTAATACAGGGATTAGTAGTGCATGAATTAGTAATGCATGATTTATTTTTATCAAGTGTTTGGTTCATTGTTTCCAATTCCAACTTGTGTTTGAAATCAAATTCTTTAAAAATCACCTTTTCAATTATACCCTTAAATTATTATGTAATTGGGTCAAGGTAGATAATTACTGGAAAATATTTTTTTATGACATTCTAACTAGCTATGAGAAGAATAATCTTGTTGTCATGTTTCCAATTTTCTACTCAAATTATTTGAGTATAAATAATTTTTATCTTAATAAACTGATCACTAATAAAATGTCAATTTTAAATTTAAAAAAGATAAATCAACTACTTTTAAAATTATAAAGACGGTCAAAAATTGTAAAATTGAATAAACCATGTACATTTACACATAAAAAATTGCAAGTTATAATTTTAATATGTATGTGAAATTTTTTTAAAATTGTTCAAAATACAAATAATTAGTGTATGATTTGTCTTTTAATTAGTAAAATAATTAAATAACTCACATTTCAAATTGTATTGATTTGAATAGATATATTTAGTTACAAATAAGTCTCTCTAAATAATTTGTAAACTAATTTATTTAAAATAATTTTACTAGTATAATTTATAAAATATAAAATCAAGAAATTAACAATAAAATTAGGAAAAGAGTCTATTACACCCCTCAATTTTTCTTTAGAGATGATAACCCTTTGTTATGAAAGTGACACCATATATACCCTACCTTGTAAACAATGGACTCAATTTATACCCTTTCCTTAACGGAGGAAAGAAAAAAAATAATTTTAATCTAATTTTTATTTTTTTAAAAAATATAATCGATACTGCAGTAAATTTAATGTCCTCGTCAAATATATATTTTTTTAATTTTTTTGTTTTAATGACGTAATATAAGATCTATTTGAAATCAACTTATTTAGGTTTCATAATATTCTTGAAAACTTATTGTAGATGACAATTTTTTCTTGAATCGAAAATTAATTACAATTACACAAACATTTTTTTTCTTTTTTAAACTAAGGAAATGTAAGAAAAAAACAAAATAATATAGAATAAGAAACTCAAATAATTATAATAAAAGAAGTCAAAAAATAATTAATGTATGAAAAAAATTAAAATCTACCTGAACTTTGAAGTAGAAGAAATCATATATTACCCCCTAAAAAATTTTTTTTAAAAAGTGAAGTAAATTAATATAAATTTAAAACTAACTTTTTAACTTCCGTTTAAATAAAGGGTATATGTGAGTCATTTTGTAAGGCAGGGGTATATTGTGAGCCGTTTGTATAACAGTAAGGGCATATATGAGCCACTTTTATAACGAGAGGTATATCAGCTCCAAATGACAAAATTGAGGGGTATATCAGACCATTTTCCCTAAAAATTAAAAAGATTTGATGGATATTTTTGTTTTTATGTGCTTATCCCATGGTATTATATATCCTATGTATTACTAATACCTCCAAATGGAATGTATTAGTATTACATCCTATAATATCATATAGGATGTATTAACTAATGCATAGATTAGTTATACATAGGCTCACATTCCTACAGATATAGTATTGAATTATATCATACATAATACATAGATTATTTCTTTTAATATAGCCTACCAACGCCTCCTTATTCTACAAAGTAGCACAACAAGTATGGAGATATTATAACAAACTATTTGAGATCACCCAGAATTATAATTGTTTGAAAAAATTATTGATAAACTAGTGGATTCAATGGAGAAGAATCTGATCCCAAAAAAAAAAAGTGATATTCTTTTATTAGAAGTTTTCCTCTCCTTTTTGTACTTGTGGTATCTATAAAAGTCAAAAATTAACTTTTTTTAAAAAAAAAAGAGTGATATTTTTTGGACTATGTGGAGTTTTTAGCAATACTAGTTATTTAATGATACAATAATTTAGATTCAAAATTTTATTCTTCATTCGTTTTTTCTATTTGTTTGTATATTCAAACATCCCCGGACCTTATTAAAAGATAAATTAGTTAAGGTCTACATAAAAGTTAGAAAAAATTATGCAAAATAGCAAATTCATATATTAGGTATTATAGATAAGTCTAATAAAATATTATATTGAGGAGTTTATAGTTTATTTAAGTTTTTTCAATTCTCTTACTATTTGTTTGATTGAATAATTTGTTTGATTTGTATAATTCGTTTGATTGTATAATTTGGTTCTTAATTTGTATATGATTTAAAATTATCCTTTGACAAGCGAAATATTAAACTAAGCTATAAAATTTCTTAAATGTATAAATATAAAATATGCATATACTTACCTTATTTGTATATTTTGCAAGCAAAATATATAAACAGACAAAAATATACGAATATAATTATTGAAACTATAATTATAGAGTCTTATTATGGAATTCGAAGTCAAAAGGGCAATTTTTTTTATAAAAAAAAAAACAAAACAGTATATCAAACTTATTTTTAATCAAAAGCGCAAAATTACTCCGTCAGGAGCGATTTCCTTCTGACAAAATTAAGGTCGGTACAACATTAAAAAAATTGAAATCGCTGCTCCAACAACATTTTTATTGAATTTTTAAATTTTTTAAAAATTGGAATCGCTGCTCCAGCACCGATTTCCTGATTACAATGGTCTGCTTCCAATATGGAAAATTCTTTTTGAGGTTCAAGTAAAAATTTACTTACTTTCTATGTAACTAACCACACCAAATATTTTTTTTTTTATAAATCAATTTTTTAAAAGAAAGAATTGATAAAATTGTTGCTATAGCAGTGATTTCAATATTTTATTTTATTTTGAATTTTTGAGAAAAATGCTGTTGGAGCAGCGATTTTAATTTTAAAAAATAAATTCGATAGAATCTCTGTTGGGGCAGCAATTTTTATTGAATTTTTTTTCCGAAATCACTCCTAACAGAGCGATTTGCCCTTTTGATTAAAAATAATTTTGATATGCTATATTAATTTTATTTTAAAAAAAGTTACCCTTTTAACTCCAGACTCTCTTATTATGCCTCTTATATTAGCTATTTCTAAAGGAAACCGGAAGATAGTATTATGGATTGTTAATGTTGAAGTGAAACAACATGACCTTAACTTATGATTTGAAAATAAATAAATTAATGAAGATTAAAAACAAACCTATCGTGTGATAAAATGGATATTATCTTCGAGGACTTTCCCACAGATGGAACAACATCTAGAATGTGAAGAAAAGGAAAAAAAAAGCATTTAGAATAAATTATAAATAATGAAAGTAAATTAAGAACTAAACGATAAATTATTTCTTGATTTTTTGAAATTGATGAGAAGAAAAAAAATGCAGTGTTGGATGAATAAAGCTCACATTTTGTTAACAAAGTAGTGGGGTTGACTGATTGACTTCACACAATGATCACACCAAACTCTTCTTGAATTATCTGAATTAAATTTAAAAAGAAAAATATATTAAAAAATCAATAATTGAATCTGAAGTAAAATTAACTCATAAAAATATGTCGTTGTAATCCGTTCACCCCAATGATAAATTGAATTTTACTTACATTCTTCTTGTATCTCTGTGTAAGTTGTATCCTTTCCATACTCTACGTTTTCCTTGATTGTTTCTTCGTATGTTTTTTTTATTGCGGAATCAATTTTCTTACTCTGCATGTATAAGGATATTATTAATTATAACAAAAAAATGACTTTACTAGATAACTTAATGACGATCATACAAGTAATTAACTTATCATCGGTTTTATTATTTATGCTTATTTTTCCATGTTGCAATGTATTCATTGTGGAATTATTGAGATGTTTATATGAGACAACATCATAATTTTTCGATTTAATAGAATTAGCAAGATTTGGGAATGATGAGCAGACATCTTTTACATTCCAAAAGAGTTATATTAGGAAATATTATGTTTCTTATATAATAAAATCTTTCATCTTTAGCGTTCTGTAAAATTTTGATTTTTTTTTTTTAAATTAAAGCTATTAGAGAGTGATTAAATCACATTTTAATTTTTTTAATTATATTTTCAACGAAAATATTTAGAGGAACTTTGTGTATACAAAATTCTTCGTCCTCATCTTTTTCAAAATTATAATTCGAAAATCTTCATTTTCACAATTTTATCTAATTGTTTTTAAAAACATAATAAACTTCATAAAATCAATTGAACCAATAATTTTCGTAAGAATACAAACCTTATGTTGTACCATAGTTTTGCCAAAATTATCTTCATCAAGGACTTTTCCACACAAATTACAACATCTACAATGTCAAATTTAAAAAAAAAAACATTTAGAATTAATAAAAAATTTAAGTAAAAATTCATTCAAAAAAATAAAGCTAACTTACACTAAGTCACCATAAAAATAGGGTCGAATAAATCTTGCACAATAATCGCACAAATAATTGCCCCAAACCATTCTTAATTACCTGAAAACATACACATGAATCTTTGAAATTTAATTGATAGTATATATTTTAAAAAATAATCCATAATCAACATGTTGAAAGAGGAACAAGAATTACTAAAGTTCTACAATTATAAAAAAAAAATTAAAATTGTACCAATAGATTGAAATTTTCATCTCAATTTTCGATCACAATGTTAAAATTATCAATCCTTAAGAACACGCTAGACCTAAAAAACAAAACCTTGTAGAATGATTTGAATATTCCACTATGGTTAAACCCTAGCCATGCCACAATCAGTGTGATGAAATTTTAAAAAGAATATAAATTGTCAAACCTATTACGATATAATTTTTCGATGAAAGAAAATTATTCCCTTTTAGTGATGTTGCTCCCCAACTACCTTTTTTTTTTCTTCATGTAATGGTGTATTTATAAGTAGGATTTTAGGAGAAACAAAAGAAAAGGCATAAATTTCTAACGAAGAAAATTAAGTATAAAATAATATGTATCCCTCAAATATACTACCTTTTCTAGAAGAAATTTAAATTGTGTTCAATATTTTTTTTTAAAAAAAAATCCTAAAATTCGTAACTAAATAGTAAATATAAAGGAAAATAAAATTTCAAAGAGGAACCTAACTTCCTACATGAAACTAGGATGCACTTTGGTACTTAACAAAAAAAGAATTATTCTTTTTTAAGAAAAAAAAATTGTTTCAAAAGTTACTTTCGTAAAATAAAAAAGGAAAAATTAGGTGGCTAAGCAAATTTATACTATTTAGTTACTCATTATAATTATAGTATGCTATAATTACCACTCGCAACTAAGATTATACATTAATTACGTGGGTTGAATTCGAATTTGTATATGTATAAGTCGTCAGGATATACAAATCCATATGTATAATATACAATTTTTTAAAACTATATACATATACAATTCACCTCTATCAACTCTCTGCCCTATCCGCTCGCCTCTTACTCCTCTCAATTTCTCTCGCCTCCTCTCTCAATTCTCCCCATCTCAGCTGCCATTTATACAAAAGGTTATGTATAATATACAGTTATAACAATTATATACATTAAACATTCAACTATCACTCCAAACTCCCGCCCGTCCACTCTCTCTCCTCCCTCTCTGATCTCAACGCCTCTCTCTCCTACTCTCTCCCTTGTACCACCATATACAAATACCTATGTAATAATACACAATTATATAACCAATATAAATATACCAATTATCGTCTCCCACTCTTTTCCCCCTCTTCTCTCGCCTATATCCTCTCTCTACCAGTCTCGATCGCCTCTCTCCCACACGAAACAGGTAGCTACAATTTAGTTATCACACTATAGCTATGGAGCATTAACTAATTATTTTATTAAGTGCTATATGTGAAAGTTTCAATAAAAAAAAGGTAAAATAAATATCTTAAATTTTTAATGTAAAGTAAATAGGAAAATAATTTCCAAGCACATAACATAAGTATCGATTGGCTTCTATTCTTCAAAAATCTAACATAATATTAGGATTAATTACAGGTGAATGGAATGGATTCCTTTGTAAAATTTAATAATGATTTTAGATATACTTTTAATCAGTACCATTTTTTATATCAAACTTCTTTAATTTTTCCCTTTGTGTATGTCTCAGCTCTTTCTTTCTTCTGTTGCTTTTCTGTGTCTCGCTCCTTTTTCTTATTCTTCTTTGGTTCTTTCATCTCCCGTTCTTTCTTTCTTTCTTTCTTTTTGATTTTTTGTTGCTCTTTCTCCCTCTCGTTACGTTTTTTCCCTATGTTCGTTAGAATAGGCAATAATTCTAGATTGGATATAAAACGTGATCAAAATAGTTATTAGACAAGTAATATAATGGAATTAATTAGTGAATGGAGTCCTTTTAAAAAGTAAGTACTATTTTAGAGGACTTTGGAAGGCATTACCCAGGGGTAGTGCAACTATTGAATTTTTCCTTTGTGTCTGTCTGTCTTTTTTCTTTCTGTTTGCTTCAGTGTCTGCTCTCTTTTTTTCTTCTTCTTTGTTTTTTCATTCTCCCTTATTTCTTTCTTTCTTTCTTTTTTGATTTTTTTGTTGACCTCTATCTCCCCTCTCGTACTTTTTTTCATTTATTTTCGTAGAATAGTTAGAATAGTCAATAATTCTGATTGTATATAACGTTGGATAATAGTTAATTCGAACAAAGTAATATAATCGTAACAAATTGAAGTGGCTAAACAATTGCAAAAATAATATTTAAACTTTAATTAAAAGTTGTTATAAAACACATTTTAAGTTGAATTATTAAAAGAGAAGTAGTATAATCGAACACAATAAAGATGGCAAAGAAAACTGCAAAATAAATTAAACTGTAATTAAAATGTGTATAAACATATTAAAGTTGCATAATAGAAGAGAATTAAATATGAATGCAAAACTGTAGAAAAACCAAAAGAGCATTCTTTGATATGCATGTAAACTTAATAAAACTTTATCAATAAGAATTAAACAAGGAACCAATCATAAACAAATCCACAGATTAATTGCAAAACCGAATTATTAAAAACAAAGTGTATACAAAAGTATTAAAGTGAGGTATAAGATTAAATTAAGCATGAATAAAAAAAATGTAACAATAAAAATTGGAAGTTTATTATTAGAGTGAATTGAACTTATATCAATAATGAATTAAACAAGTATCAAATAGGAACACATAAATTGTCTGATTTAAAAACTGTAAAATAATTAAAATTTGAATTAAACTTGTTGAATGGTATTAAATTGAAAAAAAAAAAAGAGAATTAAGAATAGATGGAAAACGTAACATGAATGACAGACTATATATGTAGAGTGAATTAAACTGTATCAATAATGAATAACAACAAGTATCAAAATAGTACACAAATAAATCAAAAAAGTTGTGAAATGAATTAAATGTTGCATTAAAATTGTATTACACCGTATTTAAGTGAATTAGAAAAGAGAGAAATTTAAGAATGAATGTAAAAACCTTAACTAATGAAGAATATGACGATAATCAATACAACTGTAAGTTATATCAATAATGAATTTAAACAAGATCCAAAGTAACAAATCAATCAAAAACTCAAAATGAATTCAAATGTGCATTCACACTTGTATTTCTAATTCAACGTTAACAAGTTCAATATAACGATTCTCCTATTCAGTTGTTAAACTTAACCCCAACTCTCTTAAAATTGCGATATAAACTCCAAACGACATTTTTAATTATGTGTAGGAACACCTATTCAATTTTCAAAATGCGTAAAAATTCAAATATGAATTCAAAAAGATTGAAAAACTTTATAATGACCAGCAATGGTTGAACTTTCACTTCTGGATTTTAAAGATTTAAATTTCTACTTACTTAAAAACATTGCTTTTATACCAAAACTGTAGGTTTTGTTCCCCCCTCTTTTTGTCTTGTTTTTGAATAAAAATAGTGACATGGACAAAAACTGATTTGAGGAATGTAGTCTATTTAAATGAAAGTTTCAGAAAAGAACAAGAATATTAAAAAGAAAAAAAGAAAAAAAAAAAAAAAGGATGAAAATAAAAACACTCGAGGAGAGGAAAGAGAAAAAAAAAGTAAAGAAATAAAAAAAGAAGAAGAAAGAAGAGAAGATGACGAAGAAGCAGAAGAGTTAAAAAAAAGAAAAAAAACAAGAGTAGAAGAGAAGAAAGAAGATAACAAGAAGAAGAGGAAAAAAGGTTGAGAGAAGAGGCGAAAATTTCTTAATTTAAAAAAAACTTAATTTAGTTAGAAAAAATTATCTTGACATAATGGTAAATATTTTCATAATATAGCCATATTTAGGGATACCTAGTATAGGGAAAATACATTTTCAAGAATGAGTCAAATTGATCCCTAGAAATCACCCGTTTCGTTTTAGCTGTCATTTTCAAAGCTAAATTAGATTACATTAATTTAATATTTTAAAACAAAATTTTAGATATTCAAAATATGTATATTGCAACTTTTTTCATATGAATATAATTTTAGAAAATACATCTTAAAATATTAATCAAAATTTATATCCTTCAAAAAAGAAATTATAACAGCTAAAAAAGAACAGATAAAGTACTTAAACGTAAATAAAATAGGGAAACACATTGTTGAGAAGGAAACACTTATTTTCCTTATTAAAAAGAAATCAAGAAGGATTGACATCCTTAGATATCAATACTATCAAAAATATACAAACGTTTATTTAGAGCTAGCTAGTAACACCTCGTCTGGAAAATGGTTGTTATCCGTTTTATTGTATTGTTAGTTTAAATATAATGTTTATTTTGATTGTTACTTAATTTTATTATATTCATCGTTATATAACAAAGAAAAAAAAAAAACCTCTCATTTGTGTAACAAATGTGATCTTGATGTGTCCACCATGTTATCTTAAATATTTTCTTCTATTTTATCTATCTATTTAATGATCATATTTTATCATTTGGTGTGTGAATATAACAACGAAGAAAGATATACCATCTTTCTAAACGTTGTATTCATTAAAATAATACATACTAAAATGAATTTAGGGTGTTGGAAATACTCTCCAACTAATTGTTACCTACTTCCAAGAATCCATTTTGCATGTCACTATACAAAAAAATTGTACACTTTTTTTATGACTTACCTAAAAAATTTCACAACTTCATATAAAAGACCTTTAACAAGATACATTCAAATCACTCAAAAACTTCTCTAAACAAACAAAAAAAATGGCCAGATTAGTTAACTCCATTTTCTTTACCTTCTTGTACATAACCTTGATACACACACTTTCACCTTTTGTCAATGCAACAACTTCACAATCTGATATTCAAGTTCTAGTAGCCATCAAAACGTCGATAGACCCTTTTTCAATAACCACGGATTCCTTCCTTAATAGTTGGGATTTCAACTTAGACCCTTGTGAGACAACTGGTGCAAGTTTCTTAGGCATTCTTTGCACAGTTCCTGATCAAGTAGACACTAATGCCACGAGCCGGATAATGGAGATTGATCTAGAAGGCGATGGACTAGAGGGGTTCTTGACATCGTCTATCGGAAACTTAACTGAACTTGTTTCTCAATCTAGGTAGGAACAAGTTCAGAGGACCAGTACCAGAGAGTATAACTAATTTGAGGAAACTCACAAGTCTTCAACTTTATGAGAATTTTTTCTCAGGTAGTCTTGTTGATGACATTGGTGTCCTTTCAAAACTCGAAAATCTTGATGTCTCAAATAACAGACTCTCTGGTTCAATCCCTTCCTCCATTACGTTACTTAGAAGTTTAACGCGATTAGACCTGTCTAACAATGAATTCACCGGAAAAATTCCTCAACTCAACGGATTATGGCAACTCTCTTCATTTGACATTTCAAATAACCAAATTTATGGGAATTTACCACAATTCCCATTGAAGATCAAAACAATATCACTAAGCCACAATCTGTTATCAGGACACATTACCCCAGTGCATAAACTGAGACATTTAAACACATTAGACCTTAGTGATAACAGATTTTCAGGAGGAATAAACAAAGGGATCTTCAGGTTAACTGAATTAAGTCACATAAACGTTTCAGTAAACCGTTTCACAGTGTTTGAGGTGGTAGAGTTCTCTGATAAAAAATCACAGCTACACACGTTAGACGTACATGCTAATCGTCTACATGGTCATTTACCTGTAAACCTTGTTACTTACCCAAACTTAACAGAAATAAACCTTGGACATAACCTGTTTTCGGGTGAGATTCCATCAGAGTATTGGTCAAGACTCCGATTTTCATGGAGAAGTCTTAACTTGGAATATAATAACCTGGAGGGATCGGTGCCTCGTGAGCTCAACAGGACTTTAGAAGGGGTTCAGGGAAGTTTTGGACACAACTGTCTAATTTGTCCAAAGGGATTGCAGCTATGTAATGGACAGAGGACAGCTTCAGAATGTCATGGAGGAGACCATGATTAGTTGAAAAAATTACATTGCATTTTTATATGTTCTCCTAGTTTTTCTCAATATAGTTTATAAGTTGCAGACTGTTATTTCAATGAATAAAGAGTAGCATCGAAAGCTCCTTAAATTTGTCAGTATATTTTATTTAGACACTCGAACTACAACATGTTCCTATTGAGCACCTGAACACAAAAAAAGGGGCCAAATGACGAGGTAAGACCTACCCCTTTTTCTCCTCGCGGAGTATACCTCACCATCCAAACATCTGATTACAGGGCGACTTCAAACGACTAGTTGATTCAAAACAGCTCAGTTAGGGTGTCTTTCTGTTAATATTTAACTATAATAGACACCGCGAACATCAACAAAAGACAAACCTTACATGAAAAATACCAGCCAAACAATACAACATTTTTATGTACTATTCTGCACATAAAAGCATATTTAGGAACATGAATATGAACAATAAGGGAAGAACAAACAAGAAACATCACGAATCGTGATCAAGCTTTTGAAACTAGTGAAATATCAGAGTTAATAAATGAAATCTCTTCAACTATTTTCTCAAGTGCAATTTCCTCTTTTAGTATACCTGTATGTGAAACTCCTTGTAACTTGATGACTTTAAGATGTTGATAAGTACTCTTATTTGATTCGAAACTCAACAAGCTTATCATATTAACAGTCCCATCGCCATCCCCATACACAATCTCAGGCGACTTATCAAAATCCCCGTCTGCATACAACAACGTCTCGGGAGTTTTAACCCCACAACCAATTACACAAGTGATAGGCACTTGATCAGTACTAGTTACCAAATTTCCAACCAAGGGAAAGATACGCGATGTGTAAGGCAAAACCCCTTCAGGAAACCCGATATCCTTAAGGAATTCCGCGATGTCATGAGCTGAGTACGTAACATTAGGGGTAACAACTAGTGGTGATTTGGTGTTAAACACTTTCGGAGAAGGCAAAAGCCACATATTACTTTCAGAACTCCTCTGTTCTTCCCTTACGAGTAACGGATTAACTAAAGGCACACCAAGTGTGTTACCAGAAGCAAAAGTGAGCATTTGCATAACTGTTCCTCCCCATGGTGAGGCCAATGCTATAAAGTGTTTGATGTACTTTTGACTCCAGGATTTTTTATTACGAACGAGTAGTTGCTGGACATATAAACCACCTAAGCTGTGAGAAACAAGAATAACAGGTTTACCTCCATTTGAATTACTTGCACTTTCTATCAGTTCTTTCAAGTCCTCGAGATATTTCGAACCAACATGACTTTGATGACCTTCTGCAGCTAAACCATAACGAAAATCGTAGGGTGCTCCAAACAGATTTGCACCATCTCTATAGCCTATTTCTTCCAAAGCTTTCACAAGTGGCTCCATATATGCTGTAATTTTCCTAAACATGTTTAAAAAAAAAGTTAATACAAGGAATTTCTTGAGTTATTGGTTGACACAGAATCGAAATTCTTGAATCACACGTTACCATAATGGCGCTATATGATATAACGTCATACCGGTAATGTATGATATTAGCATTTTGATCAACTGAGGGCATATTTTCTTTTCTTCTTTATAGTGTTATCAGGACAACCTTTTTTGCACTTCAACTGGAAAACAAGATTAAGCATTTCCAACACTCAATATATTACCGCGTTTCATTTCATATTACTTGACCACGTTGACCTGACATAGTCTTTAAGAAAACTTCAATTGGATGCATATTTTACTAAACTAAACCTATTAATGATATTTTGAAACTCCATATTTTACTACTACTACTTTATGTATTTGTTTCTTCCAGTTCAATTTGTTTATCCTACTTTTATCTTTAGTCTGTTTCCCAAAAAAGAACATCTATTCTCTTTTTGACAATTCTTTAGTTTCAACTTTCCACGTAACATTCTCAAAACCACACGATTAGAGACATATCTTTAGTTAAAGACCACATGATTAACAATCTTTTTTACTTTCTTAAATTACGTGTCAAGTCTAAATAGGACACACAAACTGAAACGGATTGGGGGAGTATTTAATACTAAACAATTTGTTTAGTTGTAAACACGTTATCCCGGAATTAATTATTCCAGAATAAGTTATTCCACCATGTATGGGATAATTTGTCTCTATCACTATGGTAAAAATGAAGAGATAAGCAATTCAACAACTATTTAATACCTCCAAACCAAATGCAGGATAGAGTAATTCTACATTTTATCCCAGAATTATTATTTATACCTTATACCACGTATCAAACGACAAGTGAATTAAAACAAGATGTTTTCAATATAGGGAGTATAAAAAAAAAAAAAACTCAAAACACAATGTAATTATCTGATAAATAAATAAGTAGGAATCAATTAACTTACTGTAGATAAGGATGAAGATAAAGAAGGGATTTAGTAGAACCAAAATGTGTAATCCTAGTCTCAACACCAGGATCATTATAATAATCATCTAATTGTGTTTGATAATAAAGCTTCATCCTTTGATTAAAACACTTTGTAAATGGTGCCAAAAGTATACTTGGATCAAACCATATCCTAAACCAACCTTCACTATCTTTATTTAATGGATACAATTTGTTGCACAATACGCTTGTAGGCTTGTACTTTGAAGTTAATCTTGCTTCTAATTGGTTTCCACCAGCTCCTGGTATCAAGATTAGAGGGTTGAGATTAGTAGTAATTGCATGGCAATTAGTGGACAACATTGTTGATATTATGAATATGATTAGGATTTTCATGGCTAATTAATTAATATTGTCAATGAACAAACAGAGGAAGGTATAAGGCCATTGGTGTAAAATTTGTTTTGTGGTTGGATAAGGATATGAAGAAACTTTGTTCTTTATATTTGTGGTAGATAATGTGTTGACGTTGTTAATTATTGGACAAGTATACGAATATATATACTATATGCTTTTGAGATCACCATTTAAATTGTTTGTAATTTTATTTTTTTAACAGTTTAATAACTTGTTTTGGAAATAATTTAAACGTACACGATTTAAGATTGTGAAAATTTGTATTTAAATTGTGTTCGCTTTGCAACTTTTTACAAATTTACCTGTTTTGGAAATTATTTAAACATACACGATTAAGATAAAAAATTAGCATTTAACTTTAATGTGTAGGATAAGTGTTATCGATGTATGTGTAGATATGTATTTGGATGTGGTTAAAGTTATATCATATATAACTTTAATATATATAATATATTATATATACGCTTTGAGATCTTCATTTAATTGTGTTTAGTTTTGGGAAAATTTTTTTTAAAATTTTCTCTGTTTGTAATAATTAACTGTGCGCGATTAAGATTGAAAATTTACTTTTAATACGCATAGAATACATAAGTAACAACACCTCGCTTATTGCTAGCACTACTAAAAAATGAATTTCAACTTTCTCTTAATATCTTTTTTCAACCTTATTTTTCTAATTCAAAATTAAATAAATTTATGAAAAATATTAATTAATGATGTTATAAAATGCTATTTGTTGATAATAGATGCCCAATTTTCAGCTGAAAAAAAAATATACAGCATAAATGAATATTTGTAGCAGTTTTTATGCTCAATATTTCCACATAATGTAAGAACTTGGCTTTTTCCAATTATAACTTATCATTTTTTTTAATAGTTTTTTGTTGCCATAGAAGTTTGCAGGAAAATAAAAATATAAGTCCATTATTAATACTATTAATTATTTTTCTTAAGACCCTTATTGTTCCTTCTCCTTTTGTTAGGGTTGTTTATTTATATTTACTCTTCACTAGTTTCCTTTGAACTTTGCACACCTTTTTAAGACAGTGATTAATTAATATAAGTATGTTTTCAGGATACTCAGATTAGATATATAATTTTAAGTCTTGAAAAATAATTTGAAAATAAATAACTAATGTTAAGAGTAAAGTTTTAAAAAAAATTCTTTCTTTTCTTTATATATTAAAAGTGACAAATAAAAAAAATCAATTTTTCAAATAATGGACAAATAGAAGTATAAATCTCTTCATTTTTCTCTAACTTCTAAGATTTAGCATTGTTGTGGCAATGGTATGTCAGAATTTTCACGATCAAAATATGAAGCAACCCCACAAACAAGTCAAAGGGGATTCAACCAAGTATAATTTTCTATTAAAGGGGATTCAGATTAACCTCTTTGGCCCTATCTAACTCCACCCTTGTCTGGTTGTATCATCTGTATTGCATTCAGTGAGTGAATGATCAGTATAATCCCAGAACCACACATGTAGGTTCATTGACTATGACCAGCCTTTGCCACCAGACAGTGGCTAGTTTCAGGGTCTAACTAGCAGTCTTAGCCTTACATTCATCGATGCTCTACCACGGAGTTTGTATCGTGGAGTACACACAACATAGGTCAGAGTCATGGATGCAACTATCCCCAGTTACATGTTCACAGATGTACATTCAGTTTAGCCTTCAGGCCCAATTGCATGCAGTAATTTGTAGAGCAGACATGCATATGTTTTCTTCCTAGGATAATTCTGGACTTAAGAGACATGTAGAGGAAGCTTACCAGGTGTAGATGACTCACCCCACAGCAATGTGCATATACGTCTGATGATTCATAAGGCTGCACATACAATCCAAGATGGAATTATTATCCCGATTCTGTGGAATAAGGAATGCGAGATGACCAAGCCAATTCCAGTAAACATGATGCAAAGAACTAGTCAAGAGAAACATTAACATGTTTAACACGTCTATCATCAGTTTAAGGAAGTGCACAAATGAGTAATCAACATCCTCTGTATCAATGCAAATAGACATAGATGTACACTTGTCATTCCAGCATATATAACAGTAGTTCTAGTCTTCTAGAGGTAATATAACCCTATACTCTCATAATGGTCCTCTCTGTGGTGATATATTCAACAGATGCTCAAAAAGCTGCAAGTCTCATGCTGCTCAAGTTGGGCCAATCTTGTATTTTCGGGCATAGCCTTATGCCAGAAGCAAAAGTTACGTGGAGCACCATTAGGATGAGTTGACTTCGCCTGATGCCAGAAAATCAAATCTTATTTCTTGAATCATGCTGCTCTCCGCAAAAATAGAGCCAACATGTAAGACAATGCAGAATCAACTGAGAATAAAGCAATGATAAACAGCTCAACTAGAACAAGTGCCAGTATTGCAGTCTTCAGCTGCAGCAATTGGAGAAAGGGTTAGTTTTAACTTATGTATTGACCTCGACCTCAAAAGAAAAAGGATGAACATTCTTTGAAACTATGCTTAATTTATGAGTCAAGAACGTCAGTGCTAATCAACATCATTGAAACTAATGCTTAATTTATGAGTCAAGCTTGTCAGTGCTAACCAACATCATTGAAACTAAAGCTTAATTTATGAGTCAAGCATGTCAGTGCAAATCAACATCGTATTTAGCACATAATAGAATCTCAAGAACTAAAAAATTTAGGTAAAATAATTTGTCCCTTCATCAAACAAAAGGGTAGATACTGTTCAATGTAAGATTTCCAACAATTAACTTCTGAAAGTCAAAATACAGCAGCACAGAAATTACGCAATGCATGTTATTTTTAATAAGCCTAACCAAACACTGTACAAGAAATAATCTTGGCATAACTAATAAAATATTACTAATATACAATATGCAGAACGACACCTAAGTTGTTATCCTTATTTTCTAACTTGTCATCCTTCTCCTCTTAGTTGTATCCTTATTTTAACTTTTAGTCCCACATTAGTTGGTAAACATCTTCCCTTAGCTTTTGTAAGCCTATATAGAGGCCCTTAAGGCTTGAGGTAAATCATCTTGAATTTGAATATATCTTTTATATAAAGTTCTATTCTTTAGTTTACTCCTTGTAAGAGAGTGTTTTTTATTAATTAGTAAGTGAGTCATCCTTCAATTTTCACTATCCTGTCATAGAGCAGGGTTCCTAACCTCACCATTATTGGCACACCCCCGACGTTCCGGAGTCACACATCCTTGGCCACCTCATGGACTTCACTGAGAGAAGAAAAATTGAACTTCTTTTCGCTTTTTTATCCTTCATGTCTGCACCACTTCTTATTTGCACCTCATTTTTGTGATTTTCCCCCTAATGTATACATCATTTTTATTTGCACAATATTATTTGTACTTGTTCTGATATGTCACCCAATGTATGCATCATTTTTTTTAATTTACGCCGTTATCCATTGAAATATAACAGCACACTTCATATCTCAAGGACAATATACGAGTAATGTATATCAATGTCATTGTAGAAACTCCCAAGAACTATAGAAATATATAGGTTCATATCCTATTCCCTTTGTAGCATCTCCAACTCTTTTTTCACAAAGATGTGTCCTTTCTCAATTAAAACTATGCCAAATATTCTGTTTCTGAGGTCGATTATGTATGTGAAGATAGAAATACGTCTGTTAAAAAGATGATAAATATCTGCTGAGGTGTAAATTTCCATAGGATTTGGAAAATCAACTATTGTAATTAAATGTGGATCTAATCTGGATTAAGAAAGTTAACGGAGCTAGTGAGGTGAACCTTAAAAAAGGTCGAAAAATTGGGATAACAGTATTATTCCTTTTTGAATGTGAATATAAAAGACATAGATAGGGCGCAAGCTGAAAAATGGTGCATACATTAGGTGCCAAACCTTAAAGGTATTAGGATAGGTGCAAAACAGAAAGCCGTATACACTAAGGACAAGTTGTAAGAAGAAATAAAAAACATATAAAATCAAAGAAACAGGACATACATTAGGGTGCAAAATGCAAAACACTCCAGCATGCCCCTCACTCCCATGGATGCCTTACCTCAGGCGTGTGCCATGCATGCCTGCAAGCCATTGCACTCCATGGTTGCCTTGTACATTGGCCCCACCCTTGTCCATCTCATGGACCTTAATTTTGGTGTTTGTAGTGGGTTGTGAAATTGTACAAGAGCATTTCATATGATTGTATTGAATCTAAAACAAAAGTTACATTGCCTCTACATGTCAAGTTCAATAGCTAGCCCTATAAAGGCCATTAACTATATTTAGCATTTGTGATTTTGTCTTGATGACCAAGAGTTGAGTATCCTGAAGTAACAAGCCAAATGTAATGTGGAGCTGGTTACTCCAATGCACTAAGCACACAGAATGATAACAAGTGGGTGTAACACATTATCAGCACACTATATTGGGCTATTGGCCACATACACACAACAGAAGGTAAATGATATTTACCAAATAGAAAGAAAAGGGTTTACGTACTAACCGTGCTTTGAAATCCAGGCCATTCTATGTACTTCAGCTGACTTGGCTGCTCAACCAAGAATTCCATTATAGATTTTGCAGCCCTGAGTCATTAACAAATAAATATTTTCAGAACAGTATCAATACATCATCAAAAACATTTCATCTAGTTAAACTTTCACAATTCATATTATTAGAGGATCTTATAATAACATGGTGCAGCTCCAGATTACCAAGTACATGACCTTAGATAGGAGGTGTGGAGGTCACGTAATAAGGTAGAAGGTTAGTAAGTATGGAGTGTTGTCTTGCTTTTCGAGGGGTTTAGTCTTATTTCTTATAGTGTCTTGCTTTTGATTCCATCATCATCTGTTGTTTATTGTGTTTAGGTTATCACAGTTACTTAGCTTTCTTCACAGTTGTTTTCACTTTTTCATACCTACTTTGATATTTTGTACTTGAGCCAAAGGTCCTCAGAAACACATTTTTTTACCTCCAGAAGGTAGGGGTAAGGTATGCGTACAATCTACTCTCCCTAGACCCCACTAGTGGGATTTCACTCAGTATTTTGTTGTTGTCGTAGAGGATCTTATAACATCCAAGCAAATAACAACAAAAAACCCAGTTAAATCCCACAAGTGGGATCTGGGGAGGGTAGAGTGAAGGCAGACCTTACCCTACCTCGTGGAGGATAATATCTAAGCAAATTAAGAATTAAAAAATGGATATCATAGATAAGGAGAAAATATTGGAGAAACTACTAAAACCTCAAGTCCTCACATCAAGATACTGAACTGCATCAAAAGGACTAAAGGAGATCTCATATAAACAAGATCTCAATACCTATTTCTCCATGGAAATTGAAGAAACAATTAATTTGATAAAGGGATTTGAGGAGCTTGTAGCTCCAGAAAGTTAATATTGGTCAAAAGAAAAGGTCTAATATCAGGTAAGTCGATATCTTCTCTCTCACCTACCTATACAGTTTCACTTGCAGTTATGCATCAATGTTACACGCACATACTGTAATTGACATACCGGACAGATTGCTTGGTAGCATTTATCCAAAATGGATCCTCATCATCATTGACACTAGATTGATAGTTTCTTTCTACAAATGGAAGCACACGATTGATAGCCGACCAGGCAAAGGCCCGAATGCGTAATGGCTTCTAGCGGACGGACCTGCAAATGACCAAAACTCTCAAGTGTACGGATGTATTGTGTGCTGTGTCACACGCAAGAATACCGGAATGTAACCGCAGAAGTGGGGTGGTTTGGGAAGGTAGGGGGATGCACACATACGGTTGTACGGCCCTACCTTTGTGGGGTAGAGATGTTATTTCCGGTAGACCTTTGACTCAAGTAAACAAAGGCTGGGGGGTTCAGAAGGAAAATAACGACAGCAACCAAGCAACTGGAAGGAAACATGTAATAGTAAAGAATTGAATAATACGGGGTGGGGGTGAAATACTATGAAAAATGCTAACGAACACTACGAATAGAAAGAAGATAAACTAAATAAACCTTTCCAGACACAGGCTGAACACAACCATGACTTTTGAGTGTGCTCCTCTTGTAACTCACAATATAGGATGGTAATCTTGGATAGACTCCATGAATTTTGGGGCAGAGTACACCTGATGCAAATTGATTTTTAGGAGATTGAAAGAGTTGTTTTAGATAAATTGAAGACACAAATAAACCGAATTACATATGTGCAATGGAGAATGGAACCTGTAACTAGATCCGAACGCCAGCTGGAAATACTGACCATCTCAGTGATTTATCACAATGTTAGACACTTGCGCACTTGCACCGGCAAAAGTCTCTGAATGAGTGTATGAAGACTGCAAAAAGAGGTTGCAACAATGAATCATCCGACATCGAAAGAGACAGAGTAATGGTACTCATACAGGTGAAAAGTACAGTCATGCAGTGATCTACAGTGATGAATAATGGCATTCAAAATGTGTTACATCAAATAAAGAGAACTTCTGAATACCCTTCGTTTTTTGAATAAGAGAACTCACACACAATCAAGGATTATTCATACAATCACAAGTTATGCAACTTAACGTCATACAGCAATGTGCGAACTTAATAACTTATTTAGGGACAACAAACAAAAGTAGCCAAAACTAGAGATATGCATACACGATACAAATATACTGAATACTGGTAGCAAAGGGCAGGTTGGGTTGAAAACGGGTTATAACTCAACCATCCACTTCAATACAGATAAAAGTGGATCAGTGAAAACCAGTCTGGACAGTTTTACATGGCACACGAGTAGGAGTTGAATTTAACATTGATTATGGTTTATTTACTAACATCAATTTTGAGTAGGAGTTCATGTGAGATACTAATTTTTGTAATATATATGTTAAAACAGAATTTATGTCCTTGCTATCATAGTGGTTATCTCATAGGTTAATTACAGTGTTAACGTAAGTGCGAATTAGCAATGTGAATTGAACTTGTGCAAGTTTAAACCAATGTTAGATATCTAGTCCTAAGTCAAAATTTTGAGCCAGCGACGTCTAACTAGTGAAATCGAGAATGTATGAAATAATCATTACCCAAAATTCCGTTCCCTGCAACTCTTAAGTCTCATTTCACATATACCCTTCAAGTGGCCAGGTGGTTCGGGCTTGGGACTTCCATGTTGGAGGTCTCAAGTTCGAAATTCCGTGCCAACGAAAGCAAGGGGTTTGCCTTCTGGGTCAATTCATTGCACCGGGCTTGCTTTCTGGGTCGAGCTCGTTGCACCGGGCCTGCCTAGTGTAGGTTATCTCTCGTATGTGGTCTGCGAGCTATTGCATAGGAGGGGGGTTTTACCCTTTGCACACCCAAAGGGTAGCGGCTGCGGTTTCCCTTGTCATAAAAAATAAAAAAAAAAGTCTCATTTCACATATCCTCTCAAATTTCCCCTAAATACTCTCTCATTCTCCGAAATTATTCAAAATTAAATAACTTCAGACGAAAAAGAAACAAAAGTCAGCTAGCTTGCTACTAAGACATCATCATTACAAAATTTAATCAACTTCAGTACTTAAGACCCCTCTCTCTCTCTCTCTCTCCTTACCCTTATCCTTCATTACGAAGCACCAATTACAACACCCCTATCATTTTTTTCTTAGGTTTCAACAACACCCATCTCAATTTTTTTCCCCTCAAATTCCCTGGGAAATCATTTACATCTACAATTACTTAAATAAACACACCAAAAGCAGAAAATTAATGACATTATTGCGCAAACAAGGCTGAGTATGGAAGCAGAAAAAATACAATGTTTGAATTGTAACACAAAGAGATTAGGGTATTTGTATTTAGCGTGAGAGAGATAAAGAACTTACAGTGCCTGACCGAGGTAGAGACAGTGGTGTCGACCGTCGAGCAAGAAAACCCGAGAATACTGACTGTAATATGGGTGTTAAAAGTGGGTCGGAAATTAGAATTTGGGTTGCATTGCTTATTGCCCACCTAACATGGGACATCGGGACTAAATAAATGAAAAACTACCTAAATATACATTTATTTTGTAATATTTTTTGAAAAAAGAGAAATTATCATTGGAAAATATTATTAAAATTTTTATTTTCTGATATATTGCTTTTTGCAATTATCAATTGAATACATCATGAGTCAGATACATCACTTTATGCGATATTATCGAATCATTCGCAATGTATTGGAAGTCTGGAACAATAAGTAATGTATCCAAAACTAAGATGTGATGTATCGAAAAAGAAATTGAGGAATGTATCCAAAATTGAAACATAATATATCAAGACGTTTCGAGTTGTAATCAAATTTTACCAAATATAAGTGATTTTTATAATTTAGGAATATGATATAATTAACTCTTAATATTATAGAATTTGTATAAAATTCTCATTATAAAATTTCATAAATACCCAATTTTTAAAGTTTATCATCAGATAAAATTTTTTAGGAACTTTCAGAAACAGCAAGGATTAGAAATATAATTAGGTCTAATAGCTAATATTTAATTATGATTCATAGTTACGTGTTAAAAAAAGAAAGGCGAGCGAGAAAGTAAAGAGAGGAGAGAAAAGGTGTTGTGTAATTGTATATATGCTAGACAACATATATAACTAATATGTATATGTATTATTGTATCATAAGCAATGTATTACAAATATAATTTGTATCAATGGATAGTTAATTAATCATACGATGACGTAATTGTCTAGTGATGCCACTTCTATAATCTATATATATATTATATTATTATATAGATAGTATCTATATACTAATATATATCTACTATATATATATATATATATATATATATAACCCGTTGCCTTGATAAAGTTACCAGTGTACTTTTATTGACTGATGGTTAACCATGAGAAAGGTTACATTTGTATTTGTATATTAGTGTTTAATATTTGTATTTATTTATGTACTAAGTAATTTGGTACGGGCGTAAATAATTTTTCTAAGCTTCATAACAATTTTTTCAATAATCGACTATGATAAGAAAGAAGAAAAAGGTAAATTTTAGAGGTTTTAAGGACATTTCAACAGAAATTTAATTATTTGGCATTATCACATATTTTAACAATTTTAAATATATAATAAATGATTAAAAATATCTTCATATCTAATTATATTTGCTAATATAATTGTCTTGTTAAAATTGAGTGATATTTTTATGTAGCAATGAAGCATCACTTTTTCTAATTTTTTTGCACAAAAAAAATATAGAATCTGATAATTCTATGGTTAGAAGACCATCAAAATTGTACACAACAAAATAAATAATTTTTTTTGAGAAAATCTACTTTCTGAGGCCGAACATTCAGCATTTTTCGTTATTGTTACTTTGTTACTCTAACAAAATTTCAAGAAGGAGAAAAATAAATTTGAAACAACAGCAAAATAATGATAATATTGTTGACTCTTTTAGAAATTCATTCTTCATTAAATTGTTGCTCTGAAGGCAATTCTAAATGCTTCATCAATGCAATTTTACGACTTTTTCAGAAATATGTACATATAATTGTTGCATTATGAAAGTACAAGTAGATCAAAATGTTGGATTGTAAACTCATGTTAAAAAAATATTCTTGAACATGAAAAAATTAGAAATTGGTCTAACCTACATAACTCAAATGCTCAACAATTACTTGGGATATGAAAACCAACAAATCTATGTTAGTAGACATGTATTTTATAACTTCAAATATTACATTTATTTATAGTATGTTTGCTTTCATATTTTCAAATAACGCTTGCCGAAAATAGACATAACTCACACCAAAAATATTTAAAAGAGTTGAATGAGAAGGAAACAAAACATTAAAAGAATGAACTTTGTCAAAGTGAGATCATATGCAATACTTCAATCAATTTTCGATCCTTAAAGTATGCATATTACCCACTAATAAAATTTAGTAAAAAGAGATACTTTACAATATAAAAGTAAAAAAATATGGGCATGCAAAAGCTATGAACTCTTAAATGATTTTTTAATTAACAAAAAAATCTCATCCTTGTATGCGAAGGAATGATGTTGTTAAAAAAGAAATTAGAGATTTGGAGAGATTCTTTTACCGTACCTTCAATAGTTTCAGTAGAAAAAACTTGTCCGAATAGTCAATTAACACTTGTTATTTAATCTGCACTAAGTATAACAATAAATTTACAAAAATATAAACAACAAAGTTTAAAATATGTACTCAAAAATAACAATTAATAATATAAGCATAAATTAATGACTGCAAAAACATCTAGATCCTGTATCAATAAATGAAACAACATGAAAAAACTGAGTCACCGTGCACAATGTCCCCTAAGAAATTAATTCTCCTCTATTACCCAGGTTTATGGGAATTAATCATCTCAGTAGAACAATTGTATTCACCAGTATATGATACAAAAATAGTGTGGGGTCATGAGTCACTCTCAACGGAAAATTTCACAAATATTTAGCTGTCGCAAAGAAGGATTTCATCCGATTTTTCCGTTGTTTTTTATAATAAAAGAAATTTCTCATTTATAAAACAAGGTAGTATGAACAAATAGTTATCGTCTTAATCGAAAGGTCACAACTCTTCTTTGGAAAAATTCCACCCCTTCATTGGTACACGCACCCTGATTTCCGTCATAGAAAAAGTCAATGAAGAAAGAATCGGGGCCAAAAAACTCATTCCTAGTAACTTGGAATTACCTAACCTAGTCCAGATTTGGAAGAAATCAATCATTAAGGTGTAGAAAAAATCTCGTAATGAATAAGAGATCTAATTGTAAATTTTATAACATGAGTGATAGATAAGACGATAAGGAACCCGTAGCACTTTAGAGAATCGAATTTGAACAAGCCCGAAATTGATCTTTTCGTGAATGGGTACATTCTGTCCGCGCAGAGACCGCTATAGCGGGATTTAGGCCACTGGTGTGGCGCCGCTAAAGCGGGATGGGTCAGCTGGAGCGGGACAGACGCGTTTAAGTTGCTTATAAACCTTAGGACAACCCTATTTAGTACTTTTTGACTTTTAGGACTAAGGAGGCGATCTCATATGAGTTTTTGACATTTTTTCACTATTTTATACAAAAGGTATGATATTAACTTCCCGAATTCATTTTTCGATCCGTAAAATCTATTTTCTATTATCGATGGAAAATGATTTTGATCTAAGAGTTATGGTGGAAAAAATCATAAATTTGGTATTATGATCTTGAGTTTGGTATAGTAATTGAGTTTGTAATAATCCGAATAATTAGACCTTCGATTGTTGATCCTTGCGTATATTAATTGATTGTGATTGTGGTGTGTGATTGAGGATCGGATTTCCACATTTCGGCAAGCAAACTTGGATCATTTGTCACGTTCCGGCATAATATTGGATTGAATTGCCATGTTCTGGCACAACTATAGGATTGAGTTTCCACAATTGTGCAAGCTAACTGGGATCAAGTACCACATAGTGCACTAACAATTTGAGTTTGAGTTCCGTGAGAGGACCAATGATGTGTAAGCATGTGAAATGTGTTGTTGAGCTGTCATGTTGATAATGATATTATATTGATATATTTGTGCATGTTATTATAATGTTTGCTCGACTTGTTTATATTGGACAAGTGGAATAGCCGCGTGATCTCACCTGTACACAGTGGTTGTGTAATGATTTTGCAGCTGCTCTGATTTTTGTTGAGTACAGGGCATCTTCACGCGACTGTTGACACACCTCGCTTAGGAGATCGGTGACTAATTCGAATTCAAGAGTGAGCTAGTTCCTCCGGGCTGCCTTGAGTTCTCTTTGTTTAAGTCCACTCTCTTCGGACTCAAACTATTATTTAAGGTGTTGTTTAGTTTCGGGGTTGTACCACTTGTTCTTAGATTTGTCTTTCGTAGAATTTTGGTACAATGACTTCCAGGTTCTAGGTGTTTAATTCTGCATTGTTAGTTAATTAAACTTGTTTTTGCAAGTTAATTGTCTTAGTTTTAGTTTAGTTGCTTAGTTTGGGTTGTAGTAGTAGTTCTCCCACCGTGTGGTTAGTGTGGGTGCCAATCACGACACTTTAGGTCATAATTAGGAAAAGTTACAACTTTTTATTATACGTCCACTTTTCATGAATCGCCTGGTTTTTCCATGAAAGTTCAACCTTTTCATAAATTCGTAAATTTTTCCTAAAGTCCAATTTTTTTTTTTTGAAAAAGAAAAACTACTTTTAAAAATAAAATAAGTTAAAAGGAAATTTTTTATTTATTTATGGTGACGCTATGTAAGCGGGCTTAAGGTCTCTATTATATATAAATAATATATATGATATCATTGAGAGAAAAGGGATGAGGTGAGAGAGAGAGAGAGGGGACAGAGATAAAATGAAGTATACTATTCCATATCACTATTAAATTGAAGTATTCTTTAAGATTTCAATGACCGTCTTAATGGGGTTACAATATATAACAAATTTGTTTATTGGAATAGCTTTGTTGAATCTAGACGACTCATCTTCTATTGGCTCTGAGCTTGTTCTCTTAACAATCGAGTGATGTCAAAGTACTTAAAGGTCTAATTAATCTGAACATTCATATATGTTCTCATTTAGTTTTTTCTAATGAAAAAATTGAGACTACACCAGATCCATTTTATCAAATTCCATCACACCCTTCCCATCAAAACATTGCAATCACCCTATTCCATTTTAATATTAAAATAACACTTTTAATTATACGTGTAAAAAGTAATTTATGCATCAAGTGAAAATGACGAACTTATTTCCTCATACAACCCCCTCCCCCGCTCAAAAAATGACTTTCGCAACAGTAGAAATTAATGTATACTCCTAATTATTTAGACGTGTCGTTAATTTTCCTCTAAACCACTTTAATTAGAACCTACTACCCAAGCAACTTAATTAAAGAAGTAAACTAGCTAGAGTCTTCAAATTAAAGACAGCAATGCCTATATTTACATATGTAAACTCCATGACCAAAAAAGTTTATTTATCTATATATAGATTAAATTCTATGATATAATTACTACTAATTAACTTCATTTTTAAAACATGCAAAACCATTCATGCACATAAGCTGTTTAAAGTCAGCAATTTTTCTAGCAAGCAAAGGTACTAGAATTGATCATTAATTAATTAATGCTTAATTATTTCTTCAATTATTTCCTAAGTTTATTGCTTGCTGCTTCTTCACATTCTGCCAGCTCTTTCAAAGTCAACCACAACTTATTTCACGATAAATTAAAGTTTACTTATGAGTTTGACTTATATTTATGTAAAATATATTTACACTCTCAAATCATCTTTACTTGATATAGTTGATAACATGTTCTATAAAATATACAAAGGATAATTACCTATAAATATTATTTCAGTGACTTGATAATGTAAAATTTTTTGAACCTTTTTATTTTTTATATGACACTTTTTTATTCTTCGTTTGATTTGAGATAAAAATAACAATTTTGAAATAAAATGTGAATATTTTATCCATTATTTGTATTAAAATGATGAGATTTGTTATTAGTTGATTCCATGGAATATTCTAATTGTCTATTCCGTATAGCATACCAATGACAAGTTTTTGTAATAAAATTGATATTTTTTTATAATCGAAAGATGCAATGTTATAAATTTTTCATTAAACTCTTACTGATATTTTATAGTAATGAAAAAAAAATCATGACATTGCTTATATTTAAAACGATTCGTTAAAAGATATGTAATGGAGCCTCAAATGCAAATTATTTAGTTTATGCGAATCTAATAATTTTAGTTCAAATTATATATATACAACAACACCGACAATAAGTTCAATGTGATCCCACAAGATACATGAGAGTCTACGAAGAATAATATGTCTATTCAGACCTTTATACTTTACCCTATTTTGTGTGCGGTAAAAAAATTGTTTCATATATATATATATGTATATAATTGCGTACCTAGTTATTATTGAATATTTCAATAAAAAATGAGTTGGTACCTAGGTAGCATGTCTATATAAGTACCCCTTCATCAATTCTTTCAAACATTTCATTCTTCTTTCCCTTTTTCATACCCCTCTAACAAAAATAACTAAATCTATCGAGCACCTCAACGTACATTTCACCTTCTCTATAAGATGAAGGTGATGAAAATCTTAATATCCCTCGCCGTCACTATGGCGCTCGCCATAACTATCATCACCACCACCACTACTGAGATTACGGGGTCCAAAAAAGCACCAATTCCCACATTGCCCCCGTTGAAGAAAAAATTAGTAGCAAGTCGATTTCTCGCGGAACAAGTGAAGCCGAAAAACCCTAGAGCGGCCGATCACTGCCACAAGGAATAAATGTATCGATTTATCGTATGATGATCATAATTGCGGTGCGTGCAAGAAGAAATGTCCGTTTACGGAGACTTGTTGTAGGGGTGCATGTGTAAATTTGTCTTTTGATAAAAGGCATTGTGGATATTGCAACAACAGGTGCATGACTGGTGGATATTGTTTTTATGGAATGTGTGATTACGCCTAATATATAAGGTTTGGCAATTTAATGATTTTTATAATTTAAAGTATTATTATTGTTTATGTTGAAAATAAACAACCACATATGAGATATTTAGTGGTTGACATCCCTCAAGAACATCATTTATACATTAATAATGATTTATCATTCAAATATTGATGTAATAATTTCAAGCATAAGAGTGTGTATACTCATGATAATTATTTGTTTTTGTTAACTATTTTTTTGTGCAATTTGAGTCAATTTTCGAACATGTAGTGTTGGTGTTATATTCTTTGTAACTTTTTTTGTTTCACAAATTTAAACCTTCTATTACTTGTAAAATTGTTTATCTATTTGTTAGTTGATGAATTTTAATTTATTGGATGAGTTTGGGCGTTTAATTAGATCGCAAGGATACATTTGTTAAAATTATCAGTTCACTTTGGATCTAGTAATTTTTGTTCAAACTTTTTATATGTATTTAAAACTTCGATAAAAAAAGTTCTTATAATAGGTTACCATAGGTCCAATACTATATATCTAATGACTCATTTGATAGATATAAAATCAAAACACATTAATACTTCTAGTTCTTAATTACTTGTTCAATTTTAACTTAACATATCTATTAAAAAAAATTAACATAATATATCATTTTATCCTTAATATTTGATAGATTCTAAAATTAATTTACTCATTAAAAAAGTTCTATCTTTTTTTTTTCAAAAAACATTAAGTTTCTAATAAATTAAGAATATAATAATAAAAATAAAAAATATTTTTTTATTTTATTAAAAATAATAAGTAAAAAGTTAAAATCGAACAAATAAAAAAATAGGAGAGTAGTATTAAAAATACCAGTCCATTTTTAGGTGAAAAAAATATGAATTTTAAAATTTCAAGAGAGATCTAATGGTTTTCCCAAAATATTGGAACTATAATTAATAATTATGTATAGATACTCTCGTTCCATTATTACAACATACGAGGTTAACTTGTAATTTTTTGTTTTATTCCTTTTGTAAACTTTTTATTGAAAAAATCATTTATTCTGTTAATTCGAAATTGTATTTTTATTGATAGAAAATGTCCAATTTATCAAGAATTTTTCATTCACGTGATAGTTTGTAATTGAACTTTAAAAGTTTGACTAATAAATAATAATCATTGAAACCTTTTTTTTCCAACTTACTCCCAAAATTTCATGTTAATTGAATTATTTGAGATATTTTTTATTTTTAAATTAAATTAATTATTTAATTTTTAGACTATTTTAAAAATATTCTTTTAATTTTGACTTTAATTAATTAGTATTGATATTAGTTATTAATTAATATTTAGTTACTTTAATCATAAATTTGACAATAATTAATAAAGATAAAAATAAGAAATTACACCTACTTTATATCTTAATATTTTTTAAAGAAAATAAAATACTTTAACAATTCAATTAACATGAAATGGAGGAATACTGATTCGCAAAATAAAAAGTGATCTTAATTGCTTGGATCGTAAACATGCATGTGAAATGTCAAAACCTAGCAAAATGTTTTTTTCGAAGCAATCAATAGTCAAATTCTTTTAATCTATCTTCTTTCTTTTTTTAATTTTTGATTTAGTGTTTTATTATAATTTGATAAAATTTAAATTTGTATTGAAAAATTGGTAAAAGATTTTTTATATTCAAAAATACATAAATTTGAGACTTCTGTTTAAAAGTAAAAATATATTTATCACTTCATTACTATCCTTGTTAATTTTAATTTTTCTTTGCAAGCTTGTTTAAGTGTTATACATTTGAACTTTTGAACAAGCAAAGGTAGCTAATTATGTTTATTCATTACTCATAAAGACAATTCAAAATAATGATAATCTGTTTTTTTTTTCTTTATTTTAATTTTCCTTTCAATTAATTATAATGACTTTCCCTATTTTAAAAAATATATATATATTGCAAGAATTCAAAAGTACTCTATTTAAGTTAAATCCCACGCTTACTTCCACCCTAAGTCACGGTGTTAGCCTTGAAGTGTTCACCTCACATGCTATTAAACTATGCTCCCTCTCTCGAGTTTCTGAATTATTTATCGTGATTTTTAAAAATATTAATATGTTAAAGAAAGTGTTAAGCAACTAGAAAATTCAGTTAAAATTTTTTGCCAGAATTTAACGAATTTTTTAAAAACTATAAGATTTTTTTAATTTTAAAATCACTAATCTTTTTTCCATTTTTTAGTTAAAATGTGTTAAAGTTATATGAAAATGTAAAATAACATAGAGAAAATATCACTATGGTCAAATTCTAATCAAAATTTTCAGGCCAAATTCTTTTTTCACATATTTTAAATTATTTATTATTTTAAAAGTTCAAAACATAATTAATTTTAGAAAACCATATTTATCCTAGTAGTAAATATTTTTTATAATTAGAATACCTCAGTAGAATAAATATCTAATGACTAGAAATTGTATCTTTTAACACATAAATAAAAGTAAATAATAATAATAATAATAATTACTTGTACTGTATTCTTAAGGAAAAACCACTAAAATGAAATAAAACTTTTTTTTTTTTTTGATAATTTCAAGAGGGAAGGAATATTATCTAAATATGATATTGTTTCAAATTATTTTTCTAAATAGGGGTACGGCAGGAAATATTACTTTTTTCAAACCCACCAAATCTAATTTAATAAGTTACCTAATATTACTATTTCCTCACCAAATCTTATAAGGATTATCGTAATTAAAATATATATATATACACAAAGATCACCTATAATCTTTTCCTTTTCCTATGTAAAAAAAGATTTAGGTTTCTAAATTATGAAATATCAAAATCCTTTTCCATCTAATATTATGATTATTATGTTTATAAAAAAGGATCCAAATAGACCACTAATTACATTATTAAAAAATTATTAGTTAGAGAGAAGTTTTAATATTCTACTTAGTTTATTCATGGCGAAGTGTAAAAGAGAATTTCAAAGAAAACAACGTAAGGTGTTGAAGCTTAAAAAAGAAAAAGCTATTGTTGAACATTCAATATTTTCGTGTACGTCAATTTCAAAAAGATCAAGGACAAAAGCAAGTATAAATTTTTTTGCAAAGAATGGTCAAAAGTTTAATCCATCAACTAGTTGGCTTGACTACAAAAAGGAAAGCATGAAAAGGAGTTCAAAGGATCTTGATCAAATGGGTGACAATTGGTACTCTGTACCACTTTCACAATACGATATTCCAGACGACATTCCTAACGATCTGGATGAATTATTATGGGATAAAGAGATCTTTAATTTTTCTAATGATATTCCAAAATTGTATAAATAAATAAATATTAGAATTTCGATTAGCAAATAATTACTTGAACTAATTTTCTTGTTATTTTATCTTTTTATGAAAAATTTGTAACATGAATTTAAAAAAAATAATCTTGATTTTTAAAGAAGTAAAAATGTTGATAATGAAAGGTTTATTTATTTTTAAAGTTGAAGAAATCAAAAGTTTTTTCAAAATAAAAAAAATAATAAATTGGGGTGAAAACGATTATTACCCTTTAAAAAAAATCTACCACGTCCTTTTATTTACTATGCCAAAAGAATATCCACTTCTAAATTAATGAAACATTAAAATCTATCTCCGTTCTAATATAAAGATTATTATATTCATAAAAAAGATTTTAAGACGCACTAATCATATTATTACATGTTTGTTAGAGTGAAGTTCTAATACTTCTATTCAAGAATGAAGTGTCCTAATTTTAAGGATTATTCTTTAGCCTTTTGAGATATAAAGGGCGGCTCAAAAGCTTTGTAAAAAAATAATTGCGTTAGAGCTGAGGTCCTTTTTTTAAAAAAAAAAATACATTATAGGGACGATTAGGGACAAAATAAACTTATACTATTTAATTACTTATTATAGCTATAGTTTGCTTATAATTATCAATCGCGATTAAACATTATATATTTAATTACGTGGGCCTGACTTCGGAGTGCAGTATAATAGTCACGTTTGTTTGTATATGTATAATTTCTCCAATATAACAAATATATATTGTATAATATCAATTATTGAACCTATATACATATACATTCACTCTTTCCCCACTCTTTCTGCCCACTCCGCTCGCCTCTGCTCTCGCCTCTTCCTCCCTTTCCAATCTCCGCGCGCCTCCTATCTCCTCCCTCTCACAATTCGCTTGCTAGCCATTTAATAAATGCATGGTATGTAGATACAATGTATTTATACATATTACAATTTCACCTCCTTTCCTCTTTCGCTTGCCCTCTCTCCTTCCTCTCTCGATGCTCGCTCGCCGTCTCTCCTTCCTGTCTCTCAATCTCTCTTGCCAGAGAAAAAGACATATGTGTAAAAGGGGACAAGGAGGCGATACCCAAGGGACAGAGACAAGGCACCTTACTCCCACTCTTCTCCCCCGCTCCTCGCCTATCTCCTCTCTCTCCCAGTCCGCTCGCCTCTCTCCTCCATAAACATGTAGCGGACAAATTAATTATCAACTATAAGCATGGAGAGTAATTAATTATTTTTAAATGACTATATGTAAACGTTTCCCATTATAACTATTTTTTATAAAAAAAGTATTGAGTATTATTTGTAGAAAGTAAAAATTTTAAGTAAAAGAGCAAAGAAATAACAAAAGTTTGATAAATTATGAATACTATGTCTCAAGAAAGATTAAATAATTTGTTATAGTAAACTTCATAATAAACATATATATTCAAATTTAAGGCCTTCATACGAATTTGACTTTAGGCAACCGGTTCATTAGAGTCGCCCCCAGATGAGATATGCATGATGTATAATGAGATGGATTTGTCATGTATTTATTAATAAATACCCGTTCGACCAAGTTTTTATTTTTGAAATAATTATGTGAATTTCAAGATAACTTGATAGATTGTATAAGAATAATGCTAAATAAAGTGTTTATTAATGCTTGCATTACCAATGCATGTATTATTTATACTTGCATTAATTATAAATTAATTATTTTTATGCATTGTTTGGTTTGATGCATTTAAATTAATTTACAAAGACATAAAAAGACGTTTTGACGGATAATAGGGTATTTAATCATGCTAATGCATGCATTAAAATCATAGGATTGCTAATACTTAGAAATCGATGGTATGTAACTAATGCAAACATTATTAGTTATACATAGATTAGAAAAGAGTAACAAATAGAGTACTAGTAATACACAAGGTTAATATATGCACTATTTTTCCTAATACACTCTACCAAACGACCACGAATCATATTATTGCATTGTATTTTAGTATTTCACTATTATTATATATGTATAAATATAATGTATTGGTATAGAGATACTGTTTATACACTAATATACTTATAAAATTTATACACAAATACAATGTATTTTGCTTTTGAAATCAACATGTTGCTATGTTTCTTAACTAATCAAAATCCTGTTATTTTCTGCAATTCTATTCAAATAATGCTATTTACGAACTTCTCCTTTTAAACTTAGCATATATGTTATTATTATCTATACTTTTAAAATATTATATGTATTCTATTACTAATTTAGAATTGCCTATTATATGTTGAGGAAGATACACATGAATATATGTATTTTTGTTATCAGAGACAAGCAAGGTGGGGAGGGAGACAAGAGATTTTATATGTATCCCAGATACCTGTGAATCACACTAGATAAACACTAAATATATATATTTGTATGTATCTAGTGTGACTCACATATATCTTAGTGCTAGATTAACAGGTTAGTGGCGAACGAGATGGGAGGGAAGTATGAGACGAGCAAGGTTTATTATATATCGAGATACATGTAAATCCACTTGAATACAGTGTATTTAGAACAAATTACACTTAACTTTGACCGCAATTATCTTGAAATAATTATATTCTAGAATGTATTCTGAAAAGTATTATCATAATATTACAAGATAAGTGATCTAAGTAATTCGCTCAATAAACTACTTCAAATTTACAAAGTTCTCACATTTTAGCTCACTGGGGGGGTGTATTCCAATAAGTAACTAACGATTAATAAGGTGAGGTCAAGCCCAACATTCTTGGCACACTAGGGATGATTTGTTACTCTTATAACATGTCAAAAAATAAATTTGAATTTAAACACACATAAAATTACATATACTCCGTAATTCACTCCATCCCATATTAATTTTTAAAAAACACACTTCAACCTGCCAAACCACAATCTTAAATATGTACGACTCGCATGTGCCCCCCCCCCCCCATCACACATTATATATATATATAATAATATATATATATATATTATAATTATATATTATATATATAAAGGAAAACCAAAACACATATTTATCCAAAATGAACGCAATTCAACTATATTTATTCCTGATTGAATGCGGCAACCTAAACTATTACTGCTGTCCTTTGTTTTATTCATTTAAACCATTGTTGATAGCCTGACACTTGCCAATATCAAACAATAATATTTGAGTAATATTTTCACTGTAACATTGTCTCTTCCTCATTGAAGTCATCGAAGTATTTTAATGGTGTCACAGTGTAACTAAATAATGTTCTCACTGAAGCATTACTTATTCCTCTTTGATACCTTCAGAGGTTTGATCTTTATCCATTTTTTTATATCAATGGCTTAGATTTATGTTAGTTAACATAATCAATGCTTTCATTAAATAAAATTCTTAATCAATTTTTAGTTGTTTTTCTCTCCCCAATTTTTTCTACAAATTACTCATATGGAAAAAGAAACTAACCTCAACAATTCAAAATCATAATAAAAAAAACAAAATATAAATCCTAATTGAAAAAATTCCATGGAGGGGAAAATAATTTTTTACAGTTTATTTTTAGAGCACATTATTTGTACTTTAAGTTTAATTTGCTAACCAATTAATTTATTATTTGATTATAAAATGATTATGATAAGTAATATTTCTCCATTGTTAATCATTTTTCATTAACAATTAACAACCGGAAGTGTTTGAGTTATTACTTATTGCACGACATTCCCACGCTAATTATCACTCTTTTTCAATAATCTACATTATCATGCACTACTTTTAAAAATTAGTGAAAATCGAATTAAAAAATTAACTTTCCAATATTAATTTTCCTTGAAAATGGTAAAAAAAAAAAAAAAACACCTCATACGTAGGTTTACATTTTTGTTTTGTTTTCGACGTTAAAAAATGTGGAACTTTCATGTATAGCCATTTAAAGAATAACCTAATTATTCTCAATAGCTATAATTTGATAATTTCAATTCGTAGCTACATGTTATATGGAGGAGAAGAGGTGAGCGAGTTCAGAGAGAGAGAGAGAGAGAGAGGAGAGACCGCGGAGGGGGAGGAAAAGTGGGAGAAAGAAAGGTGAATTATATACATACATTATATATCTAGATATATGAGAGATATATGAATGTAGTAGGGATATAATATATATATATATATATATATCTATATATATATATATATATATATATATATATAGGTAGAAATTGTAAAATTGGTATACATATGTAGTTGTATATGGCAAAGCGAGAGTTGAAGATGAGGAAGGAGAGAAGGCGGAGCGAGGGAACTGGGAGAGGGCGGAGAGAGGAGAGAGGAGAGAGGGCAGAGTGGAAGAGGTGAATTGGTATATAAATGTATATAAATTGTATTATTTATTGCAATTGCTTTTGTATATATGACAAACAAGATTGGGTGGGAAGAAAGAGGCGAGCGAGACTGCGAGAGGGAAGAGAGAGGCGAGAGAGAGAGGGCAGAGTGGGAAAAGGTGAATTGTATATGTATATAATTGTATATTATACACATGCATTTGGATATATGGCAAGCGATATTGGGAGAGGGAGGAGAGAGGCGAGCGAGATTGGAAGAGCGAGGAGAATGGCGAGCGAGAGAGGGCAAAGAGCGGGAGAGATGTGAATTGTATATGTATATAGATTAAATAATGAATATTAGACATATTGATTGTATATTTCTGGCGAATTATATTTATTACAAAAACATGACTAATTATACAAACTCAAAGTTAGCCCACATAATTAATGTATAACGTTAGTCGCGAGTAGTAATTATAACAAATCATAGCTATGATGAGCAATTAAATAGTATAAGTTTACTTTATTGCGTAATTTTCCCAAAAATAAATTGATCTCCAAAATTCAATTTTGTTTTAAAAAATTTAATAGTGTACCATCTTTTTTTATTTAAGGTAGGTAATTGTACCATTCATTAGAATTAATTAGGGTTATCAAGTGGGTATCTTAATTAACTTTTATTTAGTTTCCTAATGATTTCCAATTTTAATGTTACCTAATTTAATAGTCTTTTTCATAATCTTATAAGAATTGTCGTATTAAATAAAAAAGTTTTTCCTCTTATTTTTTTTCCCTTATGTCTAAAGGACTCGGGTTTCCAAATTAGTAAAATATCAAAATCTTTTTCAACCTAATATTACGCCGGTCTCATACTGTGCTTGATATTATACGTTGACACCAACCTCTGCAGATTTTTTTGCTTCTTCCAACCGTATACTAATTGTTGAAAATTCATTATAATATATAATTAAATATAAGCGTAAGCTTTGATTTAAAATGTGGTTGCATGGAAATAAACTTATCACAATCAGTGTCAGAGGAAAAATTTCAGGAAGGGTGTTCAAATATTATAATTAGAGTTGTGCTTTTTAATTAAAATGTGAAGAAAAAAGGGTTTCAAATGTTGATAGCCACACACTAGGCTCCAGTATAGTGTTGTATTAAGAGTGTCCAAAATATGTTATTTAACCCTTTAACTTATCATTTTACTAATATATACAGTATAATTTCCAATGAAGGGTGTCGAATATGTTGTAGCTCTACCCTTGATCACAATGTGTTTGATTGTTTAATTTGTTTGGAAAATGTAGTTGAAGGCAGAATTGTTTAATCACTAGGCCACTAAAATTATCGCTTGAGATTTCATATTTTTAGGGCTCTATTTAAAAAAAATACTTATATATATTATTAAAAAAATTATATGTACTCCGAACTATTATAAATGATATGTCGATATTGTCCGTCATATTTCTGAAACATTGATGCCTCTACAATCTAAATTAGAGCATATATACAACCTACAGTTTGTTAAAACTTTGATTAATCTATAGGTTTTCCGCATGAAAAAAGGCTCATCTTTGAATGAATAAAAAATTAAAAAAACTTCTGATTTATCATACTTTTAACTCAACAAATCATATAATTGAGGTACACATAAACTTATCTTGGAATAATCTTTGGTTGTTTATGTAGATCTTGTGTTTCTTTTAGTTATGTTTTTAAAAAAGTTAATTTGACTAATATTTAAAGTGAAAATTAGATTACATTAATTTGATATTTTAAACAATAAAGTTAGATATTAAAAAACTATACGAAAAATACTATAAATTGCAATTTTTTTTGCATATCAATAAAATGAAAAAATACATTATAAAATATTAATCTAAATTCTTATAGTTTAACTCTAAAAAATAAAACCATAACTAAAATTGTTAGTCTAAATTCTTATGTCATATTTTGTTTTGTACAATTATCTCCATTTTATTACCTTCTATCTTTTGGTTCATATTAATATCTTTTCATCATATTTTATAATTAGAAGTAAAGATGGAAACCAACAACTAATTATGCCTTTGCTTTTTAAAAATGACAAATATTACAAATAATTTATTTAAAACCGAAATGACAAGTACTTAAAAATAAAAAAGACTTAGAGTAGTGGACATAAAAGAGTTACTAAATATAGAAAGTGACATCATTTATAAAGATATAGGAGTACAATACTTAAAGAAACCTCCTGACTTATTCTTGACTGACATTTAATGTCCTTTAATTTTGAATATGAACAAATATACATTTAAACTTGTATAAAATTTAACAAACTAACACATTCCTCCTATTGGGCATCCCCCGAAAAAATTTGTCTGATTAATCATTTTACGTGTATTATATCACGTAGAATGCACATGTTTATTTGATTAATTTTATATAGCTTTTTAAGTACTTATTTGTTCACATATAAAATTGAAAAACATAAATATCAACTAAAATTAAGTTAGTTTGTAAAATAAATTAAAATAAAAATAAGACAAATAAATTAAAATGAGAAATATATGGAGAGAGTATATTTTTTTTAAATTAATGATGTTTGAAAATATTGCAAGTGCCATTTTCAAACTTGACAGGGTTTTACTTTTACATCCTAATCCGGAGGTCCCGGGTCTAGTCTATTCTACATATATATGACCCTAAATTACTCCTCAACTACCCACAGTTCTTCTTTCTCGCAATACCTCCACCTCACTCTTTCATTTCTGCTCAAACCAAGTTTTCTAGAGCCTATAGGCTTTCAAAATTTTTTTCGGAGTTCACTGCTAGCTTCATCTCCATTGTTGATACTAGAACAAGGTGACAAATCTTATCTTTTTGTATTTTCTAGTTTTGCTAATTCAGGAGAAAAGTTCTTTTCGTTTTTGTAAACTCATTGTACGTTCGTATATATATGAAGATGTAAGCTCAAAATGCATATTCTATGGAAGAACTTTGAGTTATCCTTGTGTAGATTTAAGTTTTGGCGCTTTCAGGGATTTGAATTTTGATCTAGGATAATTAATTTACGAGTATTATTAGAGTGAGTAAAATTCTTAAATTATGAACTTGGACAATTCTTTCCCGAAGAGTTAGCTTTTGGGTTGAGTTAGGTCCAGATACCATATTTTTACATTTATCATTCAGAGAGTTACTTTCTTTGTTTAAAACAATAAGAATCGAGAAGGAAGATGGCTTTATAAGATTCAGTAACTATAGTTGAGTGCTATATGAGAAAGTAACAGTTTAATTTACTTGCCTTATTATCGGGTGTTGATTTTGCTAAATTAGAACTAGAGCATGTAGGCTTCAACTACCAAATCTGAACTGTTTTTTTTGGCTTCTTGGTATATGGTACTTGTTCAACTGATTATTCAACCTATGCAATAAAGCCTGATGGTTAGCAAAGGTAAAAAAGTTTAAAACTTCCCTTAATTGTAGTTGCAATGTTTCATGTAAATGAAAAAAGAGTTGTATAATTAATCCACTTTGGATACTTAACATTTTCTGAGAAGTAACATCTATATGTGTCCGGATGAAAGTTTTGTCGCCTTCGGTGATTTGAATTTTGAATAGGAAAACATTTGTCTTTTTCTCTTTGTTAATAGTTGATGTATGCGTTGATTTCTTAGATGGTCACTCAACTAATTGTTATTATTTGTGTAAGTAACGAGTACAAAGCTTGTGTGCGTTTTGACGCTTCTTGTTCTTTAGGGATTTTAAAAATGTTGAGCATTCACTTTATTTGGTGTCTCTAGTACAAAATGGGTGAATAAAGTGTCAAAATTTATGTCTAGTTAAAAAGGCTGTTGGACTTAGTTTTTGATTTTGAGTGTGTGTGTGTGTGTGTGTTGTGTTGTGTGTGTGTATATATATATATATTATATTATATATTTATTTATTTATATATACAAGAAGAAACTGAGCAATTGTTTTGAGTGTAACTTGTGATCTCAGCTATTCGATGGGATTGAATGATTGTTAAATAAAATTAGGAATTAGAATAACTCAATTTGCCTAGGTGGAGCGTAATATTTTCTAACTGTAACAAAAGCTGTTTTGATCTCTGAGGCAATTTGTTAGCTACTTTTAGATGTGTTTGCTTGTCCCTGTTTAAAAAAACCCATGAACTGTGTTGGCTATTCCTATATTTTCCTTAAATGGAAGTAGTCACATTGGCACATTTACTGTGAGTTTTAGAGATTCAACTGGAGTTATATGATTCATTTTTCACCTGGTAAGTCTCTTAAATGAGCGATTGATACAGGATACGCTTAAAGATCTGAGGAAGTTTCACTAGAAAGGATTTCGATTTCTGCCAAGGATGTGATGTTTGTACATTTGCATGAGAAAAAGGAGATCTGAGAGAAACTTTGTTCATTGGACCTTTCTCTTTCTAGATTCTTATGCAGATCTTATGCCAAAATCATCCCCGTAACATGTGTTATTGTACCGAAGAGTTAATCCCCCTAGTACTTGTTAAAGTTTCCAGCTGCCCTTTGCTTTGGGAACTCTGTGCAGTTTAGCATCTGAGCTTTATATGCTGAACTGGTACATTATCACCATTAAAGTTAGAATTTACTAATAGAATGAACTTTGTCTACTTTATGCTGTGATACATTCAAATACCAGATATAATCAAATAACACTCGTACTCATACTCCCAGGAGGATGCTTAAAATGCTATAGCTTAAAAGGTGTTACACTTTAAGCATGTTCAAATCAAGTAAAAAACTGTTTATTTTGTTTGGTTTAAATACTTGATATTTCGTCTGGATCTCCCTTTTCTCTTGAAATTTATTTTTTGTGAGATAATCACTTTTCCAGTTAAGGGAAAAGGATACAGAGACTCGCAGTGTTTGAGAATTCGTTTCACAAGCTATGGCAGAAAGAGCTTCTAGTTTTCTAGATTATGTTTACTTTATTTTTCTGTAGTTTTCATTTCAAGAAACATAAAGGCAACTATGGTCAACTGCATGATGCTTATATATTTTCATTCAGAGAAATGAAAACGAAGGACAATGGAAATATTATTTGCAGCCTACTGAGTTTACCCAAGAAAAAACTTCAGGACTTGTGCAGGAAACACGGGTTATCTCCTTATAAGACAAAACCCAATCTTGTGAGTTCTTTGGTCCCTTACATCAAGGTAAATATCGTAAACAATCTTATTTTTGTAGTGAATAAAAGTGAATATTTTGGGTGAGATTAAATATCTGATAAATGAAAATGAATTCATCAGGAAAGTGTATTCTTGATGTGATCACCTTGAAAATGCCTTGTTCAAGTTTCTTGATTGTTTGTAACCTGCTTAGCCAACTTGGATTGACCACTCAAATACAAGTTCATCTTGCTGCAGGGAGCAGATGAGCTTTTATTTAAAGAGATGAAGACAAAGGACAATGGAAATTCCATAAACAGGCTACCTAAGAAAGAGCTTCAAGATTTGTGCAGGAAACACGGTTTATCTCCTTATAAGACAAAGCCTAATCTTGTAAATTCTTTGATCACTTACGTCAAGGTAGATGTTAAAGAGAACATTATTTTTTGGTGAATAAAAGTGAATATTTGGGTGAGATTGAATATCTCATTCATGAAACTGAATTCATTGTGAATTGTATTGTTGATACAATCATCTAGAAAATGTCTGATATAAGTTTCTTGGTGGTGACACACGGACTTCTTAGATGGCTTGGATTGATCACTGAAGTATCAGTTTGTCTTGATGCAGGGAGCGGAGAGTTTTTCCTTCAAAGAGATGAAGACAAAGGACAATGGAAATTCCATTTACAGCCTACACAAGAAAAAACTTCAAGAACTGTGCAAGAAGTATGGTTTGTCTCCTCATAAGACAAAACCCGATCTCGTGAATTCCCTGGTCAATTACTTCAAGGTAAATGTTGGCTTTATGTTGATGATAGACAATCTTACTTTTGTGATGAGTGAATGTGGCAATTAGCTGAACATATGATACATGATGATGAGTTCATTATGAATTTGTATAATTGTGTTCTGGCAGGATCATCTCCAAATTACTTGATCAGGTTTGTATGTTAGTACATCAAGTGCTTAGATGCCCTGGGTTGATCTCTGAAGTACAAGTTTTTCTTGATGCAGATAGCAGATACAGAGACTTCTAAAGGCAAACGGTACAACATTCTAAATTCTTGTGGTGTGAAGAGCGCAACCGGAGAGATATTGTTTTCAAGATTCATCCCTCATAGTGATGAGAAAGGTTTCAATCAAAGACTTCACAGTTCACAAAAAAGTTTTTCCAAGAATGCATTTGCTTCTGATGTTACGTCGATGCATGCACCTTCTTTTGAGTTTTCTGTCTCATCAGAAGATGGAATCAACCTTTATATTGACTTGAATTCATGCCCAACAGACACTTTTAAAAGATTGGAAAAGAAGGTGTGTGTATGTCACAATCTGCAAAATCACAAATTTCAAAGTTTCTGTCAGGAGATTCAATACCTAGGAAATAACAGACAGATGACAAGTTCATTCCTCTGGAGAACAGATTCAGACAATAGATTTAACAGCAGCCATGCACAAACTTTTTCTTCCGCAGGTTTATGTAGTACTGTTGATGTTGTATGTCACACAGGAAATACAAACGATGCGTCTTTGGGTTTCTCAGCAACGACAAAATCATGTGATGGTTCTATAAAAACTTTAACACATTCAGAAGGAAAAAAGGGAAGTCCATCTTCATTTAGAACCATTTGTGGTGTACAGAACATGAATATCACTGATGTAAATACTTGTATGGGAGAGGAAGGGATAACATGTGTGGGTCTGAATACCTTTCAAGCTTCAAAGAAATCAGTGGCTGTTAATAGAACTGTTAATGTTGAGGCTTATAACCCAGAAAACACTACAGAGGTCTTAGATGCTAGGCTATGTAAATCTTTGCATGCATCGTTGGAGAAAGTAGCAATTAGTTCCCCTGCAGATGTGCCAGAAGCTAAAACATAATAAAAGTGAAAATCAGAATATGAGGCTAGATGTAAGTTGTCTCAATTCTGAAAGGCAGAGAAATTGTATACCAGAGAAGCTTATAGTGCTATCTCATATCTCTTCAGAAACTGATTTTACTGAGATAGAGGCTACAGATATTGGCAGTCATCATCAACATTCATCATATTCTTCTTCTGGGAAAAGATTGCCTTAGACAATTGAGTGATGCAGCAGAGAGCCTCAAAAGTCTGCCCTATTCTAGTGAGGATACCTGTGTCGTTTTCCTGGATGACACTCCATCTGCTGCTGGTGGGGTAATATATTCTTAGCATAATCTGGTTCTTTTTGCTATTGTAGCTTATCTAGGTTATTGCTTTGCAAATGTGATTCTATGTAGCTGTCTTTCCTTGTCTATATTTTTAGGTAGTGGGATGACCAACCAGTCTGAAGTATAGTTTCGGCTCTATGAATGATGAAACTTTAACTTTTGAAGATTATGTAAATGATATTCTCATGTTTTATATAGTTTCCTCATTACACGTATGTGTATTGTCAACATGTTAGAAATCTGAGTGTACCAGCTTTATTCAAGGCTAGTTCTTCTTTATGTTTTTGTGGAGATGTTTCTTAGCTTGTGACATGTCATTCATTAGTAGGGTAGTATCCACTTTGATAAGCATATTACTGGTCTGGTAATTATATGATATTAAATATTGGAAGAGTTTGTGCGTTCTAAGAAGCTCTCCTTACTCTATTTGGATACTCCTCCTTTTCCTCCTCCCTCCCCCCCTTCCCCAACCCACTCTAGTGCAAGTGTCTGTGAGCTCGCATGGGCTACCACTAGTCAAACCATTGCGAAGACTTCTGCTCAGATTAATGAAATGCTCAAATCAAGGATCACTGATGACCACCATACTGGTAGATCTATGAGTTCTGGCTGTATTACCTTTAGACTGCGCAAGCTTTGAGGGACGCGAATCACGAGGATGAACAGCCCAAACATTGATCGTATATCAGTTGTGCAGAACCAGCGGTGGTGGTACTGGTGAGGGACACCATTTGGGTGGTGGAGTGTCTAGAGGTGAGAGACACAAAGGTGAAACGATTGTGGCCACAGAGGTGGCTGTGACACCGGAGGTGGATATGGTGGCAGCATTTGTGGTTTGTTACAGTGACAGCATATCTCACTGCTGTTGCAGCAGTGGTGCTTTGGATGGAAAGGAATAAGATATTTGGGATTTGGGAGTGAATGTGGGTTTATTGGTTTTGATCAAATTTGTATTAGTTCTACTTTGATGTTTGTGTGACCGTTACTTTCGAGCGGTATTGGCTCGACTAAGTGGAAGTTGCATATTTTATACAGCTCTTCCATTTCTCAGTTTGCTTACTTTTTATATTTATCCTCTTTTTCGTTGCATCTAATAAGAGATGATCACTAAGCACGTAGAAATTTGTTTTCGCGATTGTCTCAGTATAAATATATTTTGCTTCTTCCATGAAAATCTGAAACAAGTTAACATCATGACGTCTTTCATTTTACAGGCAAGGGCCAGCCATGCCAACAGAACAGATACTTCTAAGTAATCTATCTTCCTTAATTAAGATGCTGTGAATTATAGAATATGACGACACAAGGATGAAAATTTGTTTTCTGGACTTGTACTCTTGCAGAGAGCTTTTGAAGAAGCAGAAGGAGCAATTATCCCATGGAGGGAAAAAGAGAGAGAGGCATGACGGTGAATCCAATAATGTTGATGGGAGAATTTTGAGAAGTGCAACACGTCTACAAAATCTTCCCAGAAGATCTATTCGGCTTGTCTCTAAGGTTTGCATTTAGTGTTTTGATCATTAAATTGACTGAACGAATTAGAAAATGGATTGAACCTGGTTCTCGAATTCAATAAAGAATGGAACACCTTATATATACTCTCTCTCCATTTCAATGTGTTTGTCTAGTTTTGATTTTGCATGGAGTTTAAGTCTCTAAGAAAGTACAAGGACTTTTGAATCTTGTGGTCTTAAATTTAAGATATGTAGAATGTACCAAAATGTTCTTTAATCTTGTGGTCTTAAAAAATGCATGTGGAAAGTTATAACTAAAATGTTGCCAAAAAGGGAAAGTGGCATTCTTTTTGAAACGGAATAAAAAGGGAATTAGGACAAACATATTGAAACGGAGGGAGTCTTATCTAACATTCTTGACTGGAAGTTGGACTACCAAAGCGTTGGGATATTAGCTCAACCTGGTACTGTACCATTACTATCTGCTGTCACCATTTTTATTATATGGGATGTAAAAAATGATATCCTCTCACACTGATAAAAAAGGAGATCCACTCACAACTTAGCCATTTCAATATGCCGCTCTTAACCATAAAGCAGACTGGAGGAGCAACGAGATAGAGGGTGAGATTGCATTTACCTTTCTCCTTTTGGTTTGAGGATCAACTTTTATACAGTAGCTAAGTGGGAAAATCCTGTGTCCAACTAGTATAAAAAGATAGTATTCAACTCAGGAGCTAGATTATTCCCTCAATATTTTACTGTAATTATGAATGTATACAATTTGGTAGGTGTATTACAAACTCCAATCAAATCCTTAAATCAAATTCCCTGATGAAATCAATATCATGTAAATAATTTTTTTGACTACAAAAAAAGGATCAATAGTAATTAAATATTGAACTGTCTTAACAGACAGAATGCTGCAAATGGCAGGATCAGTTTCTATTGTGAAATTATATCCTTGTCTAATCCCATGTATATAACGTCCCTCCAGAGACCTCCACATAGGTCATAGTAATGTGATCGACCGTCCACCTCCTTGGATCTCATATTTGTCTTCTATAATTCTTCTTCACTGGATCATATTGTCCTTGAAAATAAGTATATGTGATTAGATGAAACCTTCTAAGAGCACTATGACTTGTCATTACCGTGGTTAGGGTCCATTCTTCCAGCCTGAGTGAGATAAGGGTCTTTGCAACGCCAAGGATATTCGGTCATTTGATTTTCTATGTCAAAACTCTACATCCGTTCCCAAAGAGGTTCTGGCAAATATTCTTTAGTCTCTGATTCCTAATCCTCATTGTCATACCCCTTTTTAACTCCATGAAAGGTTTAATTTTTTTTTTTTGCTTTTTGAAGTGACGCTTGTAAAAGAGATTATTTATTTAATGGGGGTTACCTCTTAGAATTGAGTTTGGTGTTTCAAATCACCTTTTATTTTAATTTTTAATAAAAAAGGACGGTATGATCCTTAGTTATTGGTCCGCCGTTCGTGAAAACAAGAAGATCGGGTAAGGAAATCTGTCGACCTGGGGAAGGTATTAGGCACCCTCTAGTCCTGTGCTTCTAGTATGGTCACTTTATTGACTTATATTTGGTGTAAATTAGTTCATGTTGGATAAAATTGTGTTTATTTGGTTATGCCTATGATTCAATTGATATTGTTTGAACTTTGATTAGTCTTAACTAAGATGTAACCACGACCTTAGCTTCGACATAAACCGGTCAAGGCACATTATCATGACCTAGTCCTGTGTATCACGCCCTAATCTCGAGCCTACTCGCCTTATTAAACCATGATGCTTCTTTTATGTAAGTGTTGGGGTCAAGTCGCATAACCATGACCTTTCTGTTCCATCGACATGTCCATATCGAAGATGTGTAACTGTGACCGCGGTCACTACAATATATTATTCGTGTCGTCGTCTGGCCTATCACTTCATGTATATCATTTATTAGTCTCTCGCCAATCCAAGCTTCTATCTTCGTCCATTTTTGTTCTTTTCATTTAATTTTTGTAACTAGTCTTGAATTAATTCGCGACTTATATCGCTTTCTCATAATTGTTCTTTCCACTCTTTTTCTTTTACTTTGCTAGCCAAACATAAGAAGTTTTAGCCCAACCCCCCAACACCAACAACATCCTCTTAGTGATGATAAGAACCTAGAAAAATTTGAAAACCATTGAGTAAATGAGCAACATCTAGGTCTCCCCAGAATAGTGAAAAGACAACTCTTTCCATGTGAATTCGGTGTTTTCCAAAGAACATGTTGTAGGAGGTGTCTATGTCCAACAATTGGAAGTTAATTTCCAACTCAATGGATCTGATGTTTTCGGTAAATCCTCAGCTCAAGAAAACCACTTTCAATTTTTTTTTGGGGGGACATACAAAAGTAAAAACTATGATGATAATACTATAGAAAGTATCGGCAACAAAAATAGTAAAGATAATCAAAGTAAAAGAAACAAAATAGTAGTATCTCTGGAGAGTAAGATAAAAATATACTAATATAATGATACTGAAAACTTTACCTTGATCAAATTTTTTTATATATAATGATACTGATGAATAGAAGAGGGAATAACAAGTTAAAAAGAAGTAGAGGTGTCAAGGATTGGACCTAATTTGAATTAGGTTCTGTCTCAACCCATTCATGCCTAAACCCATTTTATGAGAATTTGAAATTAAGCCCAATTAATCTCTAATTTCAACCCACTTTAAGACTCTTTATTTGCATTGATGTAATGTATGTTCTTATATTGAATGTATGATTCACTATCTATTTTATTTCTTTTAGGATTTATCTATCCATTTATAACTTTTTTTAAAAAAATTTCTGAGATTCAATTTTCAAATGGGGTATGGGTATAAAGTAAATAAAAAAAAATACGGTATAATACATATATTGGACCTAAACTTGGGTTCAAATTTTAACTGTGACCTCCAACTTTCATAATGCACATACAGACACTTTAACTATCCAACTTTTAAATAAATAAACAAATGAGTCCTACATGACACAATACATGTAGTACACCACGTAGGACAAAAAATGACATGTAGGATAACATGTAGGACATGTGTGTCTATTTGTTTAACTTTATACAAGTTTAAGTGTCTACTTGTTCACAACCAAAGTTGAAGGGCATAAATGTGATTCGAAGTCAAGTTAAAGGGCAAATTTATGTATTATGCCAAATAATATGTTACAATTATTGAGATTAAGCGGGTCAAATTGGGGGGGCCATGACCCAACCCGATTTTTAGCCCATTTGAACCCAAAATAAACTTGGGTGAGTCAAGACCCAACTCGATTTCTATATCAACCCATTTAAATATCTTCAATTTCAACTCAACCAGCCTATAGTTAGAAGCATGCTCTCACACAGGAAACACATAAATTACCTCGATTACCTACTAATGCTCTACCCTTATCCTTGACCTCCATGCTTTCCTATCTAGGGTCACTGTCGGTAAGCTGAAGCCTGAAGATGTTCCATGTCATGTATAATCACTTCTCCCAATTTCTTCCTACGTCTTCCTCTACCTCTTCTTAGATTTATCACTGCCAAACTTCCGCACCTCTTCATCAGTTATTCGTTTTCTTTACATGCCCAAACCATCTTAGTCTCCCTTCGTGTATTAGTGCATATTGTCCACTAGTGAGGACGTTCCGATCTTCTGCCGTATATCTTATCCTTCTAGTTCTCCACACATCCTTTTTAGAATCCACATTTCCGCTACGTTCATCTTCTTAACATGTGAATACTTTTTTTTTTTAAAGAAAGGTAACATTAATTCTGTATACCCTACAAAAATAATACAACTTACAATATGTGGTTCAATTTATCTTTACAAAAAGTCTAAAACATCAAAACATCTTATGTTTGAGCTAATAATATTTGCTCACACCAAAAATAAATTAGGCCTATGCAAATCATCTTAAGACTCCGTAAGCTGCTTTGTACATACACAAAACACCTCTTATAACTCTTAGGCGAAACTGACCACCAACTACAAGCCGGGACAATCTTCCATCTCTCCTCCTCCTTACTTACCATGTTTGAAAATGTGTTATCTTGACTACCCAATACTCTGCCCCATCCAATGTTGCTATGACTATTCTATAGAAATCTCGGTGGCAAAAGTTTGAGGCCAAACTAATTAAATCTAATACGAAGAGCGAGATGGGTTTACAAGTTTATCTGAAATCCCATAAAAAAAGTAAAAAGAAAAAGGGCGAAAAGAACAACTATGAGGGAGTGGGATGAGTCGTGAATAAATTCAAGACTTGTTGCAAAAATCAAAGGAAAAGTGTGAATAGAAATCTCGGATTTGGGAGAGACAAGCAAAATGATATTTCAAGTGATTGGCCAGCCGAAGGCACAATAATATGTCGTCTTGATTAAGGTTGCAGTTTCGCGTCTTGGATAATGACCTGTAAATAGAGCGGCAAGATCGTACGGCAAGATTGTAGTTGCACGTCTTTGATCCAAACATTTCAATAAAAGAATCTAGTGTAATCAAGACGAACATTAATCTATCAGTATAACATATAAATTTGTTAATTTAGTGGACTAATTATGCAAGGATCAACACATGGATCTTTTCTCCAATGAATAATATATAAATTTTTATGCATCATTAATAATACATGAATATATATGTTTTAAATTTATAGTATGGTTGGAATGGACTGGTCGTCTAATCATATGGACTTGGGAAATCCTTTACCTCATGAGCTAGCTTTTGGGGTTGAGTTAGGGTCAGGTGCCATATCTTAAATGGTATCAAAGCCAAGTCCATCCTTGTTTGGGCTAACCGTCCACGTGCTAGTTGGGCCTAAGCGTGAAGAGGGGTGGGGTGTTAAGTAGGTAAATGTTCCACATTGGTTGGGAAATGGACTGGTGATCTCTTTATATGGACTTGACAAATCCTCCCCCGGGAGCTAGCTTTTGGGGTTGAGTTAGGCCAAGGTGCCATATCTTACAGTACGTATATTTATGCTCGATTAATGGTACGTGGATTGTCATGCAAAATTGTGATGCCAAATTCAAGAATTAAATTTACTCAGTAGTATGTTTTTAAAAGTTCTCTTTAAAACTTTTATACAAATTATTAAAATACTTGCTTATCCATGTACATATATAGAAAAATATTTTTTAATTTGATTTTTTGTGCAGCGACTGGCGGCATGTAATTCCTAAGTGTTAAAGAGATCTGCCTATGTAAAGATTAAACTCAGTACTGGTTTACAACATACATGTTCTTGTAAGTACAAATCCTGAAATTCAGCTTCGAGTAGTTCACGAGGTGAATACATTATGTTTTTTGAATCCTTCATCTTAATGTTGTTTGTTTGCATTTCCTATTAAGTTAATCGTTTATTGAGCAAACATGTTAATTCTGCTCTAACTTTCTCAAAAGCTTTTCTTGAACGCGAATGCCTAAGAATGGACACATGTCATACACTTCAATTTGAGTAAATTTCAGCTGCAGCAGTTTTAAGAATGTAGATTCAAGAGTTAGTCTAATAAACTCAAGAAGTTCACTGAAGGTTTTTAGTTTTATTTTGTCTGCTTTGTAAATTTCGTGAAATCAATTAATGTGACACTCAAAATCTATTTTGATTTCTGACTGTTTTGTTTTAGCATGCATCATGCTTAGTTCGGACTCTTAAAATCATGTATGTGGAGTCCTTAAGGCTTAATATCACTTTCCTAACTGGTTTTAACTTGCTGCAGGAGGTTCCTTTATTCTGTATTCAACAGCATACTCACTGTAATCCCACAAGTGAGGACTGGGGAAGGTAGGATGTACGCAAACCTTATCTCTATTCTGTATGCAAGAGAAAAAATTATTTTGAGGTCAGGTCAAGTTGTTTAACGTTATCTATTTTTCATTCTGCTAAAATGACATTTTTATTTTGCCCATCTTTTCTTTGTTATGCCGCATTGTTTAAAACTTTGCACACTTAGCTGTTTGTTCTAAACCAGTTTGTGTCACTCAATTGGAACTCTGCGGCTTCAAATTAAGAGGGGAATGAACACCTCCAGTTTCCCCCGAATGTAGTTATAGAAATAATTTATCGATCTTTATCCTTTGTCACAGCTTTTCTCCAATTGTCCACCCTATGCTAGTTACACTAAATGCTCTTCTTCCTCAAATCATGAGGTGAGGATTGCAGGGTTGGTCTTATTCCCTCCCCCCCGCGACGTGGGGAATGAGGGAGCTTGTCTTTCTTACTGCTTTCTGTGATTGGATATTAAGTTTTCTTTAAAAGTAATATAGAAAGAGTTTATGGTTATTTAATCAACCAAAGAAGAATTGTGAAAGGTCAGTAACAGTAATGGTGAAAAATTCAAGGTGATGGAGGAAGGAGAAGAAAGAGGGTCCATTGAAGATTTGAAAATTACTGGAGGATATAATACTGAAGGATCCATTCAATCTAAGAGTTTCTGGTTGTCATTCTGTACCCCAAATCATAATAGTAGAAAGTGAAGCATGCTTCTAAGAAACAAGAAATATTTCAAACACATATAAAGAATTATCACAATGAGAGAATGGAAAGCAAGATAGAGCTTCTATTGTGTTCTTGGAATTTTAATATATAGATATCAAAACAAAGTAGAAATGAGAAGAAAGTAGGATTTCCGTAGAAATTTTTAAATCTCTCTTCACATCACTTGTTAAACAGAATAGAGGATAAGAGATACATTATAAAACCTTTAGATCTCTAGAGGACCTGTAGTATCAATCAAAACCTTTATTAAACATTACTGTAGGATAAAAGACTGGAGGTAATTCTATCCCGCACAAAATGTGTACACAGATTTATAACATGAAAATGAGGGACTAATACTTTTCTATCCAGATTCTTTAGGGGAGGAGCCAAAGAACATGAAATAAAGAATTAGAAAATAGAACAAACTATTTACAAGTCGTAAACCTACGAAAAGAGCAGGAAAACTCCTTTTTATCTGTGTTGTTTTTTTCTATTCAAATAAACATAACAGTGCGGAAAATGAGTGTTTTTTTCTCTCTATTTTTCGTTTTCTTATTTTGGATCTAGTATTCCAAGTTCACTTGATTGACTAATTAACATTAGCATCAAGTTGGCTTATTAAGGTGGTAAAGGCTCCATCCCAGAAACTTCTCTAAGAATTGTCCTCAGACCTTTGCTCAAAGGGTACGAGATTCCAACCTCCAAGGTCTTGTTGATTTTCTCGTTAACTCAATGCTGCAAATCCACCACTTCTCATCATCTGCTTAAACTCTATAAAATTCACCATTCCATCTCCATCAGCATCCACTTTCTTAATCATACGCTTGCAGTCATCAACGGTACGCCCTTGCTTGAGACCAAGCGATGCCAAGACAGATTTTAATTCATCCACGGTAATGTATCCGTCCCCATTTTGGTCGAACACATTGAAGGCCTCTCTGATGTCTTCCTCCTCATCTCGCTCTTCCATTATGGTCTCATATAGAGCACCAAATTCATCAATATCGATGTAGCCATCACCATTAACGTCAATCTTGTTGATCATCTGCGCCAGATCCGAATCAGACATGAAGATCCCCATGTTCTCTAACGAGTCATTCAACTCCTTTTTCGTTATCCTTCCATCACCATTTCTGTCAAACATATGAAAGACACGCTTGAGCTCATCGGTCTCCATTATTCTGTGGTTAAACAACGATGTAGTTATTGATTTTCACGCCACTGATTGTAATTTTTGGGAGAAGATTAAATGGCCTGAACTTTTTGGACACAAAGGAAAGAAGAATTGTGTCAAAGAGGTGTCTTAGACAGAAAATTCTCAACAAAATGGTTGGTAGTGGCATTCTGTTGTGTGCGCAACACTTATTATTGTGTGGTGATTTTGGCTTCTTGGTTGAGAAAATTTTGGAGAGGAGCTTGGTAAACTTTTTTTTATTTATTAGTATTATCATAATATTCATTTTTTTCCCTTGACCCACCTTTTGACATATGTCGCCTCCCGGTTTGATTTGAGCAATCAATCACAACTGAGTATGTTTTTGACTTGTTCCGTATTTTACCAGTAAAAAGTATTTGTTCCTTTGTATTACATTTGAATGAAGGAAACTTGCATTCAGAAAATAGATTGACTTAGAGAAACAAATTTGAAGAATTCTTGATTTTTCTCAAGTATGTTCATGGCTTTCTCTACCAAACACCAAGCATACTTCTTCTATTCCTTCCAATCCACTAGTGTCCATTTAAAAAATCAACAACTGGGAGCTAGCTTTCCCCAGTCAGTTTTGGCCACCCATCTAAAATCAATGTCATAGAAAGGGAACTTGCATAAACTAGTGGAGCCAAGTATTCACTCTTCTTTGTTCATTGTTCTTACTCTATCATCCATATTCTTTACACCATAGCTATGTTTAGTCACATTCTTTATCAAATCTTGAATTTTTTTCACTAGTAACTTAAAGTCTAATGGCCCCTCAGAAACTTCCCAATTTGCCTCAACCATATGAATGATATTTCCCTTGGTTTGTTGAGGTAATGGAGGTTAAATTCTTCTCCTTTAAGTCTATTGGAATTCGAATTACATAATTCTTGATACTATTATTATTGTTCCTTTTCTGCATAGCTGCAATAACTGCTTCCCATTCGAAGGCTAGCACAACCTCTACTCGAAAAGTTGAATGTTCTGCTTTCATATTCAGAGCCAAAATATTGGACTCATTGGATACGAATCTTCTCGCTGCCATTTTTGGTTGAAGTTGATCTTTTTTCCCTAAATGGAACATTGAAAAACTATGGACCTCTTTCGGTGGAAAGATGGAAGAATAATCCATGAACAATTTGTCTGAAATAGTTATGTTTTCATTTTCTGCGCGACTACACTAATGCTTGCCCAGGTTTTATGAAAAGTGGCGGATGAACCATCTGTTATAAGGTGACTAATACAAACACCTTTAGCAATTCCTCCACAATCAAAACAGTTTATCTGTAGTGCCAACAAGACATTGTCATCTGATTTTGTTAGTGGATTCATTGGGAGTAATTTTCTCAGGACTTGAATTTTAAGGTTCATAAGCACATTTGACATGTCTTCATGAACGTTGGCACACGCTAAATCAACACCTTGGTTGTTGCATTCAAATGTGATTCCAACTTTAACTCTCCCTGCAAGCGGGTTCAGGTAACTTAAGGTTTGCGACAGGGATACCTTAAGAGAATCTATAACATTTTCCATATCACTACTTGAGTTCTTGTTGTAGAAGAGAAGGAAATGGCGGTGTACAGTGTGAACCAAGGCGTAGATGGAGTGCGGCAGCCTTTTGATCTATAGAGCAAAGCTTAACTGGGTCTTTTATTAGCCATGTCTTTGTACCGTAGAAGAATTTGTGAGAACCGGTATCTAAGGTTGGGCGTTGTAGATTGGGAGACCAATGATTCTTTGAGGGGGGGGGGGGGAGGATCTCAAACTTTGATGTCCATTTCCCCTCAATGAGAATATGTTGATTTAGTTAGTACAAATTTTGTGCATATAAGCTGAGGAAAGTGAGAATAACATCCCAAGAGTGCCAAAAGGGAAAAAGGACAAGGTTATAAGGCCGGCAAAATCATAAAGTAGTGTGGTGAGATGAATGAGATACGTGATTTAATTCTGGAAAAGGTCAATATCTTAGTAGGGAGATTTTGCACTTTATTGGCCCTTACATGACAAGAATTTGAATTTGAATTAGTCGAGTCAATTTGTTCGGAATGATGTATGGTTGAACCAAATAAAAAATTCGTTGGTGGCAGAGCGAATTATGCAAGGGAGCATTGAAAGTGATATTCAGCCGCATACAACCAGAGATTAGAGGACAAGACCTTATATTCAAGGATTTTAAATGAATCAATTTATATTTTTATTTGGAGCTCTATAGCTAATTAAATTGAGGCGTGTTACCTGATCCTCTATGAAAATAATATCACGACTTCTCACAAGTTTCTTTTCAATTGGATCATATAACCTGTAACCAAATTCATCTAGGCCATATCCCAATGAAGAAGATGCATTTGCTTGTCATAGCACACATGGACCTCTCATCTTTCGGCACATGTAACAAAAAAAGCTTTGCAAACCAAAATACTCTCAAATGGGTATGGAAACATCCTTTCCCATATCAAACACTATTTGGTACATTCACTTTGCAAAGCAAACAACAAGAGGATAAATTAATAACATGTGTGCAGTCAATAAAGCCACCTCAAAATGAGGTTTGCAACTGGCTTCAGAAAGCAAACTCTAACTCTTCCATCAGGTCTTGTTTCATCCTCGTCAGCCCCCCCCCAAACCAATATTAAGCGAAGGTCTTGGGAGGAGTCTTCTGGTTCTAATTACCTTGATGCTTGTAGTATTCGTCTCCAAATGGTCCACAATTATTCACCACCATTATCAGTTTACGGAATACATTCACTTTCTTGCCAGTTTTTCTTTTCAACTGAGCCTGGAAAATGATTCTTTAAATTACACCTAACAATGGGGTCTTTGTTTCAAGGCATAGACCCAAAATCAATTGAAAGTGACATAGTAAAGTGAACCACCAAATTGTCTTTCGTCTTCAGTGGACCAAATTAAATCAGGAAGTGCATAACTCAAGCAAACTCGGGTTTTCTCGAAAGGAGGGGTAGAGACTTAAAGGGAAATTCTATTTGTGTACTAGCCAAGCAGTGCTAACATTTTCTATTTAAGCACTTTGAAAATTGACAAATATTCTTCGTGGGATAGAACATTAAGTCCTTTTCTCGCTAATGCGTGGCATAAGCCTCTTATGTCCTAATGTTGAAGAGCTATCCCTCATCAACGCTTCACATAGCAAACAAGTAGAGGTCGTTAGTCCTTTTAGTCCAGTATAGACCATGACGTTTGTTAAACACGAGCACAACCAAGGAACCTTAATAGCTTCCATTTTTCCATTCACGGTTGGTACTAAACATATCTTTCATCAGGTCTAAAACACCCAACAAGAAAAATTAGGTGCAGACGAACACTCGGGCATGGTTCACATTGTTTCAAAAACCAAGTTTAGTCTCCAAACACTAGTTTCCTAAAAATTGTACCCCCCCCAATACCAACCCACCCTAGAAACAGTCTAATTACCCATATAAGGTTCCAAATCACCAGGAAGTTTGTAGGGAGGAAGAAAATACTCCTTGAGCACAGAGATGCCGGGCACCAGTGTCCACAACGCAAATTTGACTCATCACAAATAATATTTGTCATGGTTGCATCAAGAACGGTAACAAGATCTTCGGTGGTGCCGGATGGCAGGCAATTTCATTGCCATCTTCTTAGTTCCTATTTGTTTTGGTTCTCCCCCGGTTAACTTCATGCAGAAATTCCTTGGTGCCCTTTCATGCCACAATGATAGCACTTCAAATATCCTTTAAGTCTGCCTTTGGATGTACTTTATGTTGTTCTCTATGCTGAGAACCCCACCGAGTTTGATTTCTCCCCCTAGGGCCAGTTATCAAGACATCCGTCTCTCGAAGAGGAACCTTGAGTTTTTCTTCTCATCGCTTCGTTTCAAGGGACACTACTCTTGCGGGAATCCATAGAGATCCACACCATCCAGCGCAGAAATTGTGACATGACGTTTCTTAAAGTTTCTCAAGAATCTGGTAGGGAAACCAAGTAGAAGGCAACCTTGAATTTCTTCATCAAATTTGATGCCCATAGCAAATAATTGGTTCATAATCCCTTGAAAAGTATTCAGATTGTTGTAAAGGAGAACCATCACATACTTCACAACCTAAACTACAATTTATTATGACATTTTGTTGTTGCCAGTCTTTCGAGCATACAAACTTTCAAGATGCTCCCACTAGGGTTAGACATGTGTTTTACCATGAAATATGGTTAAACACATTATCGTCTCGACTCATTGCCTAATGAATCCACAAACCTTTGTACATGCAACAGATTCCACTCTAATCGTTTTACTACGGGACTTTACAGTGGTAATAGTGGTTTGTTAAAAAATCTTAACATTAAAACAGATCTTCCATTTTTCCCCTTCCAAAATGACATAATTATACCAAACCCTTCAAAGTAGCCATTTCTACTTGTGTTTGGCTTTCATTATTTCCCCCAAAAAATATAGTTATCGCAAGTAAAAAAGTAAAAGTTAAATCTTTTTATGTGAAAGTTCAGACTGTGCTGCAACCCAAGGAGCATACTCAGATTAAAACCTTTGCTCGATCCAGTTGTTGGGAAAAAACGCGGGACAGCACAAAAAATATATATGGTAAAGTAATAGAAATAACAATGAGAAAATAACGGACCCCCAGAACTTTATGTGAAAATCCTTCTGAAATAAGAGAACAATCACTGGCTTAAGAGGAGCAAATTGATATTTACTTATAGTAAGGAATTTATGAGAGTAAAAATACAAAGAGAAGGAAACATCTCAAAAACCAATTCACTCAAAATACATGAAGTGGTTCCAGAAGTGATAACGTATCAAGGCTTGTGACCATAAATTCTCTCCTCTACCAAACACAAAACTCTAAAAGCCCTTAAGACGTACACTGTGGAATTGAATGTTGATTAATGTTGAAGGGGGGAAAACATTCCTATATTTATAGAGTTCTACCACATTTTTCTGGTTGTCTCTAAACCTTTTCTACCCAGAAAAAATGATTAGTCAATCCAAAAACTTTTCATGAAAAGGGAAAACTATTTATGGCAAGAAATGAAGGCAAATAAAAATCCAAAACAATTTTCCCCTCGGCTGATTTCTGACAAGATAAAATTTGTCCACCTTCTTCACTTCATCTTCAACAACTTGCTCTCTTCTCCATAATCTCCTTTGCAAAAATTTATTGTCTCAAACACAGCGAACCTCTATGAACAATTTCTTCAACAAAAAATCTTCATTCTGTCAAAAAGGTTACGACTAGAACTACACCCGTAAGATGAACACTCCTCGAACTGGTTCAATTAATTGATGATCGAATCACTAAACCTGACTCCCATCATTGAATTTGACTCTGTACCACTTGGTAGGAATCGGAAACAGAAGGGTGAAAAATGCGGAAGCAGCAAAACAAATCTTAAAAGATCCGAGTAAGAAGACAACGAGAAGTATACCAAAAGCTAACCAAAGATTTTACGTTGGTTCGGTCATGACCGACGTCCACAAAGGAGATCGAGCAGTACCACTATAAATATGGACAGTACAAAATACAGAGAGAAACAACCTCAAACCCATTCAATTCAGAATACATAGGAGGTTCACACAAGTGATAACGTAGCCAGCTTGGGAACCATAAATTCCCCCCTATCCAAAAACTCTCAAAGCATTAAGGGACTACATTGTGAATACTGATTAAGTTAGAAGGAACATTTCTCTATTTATAGAGTCCTAAACCTTTTCCTACAAGAAAAAAGATTAGTCAATCGAAAAACTTTTCCTAAAAGGAAAAGCTATTTATGGTAAGAAATCAAGGCAAATAAAACCCAAGATTACCCACATAGGTTGTGACGCACTGGTTGTTGTGCGTTGCCCTTAATCAGAGGTGTCGAGTTTGAGCCCTGGGTATGGAGAAAATCCCAATGGGAGAATGACCCCTGTAATACGTAATTAAAATTTTATCGGAGCTTCAATGTAGGCTTCAGACACCGGGTGGAAAAAAAATATTGAGATGTATCAAAAGAAGTCTTTGAAAGAAAATTTTGCAATTTTTTTTTCAACTAGGAGGTAAAATTAGAAAAAAAGTGCAAATTCGATTATTTGCCTACCACTTATGTTCACTGTTTACTCCCTCAAATCGATGAAAAATCAAACAACATAATTAATAGTAGAAATTATTTTATATTTATAGATATAGCCATATAGGCTATGTTTTTTTTTTGTATATGTATATAATATTTATATATATGAATAAAGATATAGAATTTTGGGCCTCTTTAAACATTAAGAATTTATCAAAATTAGAATTATTTTTTCTAAAAAAAATTTATGTATGGATTAAATAAAAAATAATTTGAAATCACATGTCACTTTATTTTTTTATTTTTAATTTGAAAGGCTTAAAAAAAATATAGGAAAGGAAATAAAGTTGACAAACAATAATAATGCAGGACATATTCATGTTGTATAAGGTGGAATGCGAAGAAAATAATGTATTATGTTAATATCATAATGATTCGTGTTTTATTTTATTTGTGTGCAATAACATATTTGTAGTGCATTAATTTGGTATTGAAAATCAAACATATTAAAATTAGTGATTATCAAACATAAGTTACCAATTATCTTTTTTTCTTATTAAATTGCTTTAAACATTTTCATATATAGCCGAAAGAGATCATTTTTTTATTGTGAAAAAAAAAAAGTATACCCAGTTGTTAATTTATATCACCCAATATCGTTTCTACGTTATTATTTATTCACAAATTTAAATTAAAATTTAAATTTTAGGTATGGGTGATGAAGAATGAATTAATTCTAAAAGTTAATGATATGGTTATAAATATTATTCACATGTGAAATAAGTGATTATTAGACATAAATGACTAATCGCTAAAGCTAGAAAATGATAAATGTGGTGGAGCAAGGGCGAAAATAATAATTGTAAAGCGAGGTGGGGTATAATGATTTGAAATCATTGCGAGTTTACGCGAATTTTTTTAATTGAAAAAATTATTTAAATTCTACATAAATATTTAACTTTCAAGATCACTATGATGCTTCGATAAATACTCTATTAATGTATTACGTAGTTCAAAATGAGCTTCTTTGTGTTTTATTTTTTAATAGTATTAATGAATTCGGGATGTTATTGTTGTAATTTTTTAAAATTATTATGTTTTGTTGTACTATATGAATAAAGATATAGAATTTTAGGGCCTCTTTAAACATTAAGAATTTATCAAAACTAGAATTATTTTTTCTAAAAAAAATATGTATGGATTAAATAAAAGATAATTTGAAATCACGTGTCACTTTATTTTTTTATTTTAATTTGAAAGGTTGAAAAAAACATATGAAAGGAAATAAAGTTGACAAACGATAATAATGCAGGATATATTCATGTGGTATAAGGTGGAACGTGAAGAAAATAATGTATTATGTTAATATCATAACGATTTGCGTCTTGTTTTATTTGTGTGCAATAACATATTTGTAGCGCATTAATTTGATATTGAAAATCAAACATATTAAAATTAGTGATTATCAAACATAAGTTATCAATTTTGTCTTTTCTTATTAAATTGCTGTAAATATTTTTATATGAAATAAAAATGTTGTGCAATATCTATGTTATTGTAGTCTACTTGTAGATGAAAGTAAATAATTTTAATTTTTAGATGACAGACATCAATGTCTTAAATATACTATGCACGATAGTTCTAAAGTTTAAAAAAATCACGTTAACTAAGCCATTTAAGATGCACGATTTCTAGGATAATAAAGAAATGCCAACAAAAAATTTTTAATCCCACGTAGCATCATGTGAGTGTCCTACAAATCAAATGAACCTATCATAAATTATATAAATGCCCTTGTTTCCCGATCTATTTGAACAGTAGAGAAGTTCTATCAGCGAAAGGAGAAACAATTCAAAATTTTAAAATTTTAATTTGATTTTGAGTTTCAATAAACCCGCTACGAATATTTTGAATCCATCACCGTAAAAAAATGTCTTGGCTCCCAATTCTCATGTTAATAGTTGCATTTGAGATCATATGCCTACAGCCTGCTCTAGCTGGTTTGTCTGTCAAGTATCTTCCTGGATTTGAAGGACAACTTCCCTTTCAACTTGAAACGGGGTAATTTTTCTATTTATCTTAAAGTAAATATTTAATCGTAGGAGCGGATCTACATTGAAGCTTTCAGGTGTTTGGATCGGAGCATTCATTAATTTTGTATCGAATTAATAGAAATTTGAACAAATGGAATAAATATAACTACTGAGCACTCAACCAACAAGTAGTTGATTGGTGTAGTGGTTGTTTGTGGGTGCTCAAAGCTATATATTTATCTGTTGTCTCCGGGTTTGATTCTCATTATAGCATTTTACAAAAATAATTAAAGACCAACTCTTCTCGTGTAGCAGATATTTATATCAAATAATGGATGCATAACATATACTTTGTGCCTTCAGTTCTTTTTTAGTTGTCATGATTTTCTTTTTTAGAGTCATCCATAAGAATTTTAATTAACATTTTATGACGTATTTTTTCATCATAAAAATTATAATTTCTAATACTGTTCGTATAGTTTTTGAATATCTAAAAAAATTTAATTTAAAATATGGAATTAATGTAATTTAATTTAACTTTAAAAAAAAAGTAAATTGACTTTTGAAAAAATAGACATGATAACTAAAAGGGGGAAGGAAGGAGTATTTGAATTTTTTTTTCCTGCCCTTTGTATGTGACAGTGTTTGGTAGGACGTATGATAATAATGCTGAATATGGTGTGTCTCGGTAACGATATTATTAGGGATGCTGATATTAATAATGTAGAGATAATTTTTTTAGTGCATTATTTGATTTGATGTGTTAAAATAATATAGGTTGAATAATTTTTGTTTTTTTTTATTTACTAAAATTATAACTTGCCCAAATATAATGAAAAAAATATAAAAGACATTTAATGGATAAATTAAGCTTTTAATCATGCTAATATGTTTATTGAAAAAAATAACCATACTAATACATATATTAAATCTATTGTATTATTATTCTAGGTATCAACTATGCATATCTTCCTACTACTTAGAGTGTGTAACTAGTTATGTAGGTGGAAAAAATATATCAAATATATAAAATATTAAGTGTATATCGAGAACAAAATTTTGTTAATTAAAGTATATATACTATATGGAGAACCATATATTTACGAATTCAATTTTTAAATCTATACCCATAGTAATTGTGTGCATTTGAATGTTCGAGTTCGAGCAACATAATTTTTTAAAAATATATATACAGATATTAAAACATTAAACATCCATCGGATATTATTGGACACAATGAATGGCTGTGGTGAAATCTAATCGCCAGAAGGACTAAAAGCTATAATGTACTTTTCTTATATGTGGAATTTTTTTTGAGATCGAGAGATTTTTAGCTCGATTTGAATAAGACTGTTAATTTATAAAGCTTGAAATATATGGATAGGGTTGGTTTGTGGGTTAAATAAAAATTAATAAAAATAAAAAATAAAATAGCATATTAAAAATAAAAGAGCTAGTCTCTAAACTCACAATCTGTTACAAATTGAAATATTACAATTTAAATATATTTTAAAAATCATGATACATAACAATAAATAATTTTCTAAATTTCTAGAAGATCACTACCACGACATAGGCCGCTAATTATGGTTTTCCATAGTTTTTTTGAGTTTATTATGATATTGGGAAAACAATTAGTGTCTTTTCTATGTAGCTATTTATATTTTATTTGAAATTAACACTTATTTTGGTCTATCTTGTATAAGAAATATTTTAGAATAATAATCTAATTTAAAAAATTATAAAAATCTGCTTTTAAAATAAGATGGTTGGCCCGGCAAAGTCCGTAGTTCACATATGGGCTTTGCCGACCATTTTCTGGTCTATAGAAAAAACGAACTAGCCCAATTTAATCCGTAAAATTTGAAAACATGTATAGATTAATCCGAATAAGGTGTACCAACCAATATTGACAGTTCTATATATTATTATTTTTTATGTTTATTTGGTCCGTCATATATCTTTACGGGGTACTTCAATATTGATTGATGTATATATGAAATTCGAAAAAAAATATTGATTATTCTCAAATTAATTGATCAGGTATATAGGAGTAGGTGAAGCAGATGAGGTGCAAGTCTTCTATTATTTTATAAAGTCGGAGTCTAATCCTAAAGTCGATCCACTTATTTATTGGTTTACGGGAGGTCCCGGTTGCTCTGCATTGAGTGCCATTTTTTTCGAATTTGGTAAATTATTTATCTAAATTTATTCTTATATTATAACAATTCGTTTTCTTTTTACATGTCTTTGTAATTTAATTAAAAGTAATTTGTAATTATAAATAAAATATAAAAAAACATAACTTTATTGGGTAAATTGCAATTATACGTATTAGTTTTTGTATGAAATCACTCAATTATGTTTTTAAATATTATTTAAATTTCTTGCTAAAATTTGCAGGACCCATTACATTGGACACTAGAGCTTATAATGGGAGCTTGCCCACGTTGTCTTTAAATCCATATGCATACACAAAGGTCAGAAATAATAGCAAAACTTAATAGAAATTTCATCGATTTAGGAGCTAATTAATTAGAGATATTTCAGTTCGTAATATTATGAATTTTATTAGATTTTGATGTGTTTAGATTTGTCCAGATACATGTATCTCAAGATATATGAGATTAAAATTAGGTGTAATTTGTTTTAGATACATTATATCCAAGTGGATTTGCATATATCTTGGTATACATAGACAAATCTTGTTTGTCACTCTCCCATGTATATGGTGTCCCAAATATACATGTGAATCATTACATGTATCTAGTGTTTATCTAGTGTGACTTGAGATACATGATTATTTCCCTGCCCATCTTGTTCGCCTCCTTATCCATCTCGCTTGCCTTCTATTTGAATGTATCTAGTAGCAACAATACATGTATATAGGTGAATGTTTCTCAGCATATTATCGAAAACTTTTAACTAGTGGTAAGATACACAATTATTTAAAAATATAGATAAAGCTAGTATATATACAATATTGATACATGTCTAATAATATAGTTTTTCCAAATAAAAAAAGCTATAAATTACAATAATTAATAAATTAAAATTATACGAAAAAATATAACTCTCCTAATTCTATCTTTACCACATAAATTAAGACAAATGTTAATAACATATATTAAATTCGTACAAATATAATAATATATATTAAACTCATACTGACACAGTATTTGATATATCTAGAAATGCCTCTAACTATTGATTGAATCATAGGTGGCAAGCATAATTTTTGTGGATTTGCCAGTGGGGACTGGTTTTTCCTATGCAACAACACAAAAAGCAAATTACTCAGATGATTTACAATCAGCTGATCATGCTTATGAATTTATTCGAAAGGTAAAATATGACAAATTAATTAGTTAATATTTATTATTAATAATATTATATGTGTATAGTTATTACGTATTAAGATAATATTTATATATATTTTTTAATTCATCAATTTTTTGTAAGTATTTTACAGTGGTTAATTGAACATCAAAAATATCTCAGTAATCCTTTTTATGTTGGTGGAGACTCATATAGTGGAATTACAGTTCCTATTGTTACTCAAGTCATATCAAATGGTAATTAATAAATCAATAATCTGCTTGTCATTATTATTATAATATATAGTTTTTAATTTTATAGGAAAATTTTATATATTGTTGATACAAATTATGCAATGTAGGTAATGATATGGGAATCAAGCCATGGATCAATCTTAAGGTTGGTGATCATAAATATATTTTTAATTTAGGCAAATTTAATTTTAATGAAAATTAATTAAATCGAGCTAATTCATTTTCAATAATTATATTCAGAGTTGATTTTACATATCGATTAACAATAAACTTTTTATTACATTAATATGATCATAAAAAACTAGTTTTGTGACACTATTATTATAGTGAGTGAAGTTAAATAACTTAATATAAAAATCAACATGAATTATATAGCTTAGCACTAAAAAAATTTATGGTGAAAAAAATATCTGCAACTTTTACTTATATTAACAAAATTTTTATAATGCATTTTATGTCCAATAAATTAAAGGACAATTTTCACATGTAGCAAACATAAAATTTATATTTGTATGCTATAACAAAATTTGCATAATGATACTTTGTAGCAGACATATATATGTATAATTCGCTATACATATACAATTGAAGCGAATTGTATAAAACGAAGTGTATAAAATTAATTGTATAATTATATGTGTATGGAATGATTATGTACAATTTGAATTTGTATAAATGAGAAAGAAAGAAAGCAAAAGAGACTTGGGCAAGGAATATACAATTGAATCGAATTGTATAAAATGAGAAAGAGAGGAATTATATACAATTTGAATTTGAATAAAACGAGAAAGAGAGAAAGGTAAAAGAAACTGAGCAAATGAGTATTCTTATTGAATAATTATAAGTGTATAAGACAAAAATATATGTATTTGCATGTGTATATACAATTTTCTCTCGCTTTACACAAACAGAAACACAATTTATACATTTCGTTTCTGTTTGTATAAGGGAGAGAGGCGAGGGTGGCGAGTGAGATCTGGGAGAGGGAAGAGAGGGGAACAAAAATATATGTATTTGTACAATTTTCTCTCGCTTTATACAAAATAAAAATAAATTTTATATACTTGTGTTTTGTATAAAAGTGAGAGGAAGCGAGCGAGAGAAGAGAGTCGCGAGCGAGAATTTGAGGGAGGGAGGTGACTGACAAACAATTTGCTACGGAGCACAATTAAATCAATAAATGGTTATAACAATTAATTTGATTTATTAGTTTGTCATTATATATAATTTTTCCTAAATTAATTATATACAATTTTTCCTTAATTAAATGGTATTTGCAGGGATATATTTTAGGCAATCCAGTAACATTTGCTGGTCAAGATTACTATATCATACCTTTTGCTCATGGGATGGGCCTAATTTCTGATGAACTATACGAGGTATGAGTACTTTGAAATAATTTTAGATATACGGTGTTTTGAAATAAATATATTGAGATAAAAATGTTTGATTTTAGGTAAAAATAATGAATTATAGTCGTATATGTGTCTGAATTTCTGACAGGTAAAATTAAATACTTTTACTTATTTTATTAGTAATAAAAATATAAAATTAAATATATATGAGATCACGCTCCGTATATTCATAAAACTTACGCTCCGTGTCTTGGGGCTTATGCTTCTTCTGTACTGTGTAAAACATCTCGCCTTACACCCCACCTTTTAAATCACTGATATTTATTAAAAACAAATTTAAACGAAAGAAGTAGAACATACTATAGTTAAATGTCTTAGATTGATGCAACAAAACAAAAATTAATTCATTACTTCAAGTGCCTCTCTAATTAAGTTTAACTTTATTTCCATAAACAGTCATTAGTGACTAATTGTGAAGGAGAGTTGATATGTAGAGATCGACCAATAACCAACCCACTTTGTTCAAGGGACGTGGATACTTTCAATTGGGTAACTCTCACTAATTTTTTTAAATTTTTTTTTTTAATTGTCGAGTTAATAATTAAAAATCACTAATATATTAATGCAGTTGACTAAGGATATTTATTTATATAATATCCTAGAGTCCCCTTGTGAACTTGTATCAAAAGATTCAAGAAGATGGTTGACTCAAAATGTTATAAAGCTCAAAAATTCTGCTACATATCCTCAAGTTAAATGTCGAGTAAGTAACTATCATTTTTTTCCATTTATTTTTAGGAAAAATGTATAACTATGCCTGAAATCTTAGAGACACACTTATACTACACTAAAGATCTATTACCCTTCTGAACTTATTTATAAATAATTTTCTACCCCTTTTTGGCCTACGTAGCACTAATTTGAAGAAAAAAAATGTATAACTATGCCTGAAATTTCAGAGACACACTTATACTACACTAAGACCTATTACCCCTCTCAACTTATTTATAAATAATTTTCCACCCCTTTTTGACCTACGCAGCACAATTTGAAAAAAAAAATGTATAATTATGCCTGAAATAGAGACACACTTATACTACACTAAGACCTATTACCCCTCTCAACTTATTTATGAATAATTTTCTACCCCTTTTTGACCTACGTAGCACTAATTTGAAGAAAAAAAATGTATAACTATGCCTGAAATTTCAGATACACACTTATACTACACTAAGACCTATTACTTATTTATAAATAATTTTCTACTCCTTTTTGGCTTACGTAGCACTAATTGAAAAAAAAATGTCAACACACATTGGACCCATAAGATAGTGTCATGTAGACCAAAAAGGGATAAGAAATTATCTATAAAATAAGTTTAGGGATAATAGGACCTTAGTATAGTATAAATATATCACTGAGATTTCAAACATACGTTAAAGAGTTACTTGTGTATTATTTAGATTATTTTTTTGGTTACTATATATTATGATATGAGAATCAGGACAGACTTTTAACAATTTATTTACCCGTAGAAAGAATGGCATGCCCTCGCTTTGATTTGGGCCAACGATAATAATGTAAGAGATGCTCTTCATGTTCGAAAGGTATGTAATTTTAATAATAATAATAATGATAAATCAAATTAAAATTTTAGATATTATTTATTGAAATATCAAAATTAAATTAAATTTAGAAAACTATTGGAGCATGGGAAGAATGCAGGGGCAACTTGTCTTTTGGAGTTATTATCAACAATACTATACCATATCATTCAAATCTTAGTCGTAAAGGTTTTAGATCTCTTATTTACAGGTATTTATATTTATTAGACTATTTTATTTTATAGCTAATAAATTAATTTTATAGTAAATATTTTATAACGAAATGATTATTCAATTTTACTGTAGTATATCAAAAATTTATATATGTATTTTTATTTTTTTTTGGAATAGTGGTGATCACGATATGGTTGTTCCATTTATTTCAACTCAAGTTTGGATTAAATCACTAAATTATTCAATTATTGATGATTGGAGGCCATGGATTGTTGATGGTCAAGTTGCAGGGTGAATTTCTAACCTAAGTAAATTTTTTTTTCCAATTATTCCTTAAATTAATGTTAAGCAAAAGAATAAATTGAAAAAATATTAATTAGGTTTGATTGATGCATATAGGTATACTAGAAGTTACTCCAATCAAATGACATTCGTGACAGTTAAGGTAAGAAACTAGCTACTATATTTGGTTTAATTTGTTTATCTTATTTTTTTTTAATTTTTTTTAAAAATGTTTTTTCTTCTTTTTCAACAGAAATTTAATATCAGATTTTTATATGTCATATTTAAAAATTTTAAATTAAAAAATATTTTAATGCTATTACATATCTTTAATTTAAGATCAAAAGGTTGAAAAGTTTTTTCTAATTCCCTTCTTAATTTGCATAGAAGTAAAATAAAATGAATGAAAGTAATATTTTTAATGATAAAAGCTTGTTTGCATCAAACTAACACACATGCATCTCTCATGCATGTGTTTATATGTTGATTAAAAATGATCAAGTAAGCATTAGGCTATAGATTTTAAATATTTTTTATATTTTATTGGGATTTATGGAGTTGGAGTCAAAAAAAAAAAAAAAACTGGTGTTTCCAATTATTTTTTTTCACGACAACTTTCACTACAGCCAAACACAAAATTTATATTGTATATCCTAGAGCAAATTTAGGGCATATTTGCGCTCTAAAACAAACACTATATATGTATTAATTCGCTATACATATAAACTAAAGCGAATTTGTCATAAATCAAGTGTATTAAACGAGAAAACAGAGAAATTCTATACATTTGAATTTGTACAAAAATGAGAGAGAGAAGCAACAAAAAAGAAGGGGCAGGAAATATGGTATTGTATCTTATAAGTTATAGGACGATTATATAGTAATTTAAATTTGTATAAAAATGAGAAGAGAGGAAAGGACAAAAGAGACTTTGGCAGGAAAATATACAATTGAGTCATGTCGAATTGTATAAAAAGAGAAAGAGAGAAATTCTATACAATTTGAATTTGATAAAACGAGAAGAAGAAAGAGAGAAATTCATACAATGAATTTGTATTAAAAGGAGACAGGAAAGAAAGAAAGGCAAAGAGACTTGGAAGGGAGTAGATACTTTTATTGTATAATTATATGTCGTATAGGACGAAATATATGTATTGCACGTTGTATATACAATTTGCTCTCACTTATACAATTATAAACAACAAATTTATACATTTTATTGTATAAAGCGAGAAAGGCGGCAGACAGGAGCCAGCGAGAGAATATGAGAGAGAGAGGAACTAACAAACAGGTTGCTATGGAAACACCGAACATCAACCGATAGATAATACATTTATTTTATATTATTAGTTTATCATCTATACAATTATTCCCTTTTTTAAATTTTAAAAAATTACCAATTTCAAATATATTTAAATCTTTGATAATTACGCTGACACAAAAAAATAAAAGTAATTTAAAAAAATAATAATATTTTTATAGCTAAATGGTTCCTAGGAAATACTATATTGTTATTTTTAACTACCAACTTATTTAGTTTAGTATAAACATTATATCTACTCTAGTTCATTTGTTTAAATAACTTCTAATTGTCATTCTATTTAATTCCTTTTGAATACAGGGTGCAGGGCATACTACCCCAGAGTATAAACCTGTGCAAAGTCTTGCTATGTTAAAGCGTTGGTTATCCTATGAATCACTCTGATTTAAAGTATATTTTATTGATAATATTATTTTTATATAATAAATTTATTTAATTTATTATAACAGGTTAATAAAAAACTTTATTTTTGAAATTATCATATTAAGTTTGGTATGAAGCACTAAAAAAATAGAATAAATTTGATTCCAAATATGTTCTTATTATGAGTGGACTAGCTTATGTTTGCCCTTCAATTCAGTAATAAAATTTATTTATTGATTGATTAATCCTTTTATTTTAGGATAAATTTTTTGACTATAATTATATGTTACAATTCAAACTATCTTAAAACTCATATGGTCTATCTCAAGTCACTCCACTCTCTTCTGTTGTCAATTCAACATCTGAACGATTTTACCCTCATTTATATTATAACCTTGCCTTCTATCACATAGAGATTTTTCAAATAGAGAGTCGTTCCTACTTTGTTAACCGATATACTACTCTTCCTCAAGTTCTCATGCCTAACACCCTAATCCTTGAGCCCTCTTAGTAGACCACACGCAAGATTCCTACTAAATCATCTTGTCTCAAATCCCTTATTATCAGATATATATTCTAAATACTGAACAATTATATTAGTCTCAATATTTAAATTATGTATGAAATTCTTGGTCATCAGCTTGACCTAGTAACTACAACATAGCAAAATAAATAACAATACATTTTAATTATCACAAAAATAACATAATTTGAACTCTAAATTTTCACTTTTAGTCGATATACATAATAAACGTGAATAACCCCAGCATAACAAGCCATACATGATTCATCACACATTTCTAAGTAAACTAAACCATCAAAGATCCCTAGAACATCATTCACAGTATAACATGCAAAGGTCTGCACAAGAACTATACCATCATTCAAAGAGAAATCTAGCCATTCATGGACAAACATGTAACTATCTCACTATAAAGAGGTAATTTTTGATAAACACAAATCACTAATGTACTGATGTCACTATAATAAAAATAACTTTTGGCGATATTAAATATTGACACTAATAAAGAGTGTTAAATTTTTAACGATATTAGTTAAGTGCTATTAGAACCAATGTCGCTAAAAGCTTTAGGGACATTTATAAAAAGTGACAATTACCATTAAAAATACATATTTAGTAATAATTAAAAATTAAATACTGTTAATGATCATTTTTATTGTAGTGTGTAGTACGTAAGCCGACTAATATTAGCTAGTGTACTGTCATAATATCTGAGTCGATCATTAATGTATATCTCCAAACCAAATATGATATTCATACCAACTGTTAGTATATCTATAAATTGTATGGTATACAAACCAATAGTGGAGACATCCCACCAGGAACCTTGCCAATCATTAGTCATACAAATACAAGCACAATCACATGCCCTTGTTGTAAAAGTCTGACATGACCTTTGACCCTTAGTGAAACTAATTTAGCTTGTACTTTGATTTAAAATAATTATTACTATATAAAAGAGTGAAGTGAGGGACGATTAATGGTAAAATTATAAATAATTTTATTTTTGAAGGTAATATAAAATTATAATTATGATGATCATGTGTTTATTTAAAATTGTGAGACCCCATTTTTTAGAAAAAATATTATTTTTTTATTATATTTATTAACTCCTTTTCTTTTGACACTAAAATAAATTAGATTAAAAATGTATCAAATGACGGTAAATAAAAATCTTTTAATTAGGAGGATTAAAATAAAAATAACAAATAAATCGCTCTCTCCCCCCAATGGCACATTTCACCCGTTCCCTTCAGGAGTCTTATTCACTTTATGTCATCGTTTTCTGGTTGGGTTTTACCCTTTTGCGCCTCAACCTTGCCGCGCCCCCAATGCATTTTTCCTGTCCTTATGTCGATTCTCCTAACGAACGAGGGGGAGGAGAAAAAGAGGGGAGAGGGAAAGGCAGGAAGAAAGGGAGGACGCGGGAGGCAAAAGAAAGCACGGAAGGGGAGGCAAGGCAGAGGAGAGAGGAGGAGAGGAGGAGAGAGCGAGAGATGAGAAGAGAGAGAGAGAGAGGAGAGAGAGGAGAGAGAGAGAGAGAGAGAGAGAGAGACTCGTTACGTCTTATATATGCTATATTATATATAGAGGATATATAGATATATAGATATATATATATATATATTAATATATTATATATATGATATGTATGTTGTATGTATGTATGTCTATATATGTATAGATATAATATAGATATCTATGCCATATGTAGTATATGTATGATGTTATGTCTATATATGTGTGTTGTATATATATATATATGATGATGATATATTAAAATATAATATATACACATATATGTATGTAGGTATATATGCATATCTATATTACAACAATATATACATACATACATAATATAATATATATATTGTATACATATCTAATATTATACATAAATATATGCCATTACATATATGTATGATAATATAAATATATATTATTATCGTAGAAAATAAATTTTTGGTTAACGATAGATTTATCCCCCTACACATTTAAAGAACAGAATATTTTTTTGTATATAACATATAGTCATTAGTGGGAAAGAAGAAAGAAAATTAGATGTTCTTCCAACTATTGACTAATTTTTTACTATGAGACAATGATTTGTCATGGTGAGTTAAAGTAAAATAACTAGCGAAAATTATAATTTTGTTGGTAGTAATAACCTTTTTAGTACAAACATATATTAATTACAAAAAAAATATAAGTACTTTTTAGGCAAATAAATTTGTCACAACTGTTTAAGGATTTGGGGACGGATTTTCTTTTTGTAGTTAAACAATATTTCAAGCGACGAAGCACTAATCAGGTCTTTGTTATTACTTTTTAGTGACGAATTATTTTTCATTCACAAGATTTTTAGTGACGAAAATATGATTATAAATGACGAATTATTTGTTCCTGGATAATCGATTGTGTAGTGTATAGGCTATTGGATTATCAAACTCAAGGCCTCCGTGGGTAAATGTAGTGTAGCCAATTATTCGGAATTAATCCCTAAATGATTAGGAAAGCCAATAATCAAGACTGTAGACCTGAAGAATTTACTACATCTAAAAGATACTCACTATGACGTCCAGGGCCAAATTTGGGCATGACAACTCGACTTGAGGGTCTAAATAAACAATATTGTTGAAGTTATGTATGATTTTTCTCATGTTCATCTAATTCATTAAACTTAGCCTAAATTTTCAATAGTTGATCTCAAAGGATTCACAATTGCACTAAAAGGGACTTTTTTGAACTATAATCTTAGCTTTTCTTGAATTTGAAATTAATGAAATTAAAGAGTTATGATTCATGATATGAAGGATTCTCGATGAGAATGTAGATTCAAGAATACAGTTTTCATACTCACTTACTCGAGTCTTGATAGAATATATATGCCTTCACAACAAATAATGGACCAGGTCCCTACTACACTGATGAGTATATAAACAGAAAGTTAAATGCAGTAGTTTAGTTAAAATCAACACAATGATTTTACGTGGAAACCTCCTTGGTTAAGGGAGTAAACCACATCTGTTCTCAACAGGACTTTCAAACCGCTTTCAATAATCTTCACAAGCAAAAAAAAGTGAAAACACGATTAAACAAAAGGTGAGAAAAAGTTTTTAATCTCACGTTAAGCAATTGTCTCTATTGCTTAACAAGTCCTAAGTAGAAATGCTACCCATAAAGCTATCCCCACTTAGTAAACTTAGAATTTCAACAATACCCACTGCTTCCTTTAGAGTTGCAGGAATAGTTTACAATTATAAGAACAGGAGCATATATACAAACAAGCTACACTAAATGCTCTAGAGATTGTCTACTGTTATGAATATTCTGCCTTTGTTGGTAGTAGCCTGGCCAAGGAGTTCTTGAAAATTTTATCAAGTTCAAAAACTACCAAAGATGTTTAGGAAGTGGCCTTTCATTATGGTCAAGGTCACTTTCCCTAAAAACTCTTTGTCAGTGGTTCGGAGAAGAGTCTCACTTTCTGACGTCATTGGGAAGTGTGAACTACTTCTGTACCGTTTCCAGTGGCAGTCAACAGGCTTCGTCACAATGAGTGCCTGGTACCTATTACAAGGTCCCGGGTTTGTGTATCTTCAACATCAAGAAGAACAACCCCTGGTACCTTACAAGGTCCCTAAGTTTGTCAAATCCATCAAACTACCCCCCCAATATTAACATTTTCCCCCTTTTGATGATTGAGACAAAACAATGGATCTCAGATTTTTCTCCAACTTTGTTTCCCCTGTGCGGTATTACCATCAACTGATTCACCTCACTGTATTCCCCCACATGAATAATCATTTAGCTACTTACAGTGTTTACTTCCCCCTTTTGGCATCATTAAAAAAAGATATGTAGTAAACCAATGATGTCAAAAGAAATACTGAAACAAGATCAAAGCTAAAAGCAATCATCAGTAAGGGAAAAAAAAATATGCCACAAAGAAGATAATACCAGAAAACAGCAAAGGAATAAGTTAACCAGCATGCCATCATAAATAATACATTAAAAAACAAACTGAATATCCATCAACCACAATGATAAGCCACTCACAAAAAAAACAAAGGACGACACGGGGATGATTGTTTAACAGGCTAGGAAGAGGGGGGAGGAGGACGAGGATGTGAGACGGGACGAGATGACAAGAGTGAGTCGTGCATTGGCAGCATCATTATCTTTGATAGCCTTTTATGCAAGGCAGTTTATCTTTCCTTCAACTCCAGCATTCTCCTCTCCAGAGCTTGTACCACTGAAGAACCAGGGTCCCTCACTCAGGCAGTAAGAGTTCTGCTTTGAGTATAAAATATCTGCCTTTTTACCATCAAAGCAAAGTGAGCTCCTCAACCTCGTTCTTAAGCTGAATCCTGATCTTCGAGTAAGTTGAGCCATTTTGCTCTTTGGTTAGTGCTCTTCCTTCAATGTACTCGCACTCAACCAGGGTATACTCCAGGAAGGGGAATTTTTAAAAAGTCTGCTTAACCGTCCCAACTTTTCCAACAATGAGAGGAATTCCGTTTAAACCCATTCCGTGACCCTTTCCTTAATGACAGTTTTGTTGGATATGCTCAGCATTAGGACCAGGGAGGTTCGGGCTTCGAAGATACCAACATCTCCATCACAAACAAATCAGCCAGCAGTAGTTGCTAGTTGTACTGTAATTTTTTCAGGGCGAGGAAGGAGAACTTTGTTGAGAACCAAAGACAATGGTACTCACTCTTCATGATTTTCTTTATAAAATCCCAGCAACATGGTTGTGGGGTCTTAGAAATCACAGAAAGGAACAAACTAGAAGAGCAAGTTTGCCCCGTACAGACCGGTACTATCTAGGCACCCTGAGGAATTTGATCAACACAACCTCACCTAGATGTACAACTAATGTCATGACCATGTGAGGCATGCTCCCATCTTCTTGATGGAACTAGTATAGTAGAAATTCGCACTTCTTCTTCATGGAGAATGAGGGGGGATTTTCTTGTGAACAGGTGCAGGCCAACCGATGGATTCTCTATATATCGTGAAGAGAGTCCATGCTAGGAAGAGCTATGATTCCCATATCAAAAACTCTCCCTGCCAAGACGGATTGCTTTCTCAGGTTGTCAACAAACTTCTGCATGTTGACACTCTCATCTCTCCTGGCTTGCGGTACCAGGTCCTGTGCCATCTTCCTTTTTCCATCAGGAACTCTCTTTTTCGACTTTGTGTTTTCAACCTCTTTGAAACCTTCCCTTTTTCTTCTCTGACATTTTCTTCCAGTTTCTTTCCTCTTCCCCACCAAACAACTCAACCACATTAGTCTCAGGAATTTGGAAAGTTGATACTTGAAGGTTCTTTGGCACTTCTAACTGCGAGTAGAACGTGTGCACGGCCTTCAAGGCATCAGCCATCAAACGTTTTGAAGCAGCAGAACTAGCTAGTAGGTTCTTCTCTAGGGGCTCCTTCGGACAACCTTCTCCTTCCCTTTTATAGATATTTCCCCTTCTCTTCGCTCAACCTTCCATTTTTAAAGGTCCTCCTCCACTTTCCGAGTCAAAGGAGGAAGAAGAAGCGGTACCTTTCTATATCAGGAGGTTTTATAAAAAATGGGTTGGGTTGAGTGTTTCTTTACCTCTTCCCTCTGTAAGAACTTAGTTTTCTCCGCCACTTGCTTTTCCCTCATCATAGCTTAAACTCTCAATCACCAAACTCTTCGTGCCGCCAATATGTTGGACTCAGTGCCTTGTGCTGGGTAGATCTCTTCAAAGAGAGTGTCAGGCAGCATATCTTGAAATTGAATAGACAGGGTACAGTAGGCAAAGCTATGAACTGTTAGATCTATGCATAGAAAGGGTGTTGGCGGGGGTGGAGGTGTCTGGTTAAAACTAGATGGTGGAAGGGAATTGGGTAGGTCTAGCCTTGTACAGGAACGAAATAGAAGGCACGTGCTTATTTCACTAAGAGCATTAGAATGTTTGGAGGAAGAGGAGGGGAGAAGAATGTTTGACACACAAGAAAAACAAAAGGCTGTCCAACAAGGAGCGGGAAGAAGAAGAAAGAAACAAGTTTGCCTTTTAAATTTTGCTTTAAAACCCGTTAGTGAAATAAGAAGAATGTTACAGGACAATGTTGGATTTCAAAAAAAGAAATAAATCGGGTTTTAATGTTTTTTTAAAAGGCGTGAAAATGAAAAGGTCCGTCAGGTCCGTGATGGGTGGTCGTTTGAGAGAGAAAGAAACGATTGGGGACTAACGGTCAGAGTGACCGATGACTGAAAAGTGGTATATCAACGTTTCAGATTCTTCACTTTCAATTAATGTAAGAAATTGACGAACCTGGACAGGGCACCAGTAATAGCACAGTTGACACCTCATTCCCGTTGTGATAGTCATTTCTCTGCAAGCAGATCCTTCCTGAAAGTAACCTACAAAAAAGGTACAAAAAGGTCTTTATTCCAGTATGTTTTTTTTTTTAAACATTCACACCAAAGGATACCTGCATACAATTTAGCCCATAAAGGATGTTCAAACGGTTGGAAGATTAAGAAACATCACTTAGAGAATCAAACATGCCCAAACTTCAACCGATTTCTCTCAAATTGTCATTTGCTGAGAGCATTTGTGGAAAGATAGCTGTAATTTAATTGCTCCTCCATTGGGACAATATGTGAGCACCATATTTTCCCTTCTCAACAGTATCTCTCAAAAAGTGATGCTAACATCAATATGCTTTGTTCTCTTATGATGGACTGGATTCTTCTCCCATACGAAACAACACTAGTATGTCACACATAGAGGAATTGCATTGATGTGAATCCCCGAAATCTTCCCAAGTGTTGTCTGATCACAGGCAAACTGAGAACAGCAGGCTTTGCAGTAGTAAGCAGAGTAGTAGCTACCATTTACTCAGCTTCAGCGTTGAAAGAGCAAAGAGTGAGTTTCTGCTTATTGGTTCCCAAGGAGATGAGTGTGATCCAAGGAAAGATCCATTCCAGAGGTAATCTTCCGATCAAAAATTGATAACAGAGCAAAATCAGCATCACAAAACCAACCAGATCAAAGTGTCACTGCTGGATAGAAGCGAACCAGGTCTACTGTTTTTTCAAGATCGGAGAATACCGGTTTTGAGCCTTCAAGTAGAATCCGAGGACATGTTGAAACCTGGCCAACCATTCCAACAACTATAACAATATCAGGCCTGCTATAGCAGACAGATATTAACAAGGATCCAATGATTCCCTGTACATTTGTTTGATACAAGAGGATTCAGATTCCTCTAATACAAGCTTGGAATGGAATTTGTTCCCAAGGAGATCAATAGGTTTAGAGTCAAACATATTGAATTTTTTCAGCGCTCTTTAATGATTCTCCTGACAATTGAAATCTTCATTTGATGATTTCTTGATTTTGAGACAAAGAAAGGAATGTCAGTCCACCCATCATGATCATTTCCAAATTTCTTTCCCATTTAATGCTGAGAATTCTTTCACACAAATGTTTCTTGAAAGTAGCTCAAAAATTTTGTGTCATCCACATAAACTGGAATGATAAGCAATTTGTTCTCGTTTAATAAGAACAAAGTGTATTGTCTATCTTGCATCTTTTTGAAACCATTCTTCAGCAGAAACTGTTACAGCCTTTCATTACCATGCTCTTGGATTGCCCTTCAGACCAGACGGGCATTTTGTTCAAATCGAAACACATGATCTGGTAGCTCAGCATTTCTTCAAAAACCGGAGGGTGTTTGACAAATACTTCCTCTTGAGACTCCATTCAGACCCACAAAAAATGACTCTTCATATCCATATCACACACCTACAGCTTGAACCCCTATGAATGCAGCAAAAGCTATTAAATTTCTATCAATAGCCTCCATTTCTGGCAACAGGTGCAAAAGCCTCATTCATCGTATATTCATCTTCGGGTGATTGTATAATTGTGAACCAACCCCAACCTGGGATTTATTTCTAGTAATCACTCATTTTAATCAAGTTGTTTCTGAAAACAATCTGGGTTCCTACTACTGTTCTTGCCTTCAGTCGACGGGAACCAGGTACCATACCTTGCTTCTTTCAAACGGATGAAGTGCGTCTTGCATAGAGTTGATCCAATCTGCATCACCTAATGCTTCTTTCACATTCTTGGGCTCAATATATGATAGAATGCTGAAAAATGCAACTAGGTTTCTGTTTTTTGATCTAGTGTGAATTCCAGAGTTCAAAAGGAGAGATGATAAGTTATTCAAGGGATGTTGATGAACTATGTTCCATCTGATATTTGAGCAGACTGGTTGACTGAATCAGATGTTCTTATTCATCAAGGTGTCATGCATTTTGAGAGTTTGATGTACTCTGAATGGAATTCAGAGTAAGTACCAGTAACCTTATCACACTTTTCCAACTTCATAAGGCCTCTTCAGGTAGACTATGATTTTGATCATCAGAGTCTTTTTTCAATTGTGTTCTGCATCAGCTTTAACTTCCTCAATTTTTCTGTGGAATGGAAACAGTTTGATCAATCATTATTCATCATTTGATCATGCTTTTTAAGTTTCCATCTAAAAAAAAACAACATGAATCCTTTCTTCACAGCAAGAAGTTCTTTTGTGAATATTCTGTTAGCTTAACGATGAAAACCCGCATATTGGACAGAAGCGAGCATAGAGACAAGGCAGACACAAGAGCGACACTTGAGAGCCAGAATTTCGTGAGGAGAGAAAAGAAAAGGGAGAAGGCGGTAGAAGTAAATAGGACGCCAGAACCGAACTAGTACCGCGGGAAAAAGGGGGAAACAGAGAGAAGTGAATTGGTGTCAACATGTGCCAGTCCCAAATTCTCATTTCATTGTTCAGCATAAACATCTACACTCAAAATGTAACCCCTTCTTCATATACACCAAACGAGACACCTCCTCCATGAAGTGTCTTGAGTGAGAGGAAAATTTTTGATGTCACCAGTCATAGTTTAGAGCATCCAACTGTCCTATACCAACATTTGACTGCTGCTACTCTTCACTCACTGCAACAAGAATATGTTAAGCTTGAGAAACCAATTTTAATTTGTTGGTTCCCAGAAAGCAAGACAGGGGTGTGATCAGATGTATTAGTCCATTAGGGCAGTTTTGAATCTTTCTCTACAAACGGGACTTGAGAAGAAAACAGATTTTTTCTTTGAAAATCTATCAGTTGAAACGATGGTTGGAGGACCAGGTCTCTCTTTGTAATTTGCCTTACAACAAGTTAAGAGCCTTTCATGAGAATTTTTATAGTAGTCACTCTCCCTTTCAAGCCCCTTTTACCACATTGAAGACAAAGCAGGTTGTCAGGACACAAAACATAATACTTGTGAGGATAAAGGGAGAGTGAGATTCAAACATCCTAGTCCTTTCTTATTGAAATTACTCTGGTTTGGGGCAGTTGACCACAACCTAGAGGAGTTTGCCATTAAGAGATTTTCAGCTCATTCTTAAGGTTGACAATATCCTTTTCTAAATCTGTTGCTTTTCTACAAAGACAATCCCAGATTTTTTTTCCAAAGGTTTCAATTTTTCTTCCAATTTCAAACCGGGTAAACCCAGGTGACATTCCATTTAGCTTTTCAGCTTCTTCAGTTTATCTGATTCAACTATTTTTTAAGTCAGTGTTATAGACTCTAGAGACACCATTTGGAAATTCTCTCCTCAAGTTGAACTTTTGTTTCAGGTTTTATAAACGATTCAAAGTTCAGCATTCATGATGTCTCTTCAGAGGTTAACTAAATTACAGAATTTCAATCATAAATTTCCATTGTTCTCTATTTTGTTTTAAGAGATAATTATTCAGATCATTTCATATCAAGAGAGTTACCTTTGTCATCCTCTTCTTCATTTTCTGTTGAGCCATTAGAGCAAAAAAACATTTCATTTGAAATGGTTTCTTTTCATGAACAGCCACCATAGACACATATTTGGTTTATCGGACGTTGAATCACTTGAAGAGTCACCCCCCATGCAGAGAAAGAGCCTTTTTGACCCACATAGTCAGCAGCAGCCTTTCGATCATATTAACGAGTACCGGTTCCCTTCCTTTCTTGTCACTTCTTGGTTTTTTATGTTCCTTGTTTTCATTTTTGAGCAAAGGACACTCATTGATAAAAGTGTCCAGCTTTTCCACACTTGTAGCAGGTATAATTTTGAGTAGAATTTCGAGGGACCATTCGTACTCTTCTAAAACATTTGTTCCTTTTCACAATTTTTGAAATATTGATGAGATAAAGCCAGATCATCATCATGGAATTCATCAGATTTGTATTTCACCATCAATGACTTTTATACTTTGTGACTTCATTCTTTGACAAATCATGGTTTTCGATTCATCTCATGAGTTTTCAGATTTCAATGAGAGCATCATTGTCGCACCGTTAGATCTTTTGCTTCAGAAATTGCATCAAACCTTGCTTTCCCAAGGAAATTTGGAAGGATTCGAAGCACATTCAGGACTTGCTTGCTCATACGATATTTCCCCCAGACTTCGCAACTCATTTGTAATAGAGGATAATTTTGTGAACATCGCATGAATGTTTCTCTTCCTTCATCTGGAAATTTTCATACAAGGCGGTGAGCATATCAACTTTGATTTCCTTGACTTGTTAAGGTCTTCTGAGCTGTTTTTTTTTAAACAATCCAGATTCTTTAGCAGACTCACACGCTGAGCACGATGAAATCAATCAGGTCCTATCCCAAGACAAGGAAAGAAGAGTTTTGGCTTGTTCTTTTTCTATCTCTTCCTATCAACGTCATCATATTTCTTGTGTAGGCTTGGAAACCATCCTAGATTTCTACTCATCCTTTTCTTCTATATTGGAATAAAAAGGTACATCTCGTACGATATCCATAGCTAACTATCTTAAGCCATGAGAACTCATACTGCATTTCTAACTTTCCACCAGCTGTAGAATGTCCAGTGAAACGAAGAGGTCTTGTTGAGATGACCTTCTCTCTAGATTAAGTGGAGCAAGCCATTTAGACAGCATCACTTCCTTGGGGGTTAACCAAATAGGAGAGTGCATGCTCTGATACCACTGATAAAAAATATATGCCTTCACTTAACAGAATAACGGACCAAGTCCCTTACTTACACTGATGAGTATAAACAGAAAAGTTAAATGAAGTTAAAATCAACACAATGATTTTACGTGAAACCTCCCTTTGATTAAGGGGAGTAAAGTAAAACCACGACTGTTCACAGGACTTTCAAACCCGCTTTCACTAATCTTACAGCAAAGTGAAAACACGATTACAAACAAATGTGAGAAAAAGGTTTTTAATCTCACATTTGAAGCAATAGTTCTATTGCTTAACAAGGCCTAAGTTATAAATGAATCGACCCACTAACTACCCACTTAGATAACCTTAGAATCCAACACTACCCACTTGATAGTTTCAGGAAGTTTACAATATAAGAACAAGAGAATATATCCTTAAACGCTATTTACTAAAAGCTCTAGAGATTTCTGCTGTTCTTGGAATGATTATGCCTCTGCTTGGTAGTAACCCTTTGCAAGGTTCTTGAAAGTTTTATCAAGTTGCAAAAAACTACCAAAGAGTTAGGAAAGTGCATTTATATGGACAAAGTCACTTTCCCCTAACGCTTGCCAGTGGTTGGAGAAGTTCACTTTTGACGCCTCGGGAAAGAGTGTTGCCACTACTTTCTGTACCGTCTCCAGCTGGCAAGTCAACAGGCTCGTCCACAATGGAGGCCTGGTACCTCTAACAAGGTCCCTGGGTTTGTGTCATCTCAACACTCAAGTAAGAAACATGGTACCTTGACAAGGTCCCTAACGTTTTGTCAAATCATCAAAACTACAAATAACAAGTCTTGAAACAAGTTATTAGAACTTAAAGAAGACTCCTCAAAAGAAATCAAAGGACTTCTAAAAAAGATTCGAAAGAACCTATTAAGATTAAATTCTTAGCTCTACCTTAATTTGAATCCTTTATGGAATTATGAATTTAAGGTTTATTATTTGTGGTAGGAAAGCATATCGTTATGACCTTAAATGAGTTTTAATAAAATAGGTAATCATGATGAACCACGGTAAAGGAAAACAATGTATAGAAAGCAAAACGCCGCGACACCTTACAAGAGGCGCCAATGTAAACATCTTTAATATTTAATCACAAAATAATAAATTTAAAATTGAAATATTGGGCCCTTTAACTAGCCCTTTCGTATCTAGTAATACGACAAGACAATTGATATCCTTGATTCTAAGGCTTAAAAATTAAAATATAAATTTGGGGAGTATTAACTTACATGTACAAAAGAGATTGGTGAAAAAAACTGGAGAAAGTTTGCCTATATCGTCATTCCTTTTCTCAAGAACGAAGTTACAGAATAATGAGAGGTTTTGATACTTTTCTAATAAAAGATTTGACTAAACCTGTAATAGCAGCTTGCACGAGATGAAAACTTAAAATTCTCCCCTAAAGCATCCATTTCGCAACACACCCTCAAATTTTAACGTTCTAAAATAATTCTTTCATGCCAAATTTGATATTAGGAATTCTACGCACTCGAAGTTACTTTCGAGAAAACCTTACGAGCTCCTTAATATCTTAGCTAATAGAAAATCAACCCATGCTTTTAGACATCATCACCAATCCTTTTTGCATAGAATTTACCCTTCATCTCAACTTACGTCAGATTTCCAGGTCTAAGGATTGACCCATACCGTCCTAGGCATTTAAAATTTTCAAAAATTACATCTATCAATAAAACAATGTGAAAATATAAATTAAAAAATCAATATACGATCCGACCCCTAATTCCATTGGTGAAGTCCTGAATAATTAAACTAAAAAACCTGTTTAATTGATACATCATCTTCTATAATAACCTTATTGAAAAAATCCAAAAGTTAAAGTAAAGTCAACTAATGTTACTGTACGTAGATTGTAGCCTCACCATGATCACGATACTTTATAACGACCAAATTAATAGTGACCCTCAATAATTATTAGGATAGTATATGCAACAACAACGCGCAACCATTAAATTAATTATTTATTAGCAAAATTGAGACCTACAGCCAAAGTTCAGTCCGCACTTGTCTTGCTAAATGTACACATAAGCTATTATATTATTACATCTCCCAACGGAAATTTGATTTCTTGTCCAGTCCCAAAAATTCACCATATTGTATTCCGACGGGGAGAGGATGAAAATTAAAAAGAACGAAAAAAAAGAAAAGATACAATTCAATTTTTCCAATTTCCTCTCAACACTAGAAGACACAAAAACAAAAATAAATACTCGAAGATGAAGTGTTCAAACTATACCGTGGTGTTTGATAATTTGTTTGTACTATCACTAATTTCGTTCTGAGCGGGGTCACCGTGTCGAGTATCTTGTCTGGATTTGCAAGCGACTCTCCACTTTCCAAAAAACCTTGCCAACGACGATCTAACAGTAGCGAGGGGTGGGTAAGGTAATTTTAATTTATTACTTTCTTTGTTTATTTTTATTTATTCATTGTATATTCTAAAAAACAAGATATCTATTACCATTTATACGTATCACACGTCGCTTATAAGGAGGAGGGTGCGAAAGGCGAGGTAGGAAGAGGAAGGGCACAGGGAAAAAAAGGGATCAAAAAACAGGAAAGGGAGGAAAAGGAGGCAGGTCACTGAGCGGGAACAGGGACGAGAGGCAAAAGAGGATGGGACGGGGGGTTGGGGGGGGGGAGGGAGGGGGAAAGGAGGGAGTAGGAGGATGGAGCCCGATGAAGAATAAGAGGGAGGAAAGAATGAAGAAGAAGAAGAAGAAGAAGAGAAGACTCATAATAAATAATAATAAAATAAGAAAAAATGTTTGATTGTAACTAGAAAAAAGAAATAATACTAGTCGTGGTTTCTCCATTGACAGGTTGACTTAGATGATAAAAATATGAATAAAATATTGAATCATTTCTTGATTTTTCGAGTTAAATATTTATTTAATGTAATAAAAAAGTAAAAATAAACAAAATATTTATGACATGCTTACTAAAATGTATTCTTTAAGCTTCCTCATTAATTTGCCGAAGCAAGATCTACATCATCTCTACTTTTAAAATAGTTTACAGCATACTTATTTTTCTCATATTTATATTTAATGGATCTACTGTAGGGTTACTTTATTACAAAATATCTCAATTTTGTCTTAATTTATATATATTTTTTGAATTTTAAAATATAAATAAATTTATTTTTTATTATAAATTTTTTATATAACTTTGAATAATTTAGTACTCCATAATTTTTCCCAAAAGTGCATCATCCAACTTTATTAGTATTAGGAAAATATGGAGGATATGATTTATGGTATTTAATGACCATAGTATTGTAGAAGACGAACAAAATATTAAGTTTGTATTATCAAATTTAAAAAGTTAATATTCTTTCCATTTAACAATATTAATATATTAGAAATATTTGTTCAATTTAAAAAATTAAGAGATAGTTTACCTTTTGAATTTATTTTACCTTGTTATTACTATTTATCATCTACCATATTTTTCAAAACATTAAATTTAATAAAATAAAAAAATAATATAGTGGTATTACTCCTATTATTTATTATTTCCTAAGAGTGTCAAATCACTTATAAACAACTATTGTTGAACGAAGAAATATCATACCCCTAAATCATTTCGAGGTTAGGTATAATATGAGCTTATTCTTTTTTAAATTCTATTATGTTACAATTTCTTTTTGATAATGCAAGAAACATGATTTTATTATATTGATGATTCTTAAATTAATTAATCAGGTATATAGGGGTAGGTGAAGCAAATGAGGTGCAACTCTTCTATTATTTCATAAAGTCACAATCTAATTCTAAAATGGATCCACTTATTTATTGGTTTACGGGAGGTCCTGGTTGCTCTCCATTGAGTGCCATTCTATATGAATTAGGTAAGTTATTCATTTAATTTTTCTTTATATCATAATGCCTTTGAATTTGAGAATATTTATATATATAATTATTATTTGTACTTTTAAAATATTATGTATTTTACCACTAATTAATAGTTTTTCTGTAGTATATTGAGAAAGACACACTTATATATATATATATTTTTGCTATCAGATACAGTAAAATAGGGAGATAGGCGAGCGAGATTGGAAGGGAGGCGAGTGAGACTTTTTGTTATGTATTTGAGATACGTGTGAATCACACTAAATACACACTATATACATATATCGATATGTATCTCGTTTGATCTGCATGTATCTGGAAATTAAATACGTAGGAGAGTAGCGAGCGAGATTAGAGAAAGGCGAGCGAGATTAGAGAAAGAAGAGCGAGATTTGTTATGTATTCCAAATACATGTATCTAGACATATCTAACGTATTTGAACCTATCAAAATCAGATAAGATACATAATATTGAAAACTAGAGTATATCTAAGTAATTAACTGTTAAAGTAGATAAGTTTGACTTTCTTAGTATCTATATTAATTAAAATACAATCACATGATTTTAGATGAAAAAAAGTGTATGTATATATTATATATATTATTTATTTTTTAAATTTTCTAGCTAAAATTTGCAGGACCTATAACAGTGGATATTAGAGCGTATAATGGGAGCTTGCCAACGTTGTCTTTAAATCCATATGCATACACAAAGGTTAGAAACAAATAATACATTGTAATAATGTTTTTTTCTTTTTATTTGCAGATAAATTTAATATTACGACTCATTAGGATAATCAAAATAAAATTTAAATAGGCTGTTTAATGGTATTTTTCCAATTGATTAGTGACATATACAAACCACTTCTCATTAAAGTACCCTTAAAAAGAAAATTACTTTTTGACACAAAATAACTTTAAATAATGCCTAACTTTCAAAATGTGTTTCTTTTATAAAGTACTTTATGTCAAAAGTGATATCCAAAAAATACTGTGGAAAATAAAAGTCATAATCAATTTGAAATTTATATTTATCAAAATTAGAATAGTATTTTAATTTATGCTCGATCAATAATCTAAAAAGTATGTTTAATATTTTTTTTCTAATTTTTTTTAAACACCTTTAATTTTGAAAAATAAATACTTTTAACTTCTCGAAAACTTCGAAAACTAATTAATAGGTGGTTAAATTATAGGTGGCAAACATGATTTTTGTAGATTTGCCAGTAGGGAGTGGATTTTCATATGCAACAACACAAAAAGCAATTTACTCAGATGACTTACTAGCAGCTGATCATGCTTATGGATTTATTCGTAAGGTAAGTCGAAAGTCATTATTGAAGATCGTGGTGGGATAGATAAAAAAAATATTATTCTTAGTTTCATTAGAGGTCTTAAATTCAAACTTTAGATATAAAAAAAAATTCCTCTTACGCAGCACGAATTTGAATTAATCAAAATTCTAATATGGATACTGAATATTCGGTGGAAAATAACAACCTTGAAATGTCATTATTGTTATTTTATTTGTGCATAATTATCATAAGGTGCTTATATAAAATTCTAAAATCTTTTTTTTAGTTAACTATTTTATTTAAAAAATTATATTTTGCAGTGGTTAATTGAGCATGAAGAATATCTCAATAATCCTTTTTATGTTGGTGGAGACTCCTATAGTGGAATTACAGTTCCAATTGTTACTCAAGTCATATCAAATGGTAATAAATAAATAGTTTGTTTATTATTATTATAATATATAGTTTTTCTCTTATAGAAAAAAAATATTGTAAATTATGCAATGCAGGTAATGATATGGGAATCAAGCCATGGATCAACCTTAAGGTTGGTGATCATACATATATTTTTTTTTAATTTTCTCAAATTTAAATATATGTACATTTTGATGGAAATTAGTTAAATCAAGCTATCTCATTTTTAATGATTTTATTCAGAGTTGATTTCATATATTGATCAACAATGATTATAAAAAACTAGTTTTGTCACTTTATTATTATACTGAGTGATGTTAAATATATATCTTTACGTGATATATTAAAAATAACAATTAAAAATAAAAAAAAATATTTTTAAAGTAATAGATAAACAAAAATAAATATAAACTATTTTACGTATTTATGTGACATTAATAGAATGATAGAACTTACTAATATGAACTTACTAATAAAAGGAGACTTTTATTCCATTGCTCGCATATTGTTTACATAAGTTGAAAGCATTCGAGAAATATTTATGTTCGTAAATTTTCTGATGCCTTTCCTGAAAAATTATATCGCCTTATATAGGCAAAACTGAAAGACAAAGAGATAAGGAAATCTAAAAGCCAGTCTTCTGATTGGCTCTTGATTTCCATCCGTTGCTTTTGATTAAAGCAAAAGCAAAGTTATTTGTCATCTTTTCCTTTTGAAAAGCAAAAATGCCTGACTAAAGTCGTTTGTCATCTTCTCTTTTTGAAAAGCAAAGATGCCTGACTTTGTTTGTTTGTCTGCCATGAGGTAGGCCCTTAAAAATTCTTCGTCTTGACTGAGTCAGCAAAAGATTCCGTCTTCTTTGAAGCTCCATTTGCTTCTTCTTTGATAATTCCGATTCTTTGAATCTCTATCTGGAAGACTAATTATTCCGGCTTTTAACAGCCTCAACTAGGACTCTTCAGTCGAAAGGATTTAGATAAGATGTGGGCTAATTGCCTTTGATTAAGATGTAAGCCATTGTCATCAACTTGTGAGAGGCCTTATCAAGGAGCTGATTACTGGAAGCTTCATCTGGATTGTTGTCAAGTTCTGAAAGAGCTTTTTCAAGTCTCTTTTTCAAGCCACTCTTAGGGGTGAAGCCTTTTTGTGATATTTCTTTCCCTTTGAAGGAGAGGGATTGCCTTTTCTGGCGGGAGACCATTCCTTTTAATCGATTCTTTAGCCAGAATTGATCTGTAAAATCTGCAATAACGAACGTCATGATAAAAATTTAAAATAGAAGTTTTTAATGAAATACTTACAGAGCTTGATGTGCTCGGGGAGGTGATATGCCTTCTTTTTCAATTGAAATTAAGGATGATCTCAGCAAACTGACGAGGCATTACTTGTTTTTCCGCCAAAAGCCTTCCACATTCGTAGATCGAAACCCAGCGGGTTATAACGGGGCTTGAAAACCTATGACAATATTTGATGAACCAGTGGGGTGATGGTCTGGACATAATACAAATTCAACCATGCATTTTTATACATAAAACCAGTGTTAGGTTGAGGGTTTGAACTCTTGGATTAGATTGATTGGAGTCTGTAGGATGGTCAGACAGGCCCAATGTATGGATGATTAAGATCTTCTGATCGTCATCTTGAATAAGCGATGCTTCGGGTAGGATTTATCTGCCAATTCATGTCTATCGCCAACGATCCAAAGCGTATGACGAGAAATGAACTCAAAGAGTACCTTCTATTTTTGTAAGGAGTTGTCTGGGGCGACATAATTCCTGTTGGTTGTAGATAGGACTTCAAGAGAGTTTGACTCGTGGAGCCTTCATATTTCCTGGTCGAGAGCAAGGATGGGAAAACATTTAGAGAAAACCATTTCACCATTTCTCTTTCTCTCTTGGAGTTGTTGGGAGCTACTTGGAGTAACTGCTTATGCAAACTCTGAGGCTGCTTCATTGTTATAGCAGTCACTGGTTGTTTTTAGAGCATTAGTTCTCCGCTTGGTGATGAAGAAGTGTGGCTCTGATTCTTTGCAAATGGTTCTTCAATACCAACATCCTGTTGGACGATCTGTGGAAGTTCGTTAGGGGTAAGTGGCGGTAAACTTGCCAATTTGAAATACCTGTTTAGATCAGGGTTCTTTGACTGGTTAATCTAGGCCTTCTTTTGCAAAAGGTCCTGTACTGGCTGGTTACTGGATTGGGCTGCGGCCTGTCTGCCACTGTAGGCCTGATTTGGGGGCCTCATTCTTTTCCCTGCAAAAATTCCCTGGTTGATCAATCAGGGCAATGGTATTTTCGCCTTTAATAAATTCGATTTCAAAATCGAACACTAGAAACAAAGTTGCCCTCTAGCAAAATCTGTTTAGAAAAAATATTTTGGACATCCTTTGAAGGACTCTTTAGCTGAGTTACAATCTACTCTAAGCAGAAATTCTTCTTAACTAAATCATCCTGAAATTTTGGTAAATACAAAGAACAATAGCAAGGAGTCTTTTTTGATCGTGATAATTTTTTTGAGCAAAATGCCAGGGTACTGAATAATAACGGGACTAATGCTCCGCGGAATTGGGGTCATTTTCTTTGTTAAGAATTAAACCACTGATCCGATGTCTGAAGCATCCGTCTCACAATCATAAAAAAGGTAGGGTTAGAGATTTCCTAGGACAAGGAAGATACGTTAACCATTGTTTACGTAGAACAAAAGCCTTAGTATGATCGTCACTCAAGGTGAAGGAGTCTTCTTTAACCTGTCAAAGAGGGGCTGCAAATATGTCTAACTTTGAATAAAGTCAGCTACAAATAAGACTCCCAATGAATCTCTGTAGTTGAGTTTTTCCAAAATGACATCTGGGAAATCTATCTGAAAATCCATGATCTGCAATTGGTTTTAGGTGCCTTGATAAAGATCGGTCCTAAAATATGATTTTTGTTTGAAATAATTTTATTCTCTTAGAAACTAATGACCAGACCATTGTGCTTAACTATTTTAAAGAAAAATTCAGCTGTTTAAAATGAGAATCAATGTCCTCGGAGAGATTAAAACACGTCAATTTAAATATTGACATCCTGGCTAATATGATAAAAATGGAGTTCCTGATATTTTGAAATTAGATGGGGCATTTTTAAGCCATAAAGGCATGACATTTCCATTTATATTGTCCAAACGGGGACATTGAAAGCTGTTTATATTATCCTGTTCGCAATTTGAATTGCAAAACATGATTTTAGATCAAATGTGTATAAACATGAGCTTAAAAGGTCTTTTTAAAAGATTCCTCTTCGTTGGGAATCGGAGAACGAAATCATTTAAAAAGGAGTTTAACGGTTTATTAATTAATCACCAGTCTAGGTGAACCTCGTTCTTGTTCAGCTGCATTGTTGTACATAAAATGCTGAGCCAACTCTAAGGTGACTTTAGATGGGCGGATAATCTTATTTTTTTAAAACAGAGTTTCAATCTCTTTCTTCAGATTCCATTAGATTCATGGTTAATTCTGAATAGGGTCTAGGCTTTTGTAGAGAGAGACGTTCGTTAAATCCATCAAGTATGGTAAATCAATACTATGAGATTTTCTTTCCCCCACGTGTTTGGACTTCGGCAACTTTCTTTCAACATCTTTGAAGATTGTTACTTTTAGCAAACCATCCCGGATTTTAAAATTTGCTCAATTTTCTTAATTTTAATATAATCTTTCAAAAAAACTAATTTGATTGATTTGAAAGAGTCTGTTGATGTAAAAATTACTTCTTCAAGAGAAAGTCGTCTTGATAAACGGGAAGGAAATTTGTTCCTAAACTTTTTTGTTTTGATTGAATCAAAATCTGAAATATAAGGTTTTATCTGAGTACTAAAAGGTATACCCAAAATAATCATCATTAATGTTTTTGTTATGACACCAAAAATCATTAGCAAGGCATATTACCGTCATTGCAGAATTGAGCAGTAGATAGTGGATAATTTATACAGATACGCTCACCAGTCGAACTGTAAGCTTGGTAGCTGCCCTTTTGGAGGTACGTGGTTGGGAGCAAGGACCTTCACTATGCAGTTACGGTCTGGCCCACTGTCTACAAAGCAATTTTGTAAGAACAAATAGGATTAACTACAAGCTTTAATCAAATGTGAGAACTCTGAGGTCTCACCGTAGTGATTCTTACTTATACCTGCATTATTCTACCATTAGGAGATAAAGGGGATGATTGATTTGAAGAGATTCTTCGTCTCGGAGGTAGCAGCTCTTTTCCTTTAAGAGACACCTTATTTCATCAAGGAAATGTTTTGCAAAGAGCATCAATTTCTATTTGGACATTTTGACTTAACTTCACGAACTTCTTCCTTTAAAAGAGGAATCCTTTAGAAGTTAATCTTCTAAAGGAAGATGTTCGTGAAGTTAAGTCAAGAATTACACAACCAAAATAGAAATTGATGCTATTGCAAAACCAATCTTGAGGAAAATAAGGGAGGTCTCTAAAGGAAAAGAGACTGTACCTCCGAAGCGAAGAATATTCAAATCAACTCATCCCCTTTCATCTCCTAAAAGGTATGAATAATGTAGGTATAAGTATGATCACTAAGGGGAGACCTCAGAGTTCTCACATTGATTAAGCTTGTAGTTAATCCTAATTTGTTCTAACAAATGCTTGTTAGACAGTGGTTGCAGACAGGACCTGCAGAGTTGAAGGCTGATCCCAACAAAGTACCTCCAATAGGGCATACCAAGCTTTCCAACGCGATGGTGAGCGGATCTGTATAAATGATAAACTATCTAAGCTCATATCTGCAGGAAGGTATATGCTTGTTAATGATTTTGTCATAAACAGAAAACATTTAATGAGGAAATTATTTTGGGTGTATGTTTATACCTTTTTATTACTCAGATAAACCTATATTTCAGTATTTGATTTCAATCAAAACAAAAAATTTAGGAAAAAAAATTTCCTTCCCGTCGTTTATCAAGACCTCTGTCTCTTGAAGAAAGTAATTTCTACATAACAGAATGCTTCACAATGAATTCAAATTAGTTTTTGAAACATTTGATATTAAAATTAAGAAAATGAGAAAATTTAAAAACCGGGGGATGGCTGGTTAGCGTAAAATTAACAATCTCAAAAGAATTTTGAAAAAGGAAATGGTTGCTCAGAATTTCCAAACACTTTTTGGGAAGGAAGAAAAATCTCATATATTGATTTACCATACAGTGATGGATTTAACGCACAGGCTATCTCTACAAAAAGCTTAGACTATTCAGCGGAAACCATGAATTAATGGAAATCTGTAAGAAAGGAGATTGAAACTCTTTTTAAAAAAATAAGATTATTCGCCATTCTAAGTCACCGTGAGTTGCTCAGCATTTTTATGTAAACAATGCAGCCCTGAACAAAGAACGAGGTTCACACTAGTAGACTGGGATGATTAATTAATAAACCGTTAAACTCCGTTTTAATAATGGAGTCGTCTATCTGATTCCACACAAGAGGAATCTTTTAAAAAGAACTTTTAAAGTGTGTTTATTATAGCAACAGTTGAATACAAAAATCAGGTTTTGGCAAATTTCAAATGATGAATTGAAAAGGATAAATATAAAACAGATTTCAATGTCCCGTTTGGACAAGATGAATGGATGTCATCTTTTGGGCTTAAAAATGCCCCATCTGAATTTCAACATCATCATGAAAACTCCATTTTTAATCATGTTAGCCAGATGTAATAATTTATATTGACGATGTTTTAATTTCTCGAGGACATTGATTCCTCCTTTTACACATTGAACTATTTTCTTTAAAATAGTAAGCACAATGGGTCTGGTCATTAGTTCTAAGAAAATAAAAATTATTTCAAACAAAAAATCAGATTTTTAGGACACGATCTTTATCAAGGCAACCTATAAAAAAAAAAAAACAAATTTGCAGATCTATTGAGTTTCGATTTTAGAAGATTCCAGATGTTCATTTGGATAAAACTCAACTACACGAGATTCATTGGGAGTCTTAAGTTATGTAGCTGCCTTATTCCAAACGTTAGACATATTTGCAAGCTGTTTGGACAGGTTAAAGAAGACTCCTTACCTTGGATGGACGAATCATACTAAGGCTCTGTTGTTCTACTTAAGAAACATCGGTTTAAACGATTTCCTTGCTAGGTATCGTCAAACCCTGACCTTTTTATGATTGTTGATGAGAATGATTGCTTCAGACATCGGATACGGTGGTATTCTTAAGCCAAAGAAAGACACCATTCCCCGGAGCAAAATGAGTCCCGTTCTTATTCAGGACCTGGATTTTGCTCAAAAAAATTATAGGCACGATTACAAAAAAGAAAATCCTTGCTATGTTCTTTGTATACCAAATTCAGGAGTGATTTTTAAGAAAGAATTTCTGCTTAGAGAGATTGTAAATCAGCTAAGAGATCCTTCAAAGGATGTCAAAAATATTTGTTTCTAAACAGATTTTGCTAGATGGCAAGCGTTGTTATCTAGTGCGATTTTTGAAATCGAATTTATTAAAGGAGGAAAAAATAACTCATTGCCTGTTATATAAACCAGGGAAATTTTGGCAGGGAAAAACATGAGGCCCCAACCGGCCTACAGTGGGCAGACAGCCGGCCAGCCCAATCCAGTGAAACCAGCAGGAACAGGACCTTTTGCAAGAAGGTGAGATTAAACCAAGCAAGACCTGATCTAATGGTATTCAACAGTAGCAAGTTTGCCGCCATGACACAAAGGACTTCCCAGAAATCGTCCAAAGGAAGGTTGGTATGAAGAAGAAGAAACCCTTTGCAAAGGATCAAGAAGCCAGCACTTTCTTCATCACCAGCGGAGAATGTAGATTATCTAAAAACACAACAAGGACTGCTTATACAATGAAGAAGCCTCGAGTTTTGCAGAAGCAGTTACTCCAAGTAGCTCCCAGACAATCCAAGAGAGAAAGAGAAATTTGAAATGGTTCTCTAAGTTTTCCCAATCCTTGCCACGACAAGGAATATGAGGCGACGAGGTCAAACATCTCTTGTGAAGCCTCTTACACCAACCGGAATTATGTCGACACATAAATCTTAAAAAGTAGAAGTACTTTGAGTTCAATTCTCGTCGATACGGACGTTGGGAGATAGAACATGAATTGGCAGATAAATCCGACCGGAAAGCATCGCCTATCAAAGATGACGATCAAGAAGATCTTATTCCAATAATTGGCCTGTAGCCCATCTACGGAATCCAATCAATCTATCCAAGAGATTAACCACTAAACCTTACAACTGGTTTATTTTAAAAATGCATTGTGAGAATTTATGTATGTCAGACCAACCAACCACAGTGGTTCATCAAATATTGTCCAGGGTTTCAAGCCTCCGTATACAAGATGGTTCTAAGATATGTGGAGCGTTTTGGCGAAATGAACCAGTTAATGCCTCGTCAGTTGCTGTGAGAACATCCTTAATTTCAGATTGAAGAAGGCATATCAACCCTCCCAGAGCACATGCAAGCTCTGTAAGTATTCATTAAAAAAGCGTCTATTTATAGTTTATCATGGAACGTTCGTTATTGCAGATTTACAGGACAAATTCTTGTCTAAAGAAATTCGGATTAAAGGATGGTCTCCCGCGAAAAAGGCAAAATCCCTCTACTTCAAAGGGAAAGGACATATCACAGGCGTCACCTCTAAAAGTGACTTGAAAAAAGACTGAAAAAGCTGCTTTCAAATGACAACCAATCCAGTGATGAAGCTTCCATTATCAGCTCCTGATGAGGCCTCATCACAAAGTGCATGACAAATGGCGACATGGCTTAATCCAAAGGCATAGCCACATCTATCTATCGTTTCGACTGAAAGGAGTCCTAGTGAAGGCCTGTGTTAAAAGACGGGCATAATTAGTCTTCCAGATAAGATTCAAAAATCGGAATATCAAAGAAGAAGCAAAATGAGCTCAAGTAAAACGGAATGTTTTGCCTGAATCAGTCAAGACGAAAGACTTTTAAGGGCATACTCATGGCCAGGACAAACAACCAAGTCAGATATTTGCTTTCAAAAGCGAGATGGAACAAACGACTTTAGAGGGGCATCTTTGACTTGTCAAAAGGAAAAGCATGACAAAACAACTTGTTTTGTTTTAATCAAAAGCAACATATGGAAATCAAGGCCAATAAGAAGCTATTTTAGATTTCCTTATCTCTTGTCTTTCAGTTTTGCTATATAGGCGATTTTATAATTTTTCGGAGGAAAGGCATCAGAAAATTGACGAAATAAATATTCTCGACTGCTTTTCAACTTATGTAAACAATATGCGAGCAATGGAATAAAAGTCTCCTTTTATTAATAAGTTCATATTATAATTTTAAATTCCGCAAGATCCTTTTTACAGGGATACATTATTGGGAATCCAGTAACATCTACAGATCCAGATTACAAGTATAAGGTGCCTTTTGCTCATGGAATGGGCCTAATTCCTAACGAACTATACGAGGTATATATAATTATCGTAGTCGCTCTATTATTATATATTAAAAATGAATTATATGTGAAATATATGTATTATAAATATATTAAAATAGATTATACTAATTTTTAATTAAAAATATCGCATTATATATTAAAAATGAATTAAATGTATAACTAGATGTATCATACTATGTATAAAGTTAAATTTGTATGCAATTAATAAATGTATTATAAGTGTCTGGAAAATGTATTAAGCTTGTTTTGGTAAAAAAAAAACGTGGCACTATTATAGCAAAAGTGAATTATACATGCCATATAAATGTATTATAAATTTTATTTATCTCCGATATAAAATGTTTGGGTTTCTCCTTAAAATTATATAATTATAAATGGTAAATATTTTCTAAACATGATATATTTGGATATGTTACCCTTTTCTTTTTTGAAAATTATTTATCTTTAATTAAGTATCACAAAAAGTGAAAAAGGTATATTTTCTTATGAAAAAGAAAAAGGAAAACTACACAAATTGAACTCGGCAAGTAAGTATTTACCCAGATTGGACTCAACCCAACGTATTTATATTGATTGGACTCACGATTCAAACTTTTTACCCGACTGTCTCATTTTAATTCATCGAAACATGTGTCTAGATCTTGATCCCATTAGATATACCTACAGACATATATTATATACATAATACAAAGATAATATATATATATATATATTATAATATAGAGATATTATATGTATAAAATATGGTTGGTTGTTAATATATAAGATAGATAGAATCATATATATATATATATATATATTTGGAGGGATTTGTATAGCATATACACACTGTTATGGTAATACAACCACTAATTGAACAATCTTTTCACTTAATCTCTGTATACTCTAATGGTATCAATCAATAATTGAGCAGTCTTTTCACTGAAATGCTACATATTGTTTTTTAATACTATCGAAATATGTAGATATTTTAATGATATCAAGAAGTAATTGAGTAGTGTTTTCACTGAAGCACTGCTTTTTTTTATTTGATACTATCAAAGCATATATAAATATTAATGGTATCAAGTACTAAAAACACATTAATAATTAAACAGGAAGATATGAAAGTCAGGAGACAACCGTTTGTAAATAATTTTTCATTTTGGATACAAATGTTATTTCCCAAAAAAATTGCTTAGCTTGGGGTGAGTATCACAAAAATTGGCTTTGTTTAATGAGTAGTGACTTTTATTTTTGTTTTTGTTTTATAGAGAAATAATTAACTAAGTGGGCTTAATTTCTTAAACAGTCATTTGTGACTAATTGTGGAAGAGATTACAGCCCTAATGATTCAACCAACCAACTTTGTTCGAGGGACATACGTACTTTTGATTGGGTTAGCTCTCATTCATTTTTTAAATATTTTTTTGAATGAGTAATTTTGAATTTTGATAGCCAAGTTAATAATTAAGAGAAATTAATATACTAATGCAGTTGATTAAGGATATTTATCAATATCATATCCTAGAGTCCCCTTGTGAACTTGTATCACATGATTCAAGAAGATCGTTGGCAGGGAATGTTCAAAAGCTCAAAAATCTATCATCATTTTTTGGAATGAAATGTCGAGTAAGTTTTTATTATTTTTAAGATTTACTTTAATTTGGATTTTAATATTTGAGATTTACTTCGATTTTTTCTATGGGTCAAGGTTTAGACTTAGGGTTGTAGTCCAAAGTGAGGTTGGGTCCTTGCTAAGGTCAACACTCAGTGGCAGCGATGGAGCTAAATTTTTCAATAACGGGGTTCAAAGTCCGAAAAAATTAGACACATGAAGTAGTCAAGGGGATTCACATCTACTATATATACCTAAAAAGTTATTTTAACCATGTATAAATTATATGATTTTCCGCAGTAGGAGGTTCCGATAAATCCCTAATGGTAAGGTGGCTCCTCCACTGGTGTCAAGTCCTGAACCGAAGCCAAAGTTGAGTCTCAAGTTAAGTTTCAAGTTTTGGGTCAAAGTCAGGTCTTGAGTCTCAATTGGAATCAGGGCTAGGTCTTGAATTCTAGGTCAAATTGAGTCTTGAGCCCCAAGTCATGGTCGCATCTAGGATCTCAAGTATCAGGTCTCGATCGAGTTTGGATCTCTAGTCTCATGTTCCTAATCATACTCAGGTCTCGAGTCTCAAGTTTTGAATTAGGGTCCAATCTCGAATTTCAATCAAAGTTGGTTCTCAAGTTTTGGGACAAGTCAACGCCGGATCTTGACTTCTTAATCAAATTTAGCCCAAAAATAGTATTGGAGGATAAAATTGAGCAATTTTGAATACATCAACAAAAATGAAACTTTTTCTCGTTATTCAATTTATCATTAAAAGAAAATCAGGATAAACACTTAACAATTTAGTTTGCTTCCTTTAGGAAGAATGGCACGAACTCTCTGTGATTTGGGCCAACGATAAAGTTGTACAAGACGCTTTACATGTTCGAAAGGTATGATATTTCGAATATAAAATAATATTTCCTTTAAAATTAAACCTAGATTATTTTTACTAAAATACAAAAAATCAAACTCTTCAAAAGACTAGTATGGCATGGGAGAGATGCAGGAGCAACTTGTCTTTTGGAACAATTATCAACACATGTGTATCATATCATGCAAATCTTAGTCGTAAAGGCTTTAGATCTCTTATTTACAGGTATTTATTAAACTATATATTATAATTTATTATGGTCAATAAATTATTTTACTTGGTAAATATTTTTTTTTTTTTTTTTTTTGAGTAGCGGTGATCATGATATGGTTGTGCCATTTAGTTCAACACAATTATGGATTAAATCATTAAACTATTCAATTATTGATGATTGGAAACCATGGGTTGTTGATGGTCAAGTTGCAGGGTGAGTTCCTTATAACTTAAAAATATTTCTTCAATTATATATGTATATTATAATGTTAAGAAAAAGAGGTAAATATAAATAAAATTAATTTAAGTTTTATTATTTCATATAGTTATACAAGAAGTTATTCCAACCAAATGACGTTTGCCACGGTAAAGGTAAGACTAATTAACTTCATCACGATTTCCTCTTTCATACATACATTTATCATTAACTTGTGATTAAGTTATCCACGGCTTATAAAAATTTCATGAGTTTAGAAGCTAATTATTTAGATATATTTTACTTTGCTATATTACAATTTTGTTACGTCCAGTTATATATATCTCGGAATACATGTAATAATCAAAATTATGTATAATTTGTTCTAGATTCATTATATCTAAGTGGATTCACATGTATCTAGGATCCAGATAAATACAGTATAATTATACATATATTGGATTACATGTAGTGGCGGATCTAGGATTTTTAATAAGGGGGTTCAAAATTTGAAAAAAGTAAACATACAAACTAATAGAAGGGGGTTCGGGTGAACCTCCTTACACACTGTTGAATCCGTCCCAAGTTACATGCATAATCAAAATTATGTATCATTTGCTCTTGATTCAATATGTTTAAGTGAATTTACATGCATCAACGATACAGATAAATAACGTCTAATTATACATATCTCGAGTTACATGCATAGTCAAAATTATGTTTAATTTGCTCTAGATTCAATATATCTAAGTGGGGTTGCATGTATAATCAAAATTATGTGTAATTTTCTCTAAATTCATTATATCTAAGTGGATTTACATGTATTTAGAATACATAGATAAATATCAATTGCCATTGTTATGTATTTGATATCCCAAATACATGTCAATCATGTGTATTTGATATCTTGTGTGTATCTAGAGTGATTCTATGTATCTAGGATACATGGACAAATCTCGATCGCTTCTCTCTCTATGTTTCAATGAATTTGATAGCAAAAATTATGTATCTATGTGTATTTGACTTAAAATTTGATATAAATATTAACTAGTTATATAAAACTATATGAAGAAACTGAATTATTATTATATTAGTATATATATTATTAGTGATTAGTGATTTATATTATTATTATTTTAGTCGTAGTCTTATATTATTATAGATTATTATATTATTATCTTAGTATTATTAGTAGGAGTAGTATTGTTGTGTGTTGTGTTGTTGTCAAATTTTGTGCCTGAAATATATTTGCATTCAGGGAGGAGGGCATACGGCCCCTGAGTGGAAACGTGTGGAATGTCTTGAAATGTTAAAGCGTTGGTTATCCCATGTATCACTCTAAATAACTTTTTATCATTTTAAATAAAACTCTTTTTGAGTCCAAAAATTATTTTTATAGGATTTTAGTTACATATTATAATAGTAGGATTGTCATTGCTTAATCTAGTTGGCTATGCTAGGCTGATGCATATTTTTCAAGATATATAAATAATTGTTCTCTCCATCTCATTTTATATGACATCATTTTCTTTTGATCAGTTCTAAAAAAAATATCATGTTTTCTTATATGACAAGTATTTAATGTTGGTGATCGCAACATTAAGTTTCACCATGGAAGTGAACTCGATTCAGAGCTCAAAGAGAATGGACGAAAGATGAGGGACAAAGTCTGATTATCTCTCATTTTTAGGACATTTTTATCCTCTTTCCTATTTCAAATCATCTCAGCCTTTGATCACAACCAGTATTATATTTCATCATGAGAATCATCACAGTTGTCCAAGAAATATTCCAGATATATTCCATTATGTATGTAAATATTGTTTTTATTTATTTACAATTAGTCAGTTAGAGAGAAACAAATAAGAGAAGGACAACTGGTAGTATAGTAACAAATTTTTATTCCTTTTGCTTTGTATAAATGCACATGTAAAGATTGAATGAAAGAAGAACAAATTCTTTTTTCTCAATTGCTTTCTTTCTTTTCAATATGGTATCAGAGCAATAAGATCTTCATCACGACCCTCTTTCTTTTCCTTTTTTTTTTTTTGACCTCATCCTCTCATGGCTAGTGATCCTGCCAGATCTCAAGTTGGAGAAGCTGGAGGTTCAACTCCAGTAGGTTCAACTATTCAGATCAACCAAGGAAATGATGCCTCTAATCATTTTTATCTTCACCCATCCGATTCACCTGGAATGGTGCTTGTCAACTCAATATTCTATGGGAAGAGCTACGGTGGTTGGCGCAGGGCAGTCCTCATAGCTCTTTCTGCCAAGAACAAACTCAGCTTCATTGATGGAAGTCTTAGTGAACCTGCTGTTTCTTCACCAACCTATAAGGCATGGAATCGATGCAATGATATGGTGATTTCATGGTTACTCAACTCCCTTTCTAAGGATATAGCAGAAAGTGTCTTATATTCAAAAACTGCTAAGGACATTTGGAAAGAACTTGAAGATAGGTTTGGGCAGTGCAATGGTGCAAAATTATTTCAGCTCAAAAAAGAGTTAAGTGATTTGGTACAAGGAAACTCAGATGTGGCTGGTTATTATACCAAGGTGAAAAGGATTTGGGATGAGTTGGATAGTCTTTACACTTGTGCTCATTGCACTTGTGCCTGTTCTTGTGGAGGTAAGAATAGGACTCTTAAATCTCATCAAGACAGCATGCTTATTCAGTTCCTTATGGGACTGAATGATGCATATTCTAGTGCTAGAAGCAATATCTTGATGATATCACCCTTGCCAAGTGTCAATCAAGCTTATTCATTGTTGATCCAAGATGAGAAGCAGAGAGAAATTCACACTTTTCAACATCCAATTGAGTCAGCTTTCATGGCTATGGGGTTCAAAAATTCAACACATTAGAGAAGAAAGGAGATTTTGAAGAATCAAAGAACAACTTATTATACACTTATTGTAAAAAGACAAGGCACACGGCACAGAACTGCTATAGGTTGATCGGCTTCCCAGCAGACTTCAAATTTACCAAAGGAAAGAAATCTCAAACACAGAGTAATGCAGTATACATAGGTACTGATGCAGGAAATTCTTCAATTGCTCTTTCTGAGAAAGAATTCACACGGGAACAATATCAGCACATGTGTCGTATGCATCAAGATTTTCAACACCTCAAGTTAGGCACTCAAGGTGAATCAAACTCTGAGGTTCATATATCTGCTAACTCTGCTGGTATAGCTCAAACTCTTTCTACTTCATTCTTCTAAATCTATCATCTGGATTTTGGATTCAGGAGCATCAGAGCATATGACCCATGATTCCAAGCTTTTATTCAATATTCACCCTCTACTCAATCCTGTTTTTGTTAATCTTCCTAATTCCTAAAGAATTAAAGTCACTCAAGCTGGAAGTGTCAACATTTTACCCAATTTTACTGTTGTAGATGTTCTCTTTGTTCCTAGTTTAAGGTGCAATCTTCTTTCAGTTCACAAAATATGTTCTAGAGCTAATTCATCTCTTCTTTTTACTTCCTTTGGAACTGTTTTATAGGCCCCTTCAATGAAGAGGCCAATATTAGTTGGGGAGGCTAAGCAGGGCATCTATCTTCTTCACACTATCAAGCCTACTACTAGTTGCAATCCTCTAGATGTACCTAGTATTTCTAATTCAGTTTTTACTCTTTGTAATGAAAGTAGAAACCTATCTAGTTCAGTTTCTTTTTCTGCTACTGTTCCTACCGATGTAAGTCTATGGCACAATCGTTTGGGGAATTTGCCTTTAAGCAATATGAAGAATATTTCATCTCTTTCTTATTCTTCTAGTAATTCTATTGATGCTTGTGATATCTGTGCCAAGGCCAGACGAGTTAAAATGCCATTTTTCTCAAGTCTAAGATCTACTATTAATGTCTTTGATCTAATTCACATAGATACTTGGGGGCCATATAAAACACCCACTCTTGAAGGTTTTCGATATTACCTTACCATTGTTGATGATTTTAGTAGGGCTACTTGGACTTATATCCTTTCCACTAAATCAAATGCTTTTACAGTCCTAAAACAGTTTCTAGCTATGACTGAACGACAATTTGGTAAACAAGTTAAAACCATCAGATTCGACAATGCCATGGAACTTGGGGGAAGTTTTGAAATCTCAGAATTCTTTTCTTCAAAGGGTATCATTCATCAGACAACTTGTGTATACACCCCACAACAAAATGGAATTGTTGAAAGGAAACACAAATATCTACTTGAGACTTCTAGAGCCCTTTTATATCAATCAAAATTGCCCATTCATTTTTTGGGTGATTATATCCTCACTGCTACTTTTCTAATCAACAGATTTCCATCTCGCATTCTTCAATTCACAACTCCTTATGAAATCTTATTTGGTAAGCCTCCTTCTTATCATTCTCTTAGGACATTTGGTTGTTTAACCTATGCTTGTACTATCTCTCAATTGAGAGACAAGTTTGATCCTAGGTCTATACCAAGTGTTTTCTTAGGTTATCTTTTTGGAAATAAGGGTTACAGGCTTTTGAATCTTCAGACTATGAAGGTTTTTATTTCTCGACATGTTCGATCCATGAATCTATTTTTCCTTTTTCCTCAACTTCAAGTCATAAGCATCTATTTCCTGTTCCATATCCTCATTCTTTTTCTTATCCTGATCATGATCCTTTTGATATTTCTCTCCTTGTATCTATTTCTACTTCAGATTTAATTCCTCTCGAATAATCACATTCAGCTTCTCCTCTACATGCCGACATTTCTTCTTCTTCTACAACTCCTTCACCCCCTCTCCCTATTACTAGGAAGTCTAATAAAGTCAAACAACCTCCTTATATCTTGTGATTACTGTATGCAATTCCTGGTTTTTGTCAACATCTAACTACTGATTATGAATTCATGTTTTTCAGTTCTCTTGACCCCTTAATGTTACCTCTCTGCTCTATCTTCTACAAATCAATCCCTCCTTAATTCTACTTCATACATTTCTGAGCCTACCTCCTATTCTCAAGTTGTTCTCCATCCTGGTTGGCAAGCGTTATGGCCAAGGAGTTTGATGGACTTGAGGCCAACAAAACTTGGGAAGTTGTTCTCTTGCCTCCTGGGAAGAAGGCTCTCCCTTGCAAATGGGTTTATCGGGTGAAGTATAAATCAGATGGTTCCTTAGAAAGATTCAAAGCTCGTTTAGTTGTACGGGGAGACACTCAACGTGAGGGCGTTGATTTTACTGAGACTTTCTCTCCAGTGGTTAAGATGACTACCATTAGATGCTTACTTGCCATTGCAGTAAAAAACAATTGGAATATTTCTCAGTTAGATGTTAATAACGCTTTTCTACATGATGATTTACAAGAAGAGGTTTTTATGAAATTTCCTGCTGGTTTATCACCACCCACTCCCAATCATGTATGTCTATTGAAGAAATCCCTTTATGGTTTACGACAAACCTCTAGGCAATGGTATGCCAGGATCACAACAGCTCTTAAATTTAAAGGTTACACTTGTTCTCTAAATGATTATTCATTGTTTTTTAGACAACTCTCCGGCAAAGTAACCATTGTGGCTGTTTATGTTGACGATATTTTAATTACTGGGGATGATATTACTGAACAATCATCTTTGAAAGATTTTCTTCACTCGGAATTTCAGATTAAAGACCTTGGTCATGCTAATTTTTTCCTAGGCATGGAATTATTAAGAGAACCACATGGTTTAGTTATCACTCAGAGGAAATTTACCTTGGACATTTTGTCTGAATTTGATTGTCTTCATCTCAAGCCTGTCTCTTCTCCTCTAAATCCTGCTCACAAGCTACTTCCAGATGAAGGTGAGCCTTTACCCGACCCTACTTTCTATCGCCGACTGTTGGGAAATCTTAATTTTTAACCCATACACGACCGGATTTGTCTTTTGCTGTTCATACTCTTATTCAATACATGCAGTGTCCTCGTCAACCTCATTTAACCGCTGCTTATCACTGTCTTCAGTATCTCCTCCGGGATCTTGGATTGGGTTTATTTATGTCTTCCCATGCTTCTTTTCGCCAATTCTTTGCTATTGTGATCGATTGGGGGGAATGGAAGCCCTGTTACTCATTCGATCGATCAGAGGGTTTACGCAGTCTTATAGGGGGTTCTACAATCTCCTGGAAGTCCAAGAAACAACCTTTTCTATCTCTTTCTTCTGCTGAAGCAGAATATCGCTCTATGAGAAGAGTGGTTGCAGAGGTTACCTGGTTGGTTCGGTTGCTTGACGACTTGTCTGTTCCTCCATCTTTACCCGTGGCCCTTCACTCTGATAGCCAAGCGGCTATCCACATAGCTCGTAATCCAGTTTTACATGAACTCACATAGCATGTGGAGTTAGACTGTCACTTCGTTCGCCAACAATTTTTGGCTGGAATCATATCCCTCTCCTGTATCCCCTCCAGGTCTCAAGTCGCTGACATTTTCACGAAACCTTTGTCTGGTCCTGCTCATTTGAATATCTTCGGCAAGTTGGGTGTGGTCTCCACCCCTCCCAACTTGAGGGGGGATGTTGGTGATCGCAACATTGAGTTTTCACCATGGAAGTGAACTCGATTCAGAGCTCAAAGAGAATGGACGAAAGATGAGGGACAAAGTCTGATTATCTCTCATCTTTAAGACATTTTTATCCTCTTTCCTATTTAAAATCATCTCAGCCTTTGATCACAACCAGTATTATATTTCTCATGAGAATCATCACAGTTGTCGACAAGGAAATTCCAGATATATTAATTATATATGTTAAATAGTATTTTTATTATTTACAATTATCAAATTAGAGAGAAACAAAATAGAGAAGGGAAGCTGGTAGTATAGTAAACAAATTTTTATCTTTGCTTGTTATAACCATGCACATGTACAGAGTGAATGAAAGAGAACAATTTTTTTTCTCAAATTGCTTTCTGTCTTTCAATTTTAAGATACAATTCTTATTCTACCCTTATTGGTTCACTTAATTGAAGAACGTACAATATATTTATGAGGATAGAAAAAAATGAGTCTACATTTTGACTTTTTCGAAGGGCAATTTGATAAAATTTTCAAAGTCTTAATATATTTCTTAAATTTTGTGTCCGATCAAATATTGCCACATAAAATAGGACAAAGAAAATACATATTATTGACATAAAAGAACATTTATACCCAAAAAGAGAAACTTTTTAAATAGAATTATTTTCTTATTTTTATAACTACTAATGCAGTTTATATATATACTCTCTGATTGTTGAAAAAACATGAAGAATAATTTTGTGATAATAAGGAACAAGTAAGAGAAAATTATTCAAGTCACAATTTGTTAAACTTTAAATTAGTAGAAAATATATTCTTTGTGATACTTCATTGGTATATTGATACCATGTTGGTATAATATATGACTAAGCGTAATACTATGTGATACTCCATCGATATATTGTTACCCTATGTCACGACCCAAATCGGATCGCGACTGGCACTCACACTTATCCTTCTATGTGAGCGAACCAACCAATCAAAACCTTAACATTTTTAACGTAATATCAACCAGAAAGTACTGCGGGAAGACTTAACTCATATAAAAACCAATTCAATAATTATAAAAATTCACCATCTATTCATTATCCCCCAAAATCTGGAATCATAACCACAGAAATCTATATCAAATGACTAACTAAGAGTATTCTAAAAAGCTAATACAAATGATAGTCTATGCCGACTTCAAGGCATCAAGACATTGAGGAAGAAGATACAGTCAAGCTAGAAGTGTTAGCTCACCCTTGAAATCGGTTGTAATGAGACTGGCTAGAGTGCGTTTTGATTGAAGACGAGGTACGTTTGCTGCAATCCACAATAACAAAGAAGAAAAAAAATAAAAGATAGGGAGGTCAGTCAAACACAACAGTACGATGTAGGTGATCATCGGCCAACCAAAATAGGAAAACAAGTATATATCATGGTAACATCATAAAAATCAACTAATACACTTAGCAGCAGCATCACCCATTTTACAATTACCCATAATCTTGAGTTACACACACCAAGCAATCAATGAGGAACTCACGCCTCTCCATCATACATCATTTGGGGAATAGGTCATTAGATTATGCAATATTTAACATCTTTCAAGATTCCTTATCTTATCTTACTCCGGCTCGGTCTGTGACCACTAAGCCCTCCATTCTTATACTGGTACCGGAGATGTGGCACCCCCGATCCATTACTATACCTGGTGTCTGGAACGTGACACTCAAGATCCTCATATTCTTCCTGGTACCGGACGTGGCCACCCGATCCATATACTATCCTGGCTGTCGGAACGTGAAACATGCGTCCTCATATTCTATCCTTGGTACCGAAACGTGCGCCACCCGTCCATTATATCGTGAGCATGTCGGAACGGGACACTCCGATCCTCAATCTATCCTCTGGTACCGAAAGTTGCACCCGGATCCACATATATCTCGGTCCTGCTCCGGAAGTGACACTCGATTCCGCATAATTCGTCCTGGTCCGGAACGTCGGCACCCGATCCATTATATCATCCTGGATGTCGGAACGGATGACACTCCGATCCCATATTCTATCCTGGTACGGAAACGGTGGCACCCGACTCATATAATATATGGCGGTGTCGGGAAAGTGACACTTCGATCCTATCATTCTATCCTCGGTACCGGAAACGTGGCAACCCAATCCCTCTAATTCATACTTTCGTGCACTTAAGCCTTCTTTTTTATAACAAGGCATCATCAATTAACAAGTAGATTAGGGTTATCTTCAAGATTTAAGATTTCAATAGCTTCATCATGCTTATTTTATCACAATCATATATATAAAATCAATCATTGCATACACACAATTAAGCATATAAAAGATTACTAATACTACCCAACACAGATCATTCGCTATAAGAGTTTACACGAAATAGTGTGTAAAACCATAACCTACCTCTACCGAAGATAAGATTCGTGCTGATCAAAGCCAAGCAAAATTCCTCAAATTCTTGTTGTCTCTTGTTTTTTTCTACTCTTGCTCGATTCTCTCTCTTTTCTGTCTCTCTTGTTCTTCTATCTTTTTTTATTCAAACCCTCCGTTCTTTTACCTAATTACTCATATATAAGTATAAAAGATGGCAATTAATAACCCACTAATTAACTTAAGGTTACATCTTTTCTTTTAACCACAAAGTCAATTAGACTTAATTAACATTAACCCACCACTTATAATTTTGAAGCAAGGAAATAGTCCAAAACGCCCTTTAAATAAATTAACAGAAATCCGACCCAGCGGGGATGCGCAGCCGCTGACGGGCCGTCTGCCTGCGATGGTCCCGTCCTGCTGGTCCGTCACATGCCTACAGGCAAACTCGATTTTAAGTGACTGGCCTGTGACGGGCCGTCGAGCCTGCCGCGGTAGTACTGCAACTCCGTCACGAAGTTCAGAGAGTCGATTTTCAGTACCCAATTTTAGAATTTCCAAGTGTTTGAAACGAGACCCTGCGAGGTCCGTCCGTGACCAGGAACGGTCCGTCGTGGGGGCGTTCGCCTCAGTTAGTTTTCCAGAAATAAAAATTTGTGCTCAAATGAAAAAAGGTCGTTACAATAGATACCAATTTACCATCACTTAGTCCTCGAACGAATGAGAAAGTAAAACCAGAGTGCAGAAGTACCTGAATCTTTAAACAGGTGCTGGGTATGTTCTTGCACATATGCCTCCTTCTCCCAAGTGGCTTCATTCAACGGTCGATTCTTCCATTGCCACATTGATGGATGCAATCTCCCTTGACTTCAACTTGCGAACTTCTCTATCTAAAATAGCAAAGGCCTCCTCCTCATAAGACCAAATCTCTATAAGCAAAACTGAATACCCAACGGATAATGCTAGTGTCCATTCCCAATGGTATGCTTTTCAATGCACATGGGATCACCGGATGTATCGGGGAAGTGCTAGGCAAAGCTAATCATAATCCACCTCCCATACTCGATTCAACTTCAAATGGACAATATACCTTGGACTAAGATTTCCTCTTTTACCCAACGAATCACCCCTTTCTGTGGCGAAACCTTTAGACCAAAACCTGTTATTCCTTCATGAACTCCAAATCCCCTAACACCTTCGATCTGATATACTCACGTTTGCCTACTGAGACCCTATAAAGCTTCTCTTGAATTGGATTTCACCTTTTCTAACGAATCCTCAAAAGGTCAGACCCCAAGGTCTAACATCCGAATGCATCAAAACCATCCCAATGGGAGACCTACTTCTCCTCCCATACACGGAGATTCGAAAGAGCCATATCAATACTACTGAGTGATAGCTATTATTGTATGAAAACTCCGCTAAGCAAGAAGTTATCCCAAATGACCACAAATTCTATCACAACGCCCGAAGCATATCTTCAAACACTGAATTGTTCGCCAGATTGACCATCGGTATGAGGGTGTGAAATGAAGTACTAAGGTCAACCTTAGTACCTAATTCAGCATGCAATTGTTCTCCAAAAACTTAGAAGTAAATGCGTACCTCTAGATAGGATGGACAGTGGAACTCCATGCAATCGAAACAAACTCTGAGATGTAAAGTTTTGGATAAACTTCTCTGCATTTATAAGTCACCGTGACCGGAGAATGAAATGAGCAGACCGTAGTCAATCGGTCCAAAATTAACCACAATTAGAGTCAAACTCCCCAATGTATTCGGAAGACCAAACACGAAGCCAACGTTGCAGTCTCTCCCACCCACCTCCCCCACCACACACCCCCCACACCCCCCCCCCCCCCCCCAATTCACGTACAGGAATGGGCATTATCTGAAGTGTCATCCGGGACTCTGTGTTATACTTATAACTTGTGCCAATTTGGACATTTGGCAAAAAAAAACCCAAAAAAACTAAACGAATCGAGCTTCATTCTACGCACAAAAGTGTTGCTTAGGTCACCGGTGGTACTCTTGGTTGCACCAGGATGTATAGAATATCGGAAACTATGAGCTCTGTAAGAATAGGGTGGATCAAATCATCAAACGGGGTCCCATACCCTTCCTGATTCTCAAAACACCTTCTCCTCCAGACCTCGCTTTTTAGCTCTCATGTAAACACCATATCCGAATTTGGCTTAGTTTCTACATCATCAGAAACTGTTTTCCCTTGATCTGGTCAGAAAAGAAGATCTCGCCTCCACACTGGCCAACAATCCTCTCTTCTCATTTACTTCTAACCTCATAAAGTCATTAGCCAGAGTCTGAACCTCTCTAGATAATGGGCGTCTAGACAACTTGTAAGTGGGCTAAAAATACCCATGCTTTCATTGCCTTTTCTCCTTAAGCATCCGATACAAACGTCGCTTCCCCGGATGATACAAAATAGTGATGTCGTAGTCATTCAGTAGTTCAATCCATCTCCTCTGTCTCAAATTCTAAATCTTTCTGAGTAAAGACATACTGTAGGCTACGATGATTGTTATAGACTTCACACTTAACCCATATATAAATTAGTGTCTCCCATGGCTTTAATGCAAACAACTACCGCAGCCAATTCAAATCGTTTTTTTGTGAGTGGATGATAGTACGTTCAATGTGACACTTTTAATTTATCTGAAGCATAAGCCAATCCATTCTTCTCTGGCATAGCACTGCACCAAAACCTGAAAGGATGCATCACAATCGACAATGTGAAATCTTACCTTCCATGCAAGGTGAGTGAGAATTGGTGCAGAGTAACAGAGTCTTGAGCGTCTGAAAGCAATTTCCTCACACTCATCCGTCATACAAAATGGAACATTTTTGTTAGCAAGTTAGTCAGTTGGGAAGAATAGAAGAGAATCCCTTGACAAATCGGCGCGTAGAGCTCAGGTAGGAGCTAGCTAAACCAACAAACGCTTCTTTTTATGACACAGTTGTAGGTCTTACCCATTCTTTTCACTACTTCGATTTAGACGGATTCCACAATCACTCCGTCCTGGAAACCACGGCCCAAGAAGGACCACTGAATCTAAGCCAAAACTCAAACTTGGAGAATTATGGCATAAACTTTTTATTCCTCAACATTCCAACAAAATTCTCAAAAGCTCTCATGTTCCTCCTTACTCTGGTGAGTAGATCAATATCATCATCAATAAACACGATCACAAGGAGCTCCAGTATGGCTTTAAAGACTCCCGTTCATCAAGCTCATGAAAGCAGCAGGGGCATCGTTAGTCCAACGGACATTACCAAGAATTAATAAGGCCCATACATGTTCGGAAAAGCACGTCTTGGCACGTCTGATGCCCGTATTTTTAATTGATGAGTAGCCAGACCTCAAGTCACCTTAGGAGAAGACACAAAACAACTTGTAACTGGGTCGAAAGTCATCAATGCGAGGGAAGAGGATACCTGTCTTAATAGTTATTTATTTAGTTGCCGGTAATATATGCACATCCAAAGACTCCCATTCTTTCTTCTTTACACAACCAAAACAAGGAGCACCCACAAGGAAATGCACTTGGTCTAATGAAGCCTTTTGCTCAACAAACTCTGAAGTTGGGCTTTTAACTCCGCTTAACTCAGAGGGAGCCATCTATAAGTGGGTATGGTATAGAAATGGGACCGAGCTACCACGGCCTTCAGACACAGAAATCAATATCCTTCGGTGGAAAACCATACCAGGAAGCTCTGCGAGAGGAACACATCTAAGATAGAAGAAACTCACGGACCACCGAAGAAACGAATCAACGAAGGGGTACTGGGTAGGGCATCCTTGAAGATGTGCAAGAAAGCTAAACCACCTTTACTACCCATTTTTGCTGCAAGAAAGGAGATGATACGACACCGGATTGGAGTGTAGTTCACCTTCCCACATTAATGGATCTCTCTCATGGCTTGGGCTAACGTACACGTTTTAGCCATTAACATCCACGATCGCAAAAATCGGAGAAAGCCAAGTCATACCCAGAGAATTACATCAAAATCAACATTTTAAGATGAAACCAAGTACTACATGAGTATTACTCCCAACAAAAGTCACCAAACAGCCCTATCTTACTTTTTCAACTATCACAGGATCACCCACGGGTAGAGGTACTGGCGGGTAGAGGTGGTAGAAACACGAAGAGGCATGTCAAGAATTCACCAGGTAAATTAAGACAATTAGCAAATGAGGAAGATAATAGGAAAAGGTGGGATCCAGGATCAAACATACAGAAGCCATGCAATAACAAACCGGAAAAGATTACCTGTGATGCACAGCATCAGATGTCTCGCCTCAGATCGCCCAGGGAAAGCGTAACAATGGGCTCATTATTTGTTCTGTATGTGCCCATACAATGTTGTGTTGTAGTGGCTCCGGTTGCATATCACCCGGCGTTTTGGTGACCCCATTACCTCGGCCACAACGTCCCAGAATAACGGCCCTCTACCCCATGACCACCTCTACCTCTAGCTATTATTTAGGGGGTTCTAAACCTGTTTGGACAATACCTCTTTGATATTGCCCAGTCTCCCCACAACCATAACAACCTCTGATTAAAGAATAGGTCTCTCAGAGAAGTGGTGAATGGTACTGAGGGTGGAACCCCAACTACAAGTCTGTAGTGAGACTGAATTGTCGGGACTGTAGTAAACCTCGGAAACTGCTCAGCCAGTAAGCCAGCCATTTAAACTCACCTCCCTTTCGAAAACCTCTTGATTTGTCGGCATGCCATGGTGATTCATCTGGCTTACCTTTTCCACCTAACCACGAAGTCACCACTTCTTGAAAAGATTTCGCGTGGCCGTACCTGTAAAGAATGTGAAATTCGCAAACTATGATCTCAACCCCTTCACAAAACGGCGAACCGCTCTTGTGGGACTGAAACAAAGTGGTCGGCATACTCGGATAAGTGCAACGAAACTTAGCTTATGCATTGACCGACCATTCTACCTTGCTTAGGCTCAAGAACTATCCCTTTCCTATCCCTCAAGCCGGGGCTATACTTCCCATAAACAAAGCTAGAGACCCATTGCAGGACCCAAGTCTAGGTGGTGCCTCTGTTGGTTGGACATAACCAGTGACGCCAACCAATTTTGGCGTTCCCTTGAACCAACTGCATAACCTCCAGATACTCAACACACCAAAGCGTTAGATAACCATCTTTGTGTAGTAGCTCATGACAGTCAAACCCAGAAAATCGTAAGCATCCTCAATTATGCACCCTTGAAGACTGGAGTTTCTCAATTTTAAAGAACTTACTGAAAGTTCATGGCATCATTCTGATCATCTATAGGCCCCAGTAGTCACGTGCGTCGGGGAAACGTGCCTATGTCAAGGGGACTGCCATACGAGGGGCCATAGTCCCGGCTGCATGTCTTGTACATATGACAACCGCGCAGTCGGTGTTGCGCCTGCAGAAAAACTGGAACCCGGGTCTGGACCTGATCAGACCCAACCCACTAGATAGCGAGAACCTGATTGACTAATATCGAGGGTATGGTTGGGGTGCCGCATTTCCTCATTCTGTACTTGGTCACTATACCCATCATCATACTTTATATCTACTCCTAAGTCAGGGACGGCAGTCACCGCCCTAGTACAGATGGGTAGGTGATCGTCCTCTTCCTTAGAGGAAGTCCTCACACGCACTCTACCCGGCCTCTGACGTTAGCTCTTCTAAGAGTACGCCCCAGGGCTGTTTGTCTCAGACGCACCTGTTCACGCCGGTGACTCGGTGTGAGCAATCAGTAGGTTGGTGTATAGTTCTAACCATCTGCAGACATACGAGTGAAGGATGTCAGATACCAATTTGTATCACCTAGATACATTGGACCCCAAGTAATAGCCACTGAAAAAGAAGAAAGAATGGAATTTTACTAAAAGTCTTATAGCCTCTCAAAGAAAAGTAAAAGGCGTCCTCCCCTACCCGTCTTTAAGACGTATCAGACCCTCCGTCTTGTGTGATGAGACACAAACGACCGTAATGCTCTGATACAAGTTTGTCACGACCCAAATGGATCGCGACCTCGGCACCCACACTTTATCCTTCTATGCTGAGCGAACAAACCAATCTAAACCTTAACATTTCAACGTAACTATCAACAGAAATATGCGGGAGGACTTAACTCATTCAATACCAAACAATTCCCAAATAAATTCTAAAAGTCTACACATCTATTTTATCCCCCAAAATCTGGAGTCCATCACCACAAGAACATCTACTGATTCAATACTAAAACTAAGGCAGTATTCTATAAAATAAAATACAATATGCTAGTCCTATGTGCCGGAACCACTTAACCCTCCCGGCCCATCAAGAATTATGAGAGCTAAGAACGATCAAGTCCACCCCAAGCACTATAGACAACAGGGAGTGGTACCCCCCCACCCTCTCCGAGTATCAAACCCTGCGCAACCCGCCTCCCCGCCCCGGGGATGGTGTAATGAAGATTGGCTAGAGGTTGACCCCCCCGTTTGTCTGAGTTGAAGCGGACGGTACGTTTGCTGCACTCCCAAAAAACAAAGAAGAAAACATAAAAGTATAGGGGGTCGTTACAAACACAAGTACTGAGTAGGTATCAGAGGCAACTCCCCCAAATAGAAAAAGTTCAATATCACTTGGTCACATCATAAAATACAATAATACCTTAGCATGCAGAAGGAAGCATTTTACAATTACCATATTCCTTGGTTACAACCCCAACAAGCACATCAATGAGGACTAAAGCCTCACATCAGAATCACTTGGTGAATTAGTTCATTAGCGATTGGTACCTATACACATCTTTCAAGATCATTATCTTATTTACTCTCGGGTCGGCTTGGTACTGTGACACCTCCCGCCTCCTCATTATATCCTGCATACCGGACAAGTCTTGCCACCGACCTCCACTCCTAATATCATCGGTGTCGAACTGACACTCCGATGACCTCATATTCATCCTGGTACCAGGACGTCTGGCTCTACCCGAATTCCACAACTATCCTTAGGGCGTGTAGGAACCGTGATGCACTCCGACTCCTTTACCTATCTATCCCTGGTACCGGAACGGGCACCCGATCCAATACTTACTGGTGTGGTGGTCGGAACGTGACACTCCGATCCTCCATATTCTATCCTCCGGGTACCCCGGAACGTTGGCCACCCGATCCAATACTATCCCTGGTGTCGGAACAGTACCACTCGATCATTAACTATCCTATCGGCTACGGAACGTGGACTCGATTCCCCTAATTCTCACCCTACTTTCGTTAATTAACCGCCTTTCGTTATACCAAGGCATCATCCATTAACAAAGTAGTAGAGTGGGTTTCTTCAAGATTTAAATTCAATAGCTTACTCACTGACTTATTTTCACTCACAATCATATATATATAAATTCATCATGCCATACACCCCACAACACTAAGGCATCTATAAAGACTTTACATAATACCTACCCAACACATTTATCTCGCATATATATTTACGCGAGTCTCTATCTGCCTAGCACATAGTGTTAAAAACCACAAACCTACCACTCCCCGAAGGATTCGTTGATCACAGCAACCAGCAACAATGCCTCAATTCTTGTCCTGTCCCCTTCGTTTATTTCTATCATTGCCTCCGATCTCTCTCCTTTTTCGCTACTCTTTGTTCTTTCTAATGTTTTTAGTCAACACCAATCTTTCTTCTTCACCTAACTAATCAATATAATTAAGTAAAAAAGATCGATGGCCAATATACCCCACTATTAACCCACATTAAGGTAAACTCTTTTAACCCCCAAAGTAATTCAGCACTTCATTAACATTAACCCACACTTATAATACCAAGCAGGAATGGACCACAGGCAGGAGGGGACCAGAAAATAGGGCAAATAGTCACCAAAAGCCCCTTAAAGAAATTAACAGAAATTCGACTCCCCAGCCTTGGGATTGGCAGACCCCCGCTGACGGACAGTCCTGCTGTCCGTCAATGCCTGTACCAGAACTCGATTCTTAAGTGACATGGACTGTGACGGGCCGTCCCGAGCCTGCGACCCAGCTCCGTCCGCCAACTCAGTCCGAGTCAGAGAGTCAATTTTCAGTACCCAATTTCAGAATTTCCAAGGGTTTTGAAACGAGACCCCCCTGCGACCGGTCCCGTCAGTGACCATGGACGGTCAGTCGTCGGGGTCCGTCGCCTCAGCTCAGTTTTCCAGAAATAAAAATTGCTGCGCTCAAAAACGACTAATACAGCGTCGTTACACAAGATTGGTTTCATATAGGATTGAATTCTCTTTTTTAAAGAAATAAATAAGAAACAATTAATAAAACATTATTCAAGTCATAATCTTAATTATTCAATTCTAAATTAGTAGAAAATATATTTATCGAATTTTTAAATTAAAAAATTAAAACATACTTCAATAATACCACCATCCTATATAGATTTACCATCACCGATGATTGAGTAATTCCATAAAAAAACTAAAGTAGACCTCAATAAAAATATTATTCAGTTACACATTAATATCACAAAAATATATTATATGTTAATGATATCACATGAATGTCACTTGGCACATGATTTAACTAAATAGACTATACTAGATATGTGTAACACATATAAACTCAATGAATGAACTGAGTTAGACTCACGTATAATTGCATAAATGCAACCATAAGTTAATTAATTTGGGAAATTAATGTTATGATATGTCTCAATAGTCTTATCCCACAATTTAATATATAGAGATTTTAAATTGCGTATCAAATTGCCTTATTTTTAAAGTTACATTCTCTTCAATCCCATTCCGATTATACATATGATTTTCATTGTAACTCTAGCATCAGTACGATTTATATATATGCATGACTCTAAAATTATTTACTTCGCTAATAAAATTAAAAACTTGTCATTATTAAGTAATTATTTTTATTTTTTTGTCTTCTATTTAGTATTTAGTATTCCTATAACGATTTTACTTGAATCTGTGTCAAAAAACTTCTGATAAAGAATAAAAAGCTCTCAATTTATAGGCCGCAAGAATTTGTTCTTGTTCTTATTGTTGTTGTTGTTGTTGTGTGTTGTGTGTTGGGTGGTGGGTGGGTGGGGTTCCATTTGGTATTGATATTCTGATACAATTATATCAGAATTCGAGTATAAAGTGTTTCAATAAAAATAATTTTATATTTTAAGTTCAAACACAAGATTTATAACTAAAAGTAAAAAAATATACTCAACCACAACTTATTGGTATATAAAGCAATTTTTAAAATTTTTTTATTCAATATTTATACTGAGATTTGTTTAAATTAGAGTTTGTATCGATAAATCTCATATAAAAAAGTAAAATACTTATAACAAAAATAATTTCATAATTTGAAATCGAACTTGATGCACGAAAGAATCTACTACGAATGTGTTTGATATGAAGGAAAATATTTTTCTTAACTTTTGTAGGGAAGTTATTTTCCTTAATTTTGAGAAAAATAAATTAATTTAAAATATTTTTCAAAATTTTTATAATCCCAACCCAAACGTGATAAAATTGTAACTTTCTTCATCAAGGGCATGTTTTGGTATATAGAGAAGACATTATTTAGTTTATAGGAAGTTAAACATACTGTGAGCGACCGGAAACATATGTATTATGCTTATTGTTTTTTGTTGGTGGCACATACCCTTAAATAAGTTTTTGACTTATATGTTGTACTAGTGAGTGGTAAAGTACTTTTCCGTTATCCATATGATGCAATCCACTTTGAAGATTATAGTTTCGGAAGAAAAAGGGGGAACTGGAAGGGGAAGACCGTTACGAAAGGTTAAAGTCTGTGATCAATTAATATTATGGTTTGGTCTCGCCTCCTAGTCTTATCCCTCATTTAATATAGGAAGTTTATTTTTTCTTAGTTTAAAAATACTAATTACTAAAGATGTTGATTGTATACAAATGGGGTAAGCGAAAAGAAATTGATTTTCTTGAAGATGGTTCAAACGATGCTGTGATGTCTGTGTGTAAGTCTAGTCAAACTACATATATATATACAAACTAGTAACAAATCGCAAGGGGGAAGACGGGCTTGGCTGGCGCTATAGGTAAAATTATGTATATATCGAAATTAACTTAGAGTGGTGAGACTTATTATTTTTTTGCTAAAGCAAAATCAATTATAGATGGAACAAAAAAACGTTAACGATTAAAGGTGACATTAAGAGAGAAATTAAAAGAATTTATTTAAAATCCTAATATGAAATATTTTTTTCAGAAAAACAATAATAAACGAAGAATTAGCATATCAATGCTATATTAATAGGCATTTGGCTCTCGTCCTAATGTAACATCATGCAAACAGAAATTTTCAATTTTATGAAGGAATCATTATTAGTTTAAATAATAAAAAAACCTAAATGGAATGTATAAGGCTTTCCATGTTAAAATTAATCCACTTCAAAAGTATTCAAGATCTAATTATTCACGCAATCTACATTTTAGGTAATTTAGGTGGTCATACCATTCATATTAATATTATTCAGGCCCACTATGAGAGAGTTGTTAATCTTTTTAAGTCTTTGATTTTGCGTCTATACTGTTTATTTCTTTAAAAAAAGTAACCTAAAAAACATACAAATATCAAGAAAGAATGTTATTCTTTATTAGTATATATGCTAAAGTTATGATGTTTCTTTGATATCAGCTTTAATAAATGCTAATTGCATATACATTTTTGAAAACTTTTTTGCCTATTTTTTCCCTCGGCCCTTGTTTCCATTTTTTTCTCTCTCCCGATTTCTTGTTCTTTAAAACGAATTATCATATATGTGCTTACTTCTTTTTTCAACTTCTAATTAAGATAATTAATTCAACAGATAATATTATAAATATTTCAACAAAGAAAAGAGAGAAATAAACTAAAATCGAAAAATTATAAATGGAAGGGCGAGCAAAAAAGATAGAATTATAGGAAAATATTGAAAAACAAAAAGTATAAATAAATATACAGAAACATATAATTTATTTCAAAGAAGGTTGTTGGATTGAATGAAAGAAAACGACAATGGGTAAGAGGAGATGCTACATATAAACATAAAAAAAAGTAAATTTATTTATTTTATTTCTAATTAGTACACACCCCTCGATTTAAGATTTTTCTTCAAGGAAGTCAATATTTTGTGTTTTTACTGCATAGTCCATGGCTTACGCCTTGAAATCCATTAGTAAAAAATTAGAACTTGCAGCACTTCTCTTTTGAGGAAAAAGGCAAGATTCCATTACTTTACTATCAATAGCAGAAGTAATTTAGAGTAAAAGCTTAAATTCCTCGTGCATACACAAAAACACAGAATATAAATTAGGATTGGTTCTGTGACCTTTAATAGTTGAAATATCATAATGCTTCCCATTTCAAGATGATCTAATAAAAAAATGAGCACAATAAAATAAATAGAGGGGCAAAAAGTAATTTTTTTCAATTTAAGAAGATGTAAAATCAGTGACCTTATTAAGGAATTATAAGTTCAACGGACCGGGACAGGCTACTCCTTGAACAAATGGCCATAGACCTGAAAGAATGTTAAGCAAAATATCATGAAAAAAAAAGCCTCATACATGTACATCAAAGTGAAATCTGTTTCATTAACGGACAATTTTAGGAAGGGTCATTAGAAAATGAATATATTTAGATATGCTAAGAAAGAAACGGAACGACAATAAGGCCGGGGCACTTACAATATAAAATTCTGCGACTAAAAGCAATAGAAAGTTTTGTGGATGAGTAACTTTTTTCTTTGTTTATTTCCTAATTTTGACATGAGGATCCATATTAGGAAACTGTGAGAAATCCGAAAGCCAAACAAGTCTGGTCTACTAATGATATTACGTGTGGTAAAATAAGTACTTGGGCTTTATTGAAAATTCTTATTACGGGTGAAAGCTTGATCTTTATAAACATAACTGTTAGGATATTAATGGGTTACAGGTTACCAGTAAGTAGAACGTTCAGTTTTGTTAAAGTTTTTCTTAAAATTATTTACAATTAGTACAATATTATGATTAAAAGCTAAAAAATTGAAAAAAATATTAAAAAAAAATAGCTGGCGCATTAGAAGTGTGGCCAACATCAGGCGGAATTTTTAGATATCAGCTTTATATAATTATAAGATTAATGTGGTATGTAAGGGTGTTTGAGGATACGAATGAAAATGCAAATTAGAATTGGCAATCGAGATAACATGGTTTGTAATTTAACTTGGATTTGGTGGTGAAAAACAAATCCGAATATTGAATGGTTGGTTTTATTGAAAAGAAGGACCAACCCGAGACGGTCAAACCAAACCCATATTAGGGTGCCTAAAAATAGTTATTAACACATTAAATCTTTTCATTATTAATAAAATATTCAAGCTTTCGGTATAAACTTTTATAAAAATATTGTTATACTTTTCAGTGAGGTTTATAATAACAGCTTTACAAACATATTACTTCAAGTTGACAAAACTTAGAATTTTGAATGGTGATTCCATAAAGCACTATAGTCAACGAGAATATGAAATTTATCAAAATCAAATTACTCCTCATAAGGGGCAAAAAATGAAGAATAATTAATATCTTGATTAAAAATTCAATAATAGTATTGAATTTTGTTCTTATTTTTACATTGGATTATAAATAATTAGAAGTATATAGATCCAATTTTAGTTTCCTGTTAATATTTCGAATGTTGTAACCTAATATTTAATTTTTTTGTCATTTATTTTAGTCCTAAGTTTAGAATACTTTTCAATTATGAATCATGTTCATTATGAATTTTAATGGTTTAGAATCGCAAAGAACTTTTTTTTATCACAATAAGAACACTGGTTAACATATATTAATTTGGTGCTACTTGGCATGCATGGTATCATTATGTGGGTTGTAAGTTCCCTTCCTCCGTATTTTTGTCACGCTATAGAAATTGTTTTGTTTTATTATATGATGTGAATGCCGAGGGGCATGATTCATTCATATTCACTAAAAATAGGTGATTTTTCAAAATTTATATATAAAATAATTTTATTTAATCCCTAAACTTACTCATATATTTATCTTTTTTTTTCATCTAGCACCCCTTAAAAATTTTAGTTCCTCCACTTTAATCAATGTGTAATCTCAAGTTGATACTCAAAAAGAAAAAAAAAATTAGCCGAGTAAACCTCACCCTACATAAACCATTTGAAACCGTATTTCCTTTTAATAAAGACTTTGTCTGACAACAGTTTTACACTTTTAAAAAGATTTGGATAAACCGACTTTTGCAAAAAAACTATACTCACGAAAGAATCTTGTACAAAGTATTATTTTTTTATTGTGTCCTAAAGGAAATCCTAAAACCTCTATTCATTATCCATTTTCAACATCGACCTGAAAAAGATTTAAATGATGAATGAAAAAAAGGTGTTTGGTGGTTCCTTAATTGAAGAATTATAACAAATCTCACGTATGCTATCCGACAGTAGGTTTAAAAAAAATAGTTTTGTGTTAATAATTCTATATTAGTTAGAAAGGGTTAACTACGGTTAAAGTTGTTACACATGTTGATAAATCTCAGTTCCTTGTATTAAAGTCTAGGAAGATTCTCATCCCTGTATAATAATGTCATTATAATGGATAGAATGAAATGTCCGTTTTTGGCTTGTGCTGAATTCACAGAAACAGTTTTCTCTCTTCTCTTCTCTTCTTCTTCTCGTTGATCACCATTACCATGTCCATGCTATCGCATAGGTAAGGCGGTGCACAGTGTAGATTTAACTCACAATGATACATATGGATTTTTGAGTATGTATCAGAGCGCACGATCTATTTCTCTTATTTTTGGATCCCTTGAGATCTGTCTTCGAGGTCTGGTTTTGCTTTACAATTCGTTGTTTCAGCATGACATAAAAGTCTCAACGAGTCAAGGCAACATGCTGCTAGAATTGATACAATGACATGAATGTTTTCTATGGTGCATAAGGGGTCCAGTCAGACAATCGCACCTGGAATAAATCATCATGTACCAAACAATCCATTTTGATGGGGTGGAGGATAGCAGATCTTATGAGTACGAGGGTAACTTACAGGGGCTTTGTCTTGAAGAAGCAATTAGTTTCATTAATTAAAGGATGTGTGAAAGCCAGCTTACAATTCTCCTCAATGCTCGACAATGGCAGAGATGTTATAAGGTATGGTACATTCGTGGATTTTGAACTCTCTTCAAAGAGTTGCAAGTAGTGTTGGAGTATAGTCAATCATACTTCTTACTTTGGAAGTGAACTGAGAGGAGAGACAGATACGAACCAAACAAAAGTGTGTGAAACTGTATGCAAATTCAGCAAGGAGATTTGAATGAATCTAACCAGAGGAACCTCTAGACATCACTATCATATTTTAAGTCACAAGGTTGAAAAAGCGTGGGAAGGAATTGACAGCCATGAATGTCAAAAGAGTAGGGAATGGGCGACAGTTGTACTGTACTGGTGTGGTGCCAAGGGATAGTGTGTGCATAAAGTCTGAACAGGGACAGAACGTTTAATACGTTCTCATGGGGGTTATTAATAAGTTTACACCGTGTCGGAGGGAGGGGATCTACTCGATTAATTAACCATTCTTCCTTCTACTCGGCACGTCGGAGTATCTTTTGTCTTTTTATGATTCAAGAGGAAAACAAAGAGAAGTATAGAGGGGGGCCTACGGTAGTCGTAAAACACCTATGAGAGAAATCGTGATAATGTGATTGAAATGTAAATAGCTGGTAGAAGGGATCACCAGGTGGTGTAAGATGTTATAGAACAAATTTTTCAGTAGGCATGACTCAGGGATCAAAAGCAACGAGTAACAAATAAAAAAAGAGAGTGTTATGGATCTGTGATTTTGTAAAGGACGCCCCCTGTCATATTCAGGAGAAGATGTTATAAGCTACATGGATCAACCCAGCCAAAGACATAAACTCCTTAACAATAGGAACCAACACTGCACAGAGTCAGTTCAGGGCACAACCACATCAGAACTGATCAGGGTGAAGAAAAAGGATTATAGCTAGATTGCAGCGATGGGGAAAGGAATGTCTCACGAACGAAAGGCAGTAAATCCAAAAATGTCTTCATTAAGGACACAAGAACATATGGTCATGGGAATTATGATCTTGTTACAAAGCATTTCGAGATGATGTTCAAGGACAAAAAGGATCTAAGGGTCATGTTAAATCCTAGCCAATTTGCCGGTAATGTTCCTATTCTGTCACTTCTTGGGGGAGGTTCTAATTGACTTTTGTCATCTGGTCATAGTCAAATGTTCTAGATGCAAAGGGCATTGATGTTGTGTCATGGTGACTCAGGAGGGACTTCAATCAATATGACTAAGTATGGAACAAGATCTTCACTAACAATCATTCAAACAATTACCACTAGTCGGTGGATACTTGATTTACTTCGCTAATGGGATACAAGGTCAAATACAGAGTATGGTTGATGGTACATATTTTCATCAAATGGTTTAAACAAGTATTACGTGTTCCGCGATCTTTCAGTTATAATCTCATTTCAGTCCAGTCTGTTTATTTTCAGGGGAGAGATTTAGGTGCAGATGAAAGTGCATGAATCTTAAATTCAGCTGAAATACAAAAGGGAGAACTTCGATCTATGTATGGCAACACCTCCAGGGGAGTTCAATGAATGAGTCCATCAGGGGAATTGGTAATAGCGAGAGTGAACGAAGCATTTACTAACATGGTTGGGGTAAGGAAGAAATTCATTGAAAATAAATACTCATGGCCACCTGGGATTTTGTATATGCAGTTGGCCATATCTCATGGCTGTAGGTGTTTTTTCTTTCCAGTTATCACAACCCATCAAGCTTGTAAAATGAAATCAATCTGTTGAAATGCGCAGGTCTAGAAAAGCATAATCGCTGTAAATCTCTGTGGGGTAGTGTCATGTCTACTAATAATAGAGCAAATGTGTTGACAATTGTGCATCTCTTAGAATCTCTTAAAGATATGTGGATTTACTATGCATAATAGACTTGGCCATGTACCTTTTGATTAAAATGTGAAATATAAAACTACTATTTCCTTTTAAGTTTTCGTACCAGACAGGTTCAGCCTTACAATAATGGCACGTATAGTTTCCAAATGGCAATACAAGTCAGGTAGAACGCATGTCACGGTCAAAGGGTTCCACTTAATAATGCTAGAGACATTTTTGGAACTAGTCTCGCATGATTGATTTATGGGGTCGTTATCATGTTCCTAGCATAATGAATAATTACAAATAGTTCATTACCCTAGTAGATACTAGAGAGCATAGGCTACCGGGGTGTACATATTGTTAAGGGCAACCAAAATAATGCCATACGAGAATTACATTCAAACCTTGTATTAACATGATAGAAAGAAACTCAGAGTTGCCAAATCAACTGTAAAATATGGCATCATTGAGTCATACAATGGATTAGATTTTCAATAATAATGAAAACACTTAAAATTCTTCGTTTTCCGTTCAAGTAAAGGTATCACACTCGAGAGTAAGATGGCCTTAAACACCACAGCAAAATAGTGCTAGGGTAGAGAGAAAGCACCGTTACTTGAACTTGCTAGAAGAAACCTATAGAGGCTAATCCTCTTTGTCTTCCAATTACGTGACCTAGCCAGAAAGTACTGGGGTGGATGTGTTTCTACTCCACAATAGGAATCATTAACAAGCTTCCTAATCCTTATTATCATCCAAAAACAAGTGGCCTTATGAGATGCTCAGACGGGAAGAGGGGAACCAAAATAATACTGCTTAGCGGATCTATTGGCTTCTATGTTATCAACCACATTACACTAAAGTATCATAGAGACAACTAGAGCCACATAACCACTCCTGGCATATCTTTAATATGAATTATCCTTCTGGAAATACCAAAAGGGTACAGGATGTAATGAGGGTCTTTGCTCACAAAGAAAGATACAATGCTCAAGAGATTGATTTTTCAGTAGAAAGCGATGATTTCCAATTGCTTTAATCGTGGCAGAAAACAAAACATTATTTCTCTCTATTTTAAAAAGGCTTGTTCTAAGGTTCTATGGAAGATTCTAGGCTGATTATTAATGAACGGGGCTTCTGATACATTTTAGACAAGTCATTTGGATGTAATCTAGTGATAGATCAATACCCTCTGTCTCGATAAAATCCTATGAATCCACACCTTCATCACCTAAAAAAAGAACATTCGATCGACCCCCCACATACACAAAACTGAAATACGGGCAAATCCACTTATCGGCAGCAGATGAACATCCACAGAGAAATTAAATCCCTTATCAGTTAAAAGTGTTATGGTGCATCCTCCATAAAATCTACACCGAACTCCAATATCTATTGTCGCATACCAATATTCCATTCTAAACAATAAACCGATGGCTCAATACAATGTTTAAGGATAAGTGAACAAACACGACCGGATACATAAAGTTCCTAGTGGCATTTCTGGTATAAAAGGGCAAGTCTTGGGTTGAAAGCATTTGTTGGTTACAAGTGAGTCGTAAGTTCTGATATGAAGAGCTGCGTCAAATAAGTCCTGGCGAGTGGCAAAAGTCAATGGACAAGAATTTTAAATATGCTTAACAAGGTAAATGAAAACTATGGGATCAGAATGAGGCGGGGTGGTTAACTACCTATAGGTAAGACAAACTATTGTATTCGAATGGGTTTAGTAACAAAGTGGAAACAAAAGTTGATGGTAGCGATGAGAGTTCAAAGGGCCATAGTGGTTAGGAATATACTCAGAGAAGGTGGGGAGAACTGGAATATCTTACACTGAAGACATATTCCCCTGTTTGTTAAAAAAATTACTAGCCTGGTTAAAACATGTTATAAGGATGGGCAGGTGCTGGTGAACAAGAGAGCTGGGAAATGTTTTAGAAAGAAACGACGTTGATGTTCCAAGGGCATTCCTCATGGTTATATAAATGAAGAAGTGTAATATGGTCATTACACAGGTGGAGGGTCAACGGTCTTGATTAAGGTGAGGAAACTCCGGTTTAGTTATGCAAGAGCTGTAACAAGTCTCTATAAATGGGCCTTAAACAAGTGTGCCAGCAGACAAGTAGTAGTGCATAAATTGACTGATCATTGTCTCTTTGGGGATGGCTATAACACCGACAGCAGGCACTATGATTGGTTCTGTTGTTCTACAAGAATCTAGATTCTCTGGTGTGGGTTTGTGGGCAGTTTGTGTTTGATGACACTAGTCTTGGACATGGGCAAAACAAACAATTTAAATCCCTCAACTAAATGTTAACCTTGGATAATACATTTCACGATTAAAGATATTGTGTAAACGACAACAAAACTAGTTTTTTGGGCATAGAATGAAATACTTTACACTGGTGGGGGTAGGGGGGCTCGATGGACAGGTGAGTGGTCCCTTATTTCACAGAGGAAGTTTGTTTAGACTTACTAAGGAGTATGATTGTTTCAATGTACAAAAGCATCTTCATCATCGTTCCTCTTGATCCCAATTTTAGAAGCTCATATCCAAGGGAATAACATCCTTTTCTCTTTCTGATCCTGCCTTATTACAGGAAACTTGTGGGGAAAGGAAGAAAAAAAGAGAGGGGAAAAAGAAAAGGGGGGGGGGAAAGGGGGAAGGGAAGAAGGGAAGAGGGAGGAGAGGAGAAAGGGGGAAGAAAAAGGAGGAAGGGGGGAGGAGAGGAAAAGGAAAGAGGGAAAGAGGAAGAACAAAAAAAAAAGAAAGGGAAGGAAGAAGGATTGGGGGAGGGGGAGAAATGAGAAGGAGAAGGGGAGAAAAAGGAGAAGGGAGGAGAAAAGGAAGAATGGAAAAAGGGGAAAGGAGAAGAAAAGAAGGAGAAAGAGTAGGGGTGAGGGGAAGGGGGGGAGGGGGGGGGGGGGAATGACGTGTTCGCTTCAGAAACCACTACCTGACTACGCTGACCTTCAACGGTGCTGGTCATATTAAGTTCACATTCCAAACGGCGTAGGTATAGTGTCATAAAGAGAATGCATGGGTATTTGTAATGAAACGAAGGGGGTACCCACTCTCCATAGCATAGGAAGATGCACACTAAGTTTAGGATAAGCAAATGGAGGAACAACAGGGCCCCAGAACAGATGAAAGGGCTTATGTAGGTGGGAAGCGAGAGGATAGACAGAAACCTGGGGGTAAGACAAGAGGAAATATACTATCGTCGTTTTGGGGGGGCTTTGGTGTACAGATACGATCAGGCTATCGGTTTTGTTGGGAGGTGAGTAGTGCGGGGAGGTTGCGGGATTGTGGAAGTATAAGTGATTGTTTGTTTTAATGGGATGGGCGGTTCGGTTTGTTGATGATTCTTGGGATGTTTAATGAAGTCTAAATTTCCTCACTATGCCAGAATGGATATAACTTTTATAGTGTTCAACGTTGAGGGGGCCAGTTTATTCAGGGATCGCCCGAACTCCAGAACTCTCCTCATTTAGCAGGCACGTTGACTTGCTGCTTGATATAATAATAAACAGATCCTACCCTGGGAGTTTCCTTGTCCAGAAATTGTTGGATCGTACTATGAATCAATACTGTGATTCAGAACGGCGTACATGTCCAGATTTCAGAAAATCTTAAGTGATCTTGTTTTTTCTTTAGTATAGCCGCTAATTAGTATTGGAAGTCTAAGAAGGCAAGAACATATCATTGTCGTCTGCACAGAGTTCTGAATACAGGTCACTTAGAAAAGTGGAGGGGAATTGTTTTGGTCTGCATAGGCTGATCATTGAGTTCATGCTGCCTGTGTTTGTCCTCATACCTTTTCCTATTGTTGTGGTACTGTTACATTCAAGCTTCCATACACATAGGTGGCCATAAGCCTGGAGAAATAAACACATTGACGTAGATTGCCATTTTGTACGAGATAAGCCTGGGCAGGAAACGGGGCTCATTTCGTTCAACATGTGCCCACAAGTGAACAACTAGGCAGAACATTTTTACCAAATCTCTTACTGATCATTAAACATGTCTGGCATTTTTGAACAGAGTTTGGCTTGTAAGATCATTACCACCAACTTGAGGAGAGGTAATTGAGAATTATAACAAATCTCACTTATCTATCCTAACAGTAGTTTAATAGTTTGTTAATAATTCTGTTAGTTAGTTACACATTTGATTCTTCCTTTGATTAGTCTAGAAGATTCTAAGTCACATGTATATAATGTATTAGTGATAAATGAAATGTAAGTTTTTGCTTGGCTGAATTCATAAAACAGTTTCTTCTTCTTCTTTTCTTCTTCTCGTTGATCACCATTAATGTCCAGCTATCCATAGGTAGCTGCATTGCAGATTTACTCACTGATACAGTGAGTTTTGATAGTTTCACCACTTGGTGAAATCTCACAACTAAGAAAAGTCAATTTTTTTGAATTTGATTATTTTGTCAATTGAAAGTTCAAAATTGAACCATCCTTCAATTCTTTTTCCATATGAATATCACTAGACATATGAAAGTATTTTTTGATGGTTGTAATGAATGGGGCATCAACAAAACAAATGGAAGAAGTGGATTGAAATAGTGAAGTATATCCATCACCATGTATGAGAATTTGTGAATCAATCATAATCATGATTTAAACTTATAGAGTCCACAAGATAAAGGTGTGGACTCTATAAATTGAAACATGCTTGATTCACAAATTCTATCAACATTTCATACTAGGTGATGGAATGACTTTTCTACTCATGTCTTTTATTTGTTTTGTTGATCCCGCCATCAATTACATTCATTAAAGAAGATTTTTTAATTTTTTGTCAAATTCAGATGGAAAATAAATTGAAGAATATATGCTTCTAATTTGAACCGTCAATCGAGTGGAAAAGAAAAGTTCAACAAAGGGCTTTTTTTTAGTTGTGAAATTCCACCCAAGTGGTGAAATCATCAACACTTTTCTTACGTCCACCATTGAATTTTCCATCGCTTTTAAAAAATGGACAATCAAAGAGTGAATTCTTATATTTTTTGGACAAAACAAAAAGTCTTCTAGAGAGTGACTGAGTATTTCAAAACCTAATTTTTTCTAACTTTTATGCAAAAGATTTTTTCTCGTATTATTTTCTACATAAAAATAGGAATGGTGGTTGTAAATGGTTTATTCAAACTGAGGTTTACTTGCCTAGAAGTTGAGTCACTTTTTAAGGAACTCTCGAATTTCACAATTTCACAACTTAGGCCTAAAATTCTCAAAAAGATTCAAAATCTAAAACCGAGAACTCTCACTGATTAGATTTCACATTTTAGGTCTGATGAAATCGACGAAATTTCATTCTGGCACTCGAAACTCCAAAAGACCGTCAAAAATACTTTCTTAACAACTTAGTCTTTCAAATTCAACTCTTGACTCAAAGTTCAAAGACCAACTTTTCAAACTCAATCAAAAAACACTCTGGGTCAATCATGGAGGGTAAAATGATAAATTTATGAATCTTTTAAAAAATGACTGATCATGTCATTACAGATCTAGCCAAAAATTTCAAGTTACTATTCAAAAAAAATTCTTCCCCAATTCTTTAATCATTGGTCTACCCATAACGATTGGAAGAGGTTACGATTTCACTACAGTAATCCTATTAATTTATGTCTTGTATTAAGTTTTGAAAAAATAATTTGGAGAATAAATAACTAATTTTAAGAAAAAAAAACTTGAAAAACGAATTGTTTTTTCTTGATATGTTAGAAGTGACATGTAAAAATAAAAATATATTTTTAGAACGGTAGACAAGTAAACTAAACAAAAGGGATCAATAATGCTTTCTTTTTTCTTATTTTACGGTGTTTATCCATTAAATTTTCTATCTTTTTTTCGAAGTTCAACTTCAGAAGTTATGTAGCCATAAAATTTTGAATTTCAAAATTTTCAAAAAATTAAAAAATAACGAAAAGGTGTTAGCTTTCTTTTTGGGAAAATGATAAAATTACAGACTATCAATTCAAATTAAATGTTATAATTGCAGTTTAATTTTATTGTAACTCGTAACAAACTGTTGTCATTCACCTCGCTCCGTGAAATTCTAGCTCGTCACTCTTGTTTCTCGTTGGCAGTCTCTCCCTCGCCTCTTTCACAATCGTACAATCAAATGTATGATTGTTTCTCGTTGGCAATATTTGTATAAAGTGAGAAAATTTTATGGATACATATCTTTTCGTTCGACTCGCTCCCAGAGAATCTCGCTCGTCACTCTCCCAGATCTCGCTCGCCACTCTCACTCGCCTCTCTCACTTATACAAACACAAACGTATAATTTGTGGTTTGTTATTGATACAATTGAAGAAAAAATATGTATTCCAAATACAGTAGTAATCCACTTCTCGATTTCTCTCTTTCGCTTATGTTCTTACTTATACTTATCATTTATACAAGTACAAATCTTTTCCTTCCCAATTTCCTTTTGTCTTTCTCTCTTTCTCGTTCTATACAAACACAAATTATACAATTAATTTTTTTGTAATATTGTATACCGAAATAAATTATACAATTGATTCTTTTGTGTATATTATACCAAAATAAATTATATAATTGATCTTTTGTATATGTATACCAAAATATCCATAGTAATAGCTATAACAAAAGTTTGTTATGGAGCACAATTATACAAACTATAGCTATAGCATACGAATATAATTTTTATGTTTGCTAAACCTAAAATTTACTCTTTTTTATATTCTAAATTACTCACAATTTATTTATTTTTTTAAAAAGCTTCGATTTATATTCATAACTCAACACTATTCAATTTTTTAAAATTATTTTACTTACAAAGCAAAATTAAATGCTTCTTTTTCGAAATTAAAGAATAAATCTTTTTAAAAAATTATGATATTAACAAGAGAAAATTTTAGGTTTAGCAATCATAAAAATCATATTAGTGTTCTATAGTTAAAGTATTGATATTTGCGTTCCATAGCGAACATACATCAGGTTTGTATAAATCATAGGCAGACATCTCGTTTGTATAAAACTGCAGCGATTGAATATGTATATCGGTTTGTATATATGTAATTACTATGTATATGTATCAATGATTGTATTTGTATATCGGCATAAAATTTGAATTTGTATACAATTAAATGGATTAAAAATTTTGTATATCAAATCTCTCTCTCACTTTTTACAATTCAAATTATACATTGTAATTTGTATTTGTATAAAGTATAAAAGAGAGAAAGGCAAAAAAGAACTGGTATGGGAAGATATGTATTGATATAATTATAAGTGTATAAGATAAAAATATATGTATTTGTATTTGTATAAAGTGAGAGAAGCGAGGGAAAGTGACGAACAAGATCTGCGAGAGTGGCAAGTGAGATTTCTGAAAAGAGAGGCGAATGACAAAGTGTTTGCTATGAATTAGAATTAAATGAAACTATAGTTATAAATTTAATTGGAATTAATAATTTGTTATTCATTACATTTTTTCCTTATATGAGGTATTATCTTTTACATATGAAAAATGCACAAGTACCTCCTACGCCCCCTTCAATCTACGCCTAAATCTCCCAAGGCACACTTATACTAGACTAAGGTCCTATTTACCGGGCTTCTTCCGACCTCTTGCTAGTCCCATGGTGGCACAGCTTCCCCTCACCGCCCCCCTGAACTATTTATAGTAATATTCTACCTTTTTTGGTCTACGTCACTAGTCTTGATGAAAAAGTCAACCATGCATTGGGCCCACAACATATGACCACTTAGGCCGAAAAGTATAGAACATTATTAATAAAATAGTTCAGGGGATATAAGGACCTTATATAATATAAGTGTGTCTCCCTGAGATTTCGGGCATAAGGTTGAGTCGTACTTTTGCACTACCCTTTTAGCATATAGTAAATTATGATATTAATATATGGGTGATTTTTTACTTTAATATATTTTATTTAATATTATTTTTATTTTAATACATTGTATTTAATTAATACAACCTATCAATTAACAAGTAAAATTAAAAAAATATCATCATATAACTAAAAGGAAAATTGTATAAAATGACAAATTTTTCATTCAAATTAAATGTTATAAACACAATTTTATTTAATTCTAATAGGTAGGGTAAGGCAAACTGTTTTTTCCATCACCCGCTCTCCTCTCAGCAATCTCCATCCCATCAACCTTTTTTTAATAAAAAAATAATATTATTGAACAAATCGCATTGGGGGCTATTCTGTATTAATGAATAGCACGCGTTAGATTCCCTCATTTTATTTACATGGGGCGGCATGTCATTCCAGTTTCATCTCAATTTTAGGTTAGCAAGCAAAATGACTAATAAAGTCTTAGTCCACTCAATGTAAGATCAAAAGGAAAACGAATATTCTTAACTTATCGTCCTAAATGCACCTTCGTAGGCAGCTCTTGCAACCTCATTGAATGGTATGATAATTGGTGCTTCTATCTTTCGTAAGAAGTTAGAACATCTCCTATTAACTTGGTTGCGTTTGGATTGGTTTCTGGCTCTTTCACTTTACATTCAATGCCCAAACACATATGTGTATATTGTGTTTGTATTTGTATAAAGCGATAGAAAATTGTTTATACAAATACAAATGTATATATTTTCATTCTATACACTTATGATTACACAAATACAATCTTCTTCTGTTCAATTTTATTTTGTCTTTCTCACTTTATACAAACACAAATTATACAATTATTTTCTTTATATATGTATAGCGAATTATACAACTGTTTTCTTTGTATATGTATAACGAAATATACATATTTATGTTTGTTATGAAGCGCAATTATACAAATTATAATTATAAAAAATATATATAATTTTTATATTTGTTATATATGAAAGTTGCTCTAACTAAAATTTAATAATATCAGTACATTTTTATTTGATCCAAACGACGCCTAGCATTAGCAACACCAGCATTGGGCTGCCCTACAAAAAGAAAAAGGATATATATATATATATTATAATATAATATATATATATATATATATATATCTATATATCTATATATAGATTCTAATTAAGAAGTCTCTAAGCAAAATCGCTTATACGACAACATAACATAATCCTTATTTAGTTTACTTAATTTTCCTATTGATTTAATGAGAAAAAAATTGAGGTCTTTGATCATTTCAATCTTACGTACTTTAGATATGTTGCAAAATTCTTAAACCAAAATATTATTAGACAAATACAATAAGTTTAGGTCATATTTTATAAAAATATTTGCTTCACATGGGAGGATAGTATAATAAAAGAAATAATAGTGAGGAATATATATATAGACAAACATTTTAAAAAGGATTGTCCATGAAAAGACCTATGTCAGGAAAATAAAATTCTAGTTAATAAACAGTAAAATATAGCGCACACAAAAAAAACTATATTATAACTTAAAATTAATAATGCATTAAATCAATGAGGCGTACGTCGGTACAGGATAGGATTTTAATTAGTAAAACGAAATGTGATTACTCTTAAAATTAATAATGCATTTAATCATCTTCGATGAACATTATATAATTAATTGCATCTTGTTAATTGGAGAAGATTTGGGTAAATTCAAAATTGGATCGAAGAACTTGGCTAATGGTTATGTATGGCCTCAACCTGGTTCATGTAGTTGAGATTGAAATTTTATATAACGAGACGTGGTCAATTTTAATGAATTTTACGAGACTTGTTTAATTTTAGTTAGGGTTCTAAAAGTTACTCAATCTAGATTCTGTAGTTCATGTTTATACAAAGAATAATATATTTCCTTGAAAAGATAAAAAAAATAACTCATAAACCTTTGAGATATTCATAAAGAGATCCAGTTTAACTCTCGAATCACAGAGAAAGTATCAAGGGAAGGAACAAAACAACAAATGTATATTGTTTTATATAAGGTACTGGTGTCTTCATATTTTAATTAAATGGTTAATTTTTTCACATATATTTAAATTATTCTACTGTAACTCGACAGAAACAAGACAAATATTGATAAACCAATTTGGGAACAATTTTGTTCCATTCTTTGATTCATCCCTCTAATTTTTTTTAATTTTTTCGGTGATTCGAGAGTTGTAAATGACGTATTTCTCAAATTAAGGATGATTTGTATTTAATTTTCATGAAAAAATTTATGGTTCTTCTTGACGTATTTGATTATCAAGAAAACTAGGAAAGTATGAATATCGAAAAATTTGATGTAGCTTTCGCGATGACTCAAAAAGAGAATATATATATATATGATATCTATATATTATATATATAAATTTACTATATATTCTTTTATATAGAACTAAGGATTTAAAAGGCAAGATAAACTTCAAAAATCTTAATTAAAATATAAATCACTTTATAGAGTCCTACAAAATTTCGATGTCTGGTACATAAACTTCAGTTACTAAGGCCACATAGACCTACCTTGAACAAAGCTATTTTCTATTGATCTCTTTATTAATGCAACTTGTGTTGATTTGTATGTGACCTATCACATATCGCTTTTTGATTCATCCACATGTTGTGTCTATATTTTATCCTATACATCAATATTAATACTTTATTTTCAGAGCTCGATTCCGTAACATCATTTTCAAAAATCATTAATAAAATTTGATGATTTATTTTATGTTTACTCTAATAATGATTAGTTAACTTGCTCTTGATTGACCCAAAAATAGGCATTATTTACCAAAGAAAATGACAACTAATCCAGAATAAATGGAAGAACACTATGGTCCGATCCAAAAATGGGCTGATTGGCACTCGTCTTATCCCACCAATGCCGTCTTATCGCCACCAAGACAAGTCAGGCCTAAACTCAACCATTAAGGTCAATAAAGTGCGGAGTAAATCTAAGTAACTTAATAAAAAAACCCCCAACCTACCCAACCTGGTATTAGTCACCTGTACAAGCCTCTAAAGTATTACAATTGATTCAAAGAACACTCAATTCTCAAAATGAAGTTATTTCTAGCATAACAAGATCAGATTAAGGAGATGTAAAGTCTGGCTGCGATGGAACAGCTACCTGACAATCTCCAAGAAGCCTCGAAAAAAATGAGAATGAAGTAGCAGAACAAAATTCAGGGCTCCTAACGGCTACAAAATTTTTGTATAAGTCAAGGGGTGAGTAGGCTCAACTGCAAACGGTACTCCTCAAGTAAGCGTCTAAACCAGCTAAGGGAATAATACGGGGACTCCTACCACCCCCGCCAACCGAACGCTCCAGCAACTACAGTACCGCATAAACATCAGCCCTACCTAATAACTCAAGTTTACATAGAACGTAACTCAACAAAACATTTAGACAATTACATATCGCCCACAACAACACTTTAACAAATTACATCTCCTCCACAACAACACTTAATTAACAATTATTAATCCTCCACATCACCACTTTAACCATTATATATCCTAAAACATCAACAACACTTAAACAATTAGATATCCTCATATCAACACGTCCAAAACTTACATATCCTCACATAAACACACTTCAACAAATTACATATCCTCAACACCACACCCTTTCACAAATTATATATCCTCAATTAACAAGCTTCAGTATTTCACAATCACGAATTTCCGCAAAAAGGCAATTCACTAGATCACAGCAAAACACACTATCAAGTTCAGCTAATGATCAAGTATGTGCATGTAATGGAATGGGGTCAGATGTCAAGTATAATAGATGTCATGTCTGACCTGAGTGATACACACCCGCTGTCCTCATCCCGGGAACCCATGGGGGACATCTGTCCTGGGATATCCTGTCGGCGGCGCAAGCGGACACGATCCTCTATAACAGCTAAGCCATCGCGGTCACGCTATAAAAACGTCGCTCGAAATAGTATCCTTCGCGGGCGCGCGATATCGTACTCGTCGAAAATGGGTAGCCCCTGTCCTCTTTAAGATATCATTCTTTCTTCAATGCACATACACTTTCAAACCATGTCTCAGAATAATGCAATGACATTCCACACCAAATAATGAGATGACCAGTGGGGTTTGTGCGGTCGGGGCGCGATTGGAGGGGCACAGTGTCACGAGGAGGCTGCACGGACGGCGGGAACGTGGGGGTATGTGATCCCATCAACAATGATTCAACAAGCCATCAAACTTTCTCGGAACACATCACACATAATAGTAAAATCACAGTGCCTTTTGGTTAGCCGCGGGCTTTTATTTCATCAGTTAGTAGAATTAATCAGGTGTGGACAAGGGTCACTCCGTCATGGGTGGGGGGGGCAAAGATCGTCTTTACGGGGAGCACAAGGGGACTATACTCGTGGGACAAGGAACTACACGTCAATTTCATACCTTAACAAGATTTAGAAATCCGTCTGCGTCCCCAGGGGGATGATGATCGAGGGAGGTCTCGGTTCAACTTGCAGGAGACGGTATCCGTCGCCTTCGTGGTGTACGTGTTCAAATCAAGTGTGCGGGGATCTACGCAAGGATCAATAACCACAATAAGCTGGGGGGTGGTGCTCTACTGACAACAAGGGGGAGCACTCATATTACTATTATGTTTAGACGGGGATGGAGCCCACAATTTATTATCGCCAAAGGTATAAGAAGAATTGTGTCGAAAGGGGTCGGTTGAGCTAAAGCCAATAAGGGATCAAGATCTCATATGGGGCAGTACTGAAGTTAGGAGTGCAGGTCGGGGCTGGGAAAAATTGAGCGGGTGCATGGAAGCGATGCTCCAACCGAGAAAAGACGCGCTAAATTTTCCATATATGGATAAGTTGTGCAAATAGGTGTGAAAGTACACGCAAGATCGCTAGAGGGGAAGGGGGAGAGTGAGGCGGACGGATAGGTCAATAGCCATTGGGCGATCGGGGGCAACTAAGGTACTAAAACGGCCAACGAAGCACTCAGCATGAGGCAAAAAATAAACGTCCCGAGGACTATCTATAAAGATAAATTAGGACATACGTGAGCAGGGACTTGTACACTTGGAGCGTCGGGAGAAGTTCGTAGGGAAGAGGCAGGCGGGCGGGGTTGTAGAAGAAAAGAAACCCGGCCCGGGAACACGAATTTTATCAAAATTCGTCGTCCAGTGTGAAGGCCGAGAGAGGGATACGCCGCCTCCATGGGACCATTGAAGTTTGCAAAACAACTCGACAAACCCACCGGGGGTGTTTCGCGGACAAAGCCTAGTAGAGGCGTCCACTTCGAGAGGGGCGATGCGAAGCGCTGAGAGGCAGTTGAAAAGAAGGAAGATCAACATGCGGGAAACGGAGGCTGTAATGTTGACGAGTGTCCAAATCCACGCAAGGCACAGAAGAGGCGGGGAGTTATAGGCCCGCTAGGCACAATACATAATACATGGAAAGCCCAATAAGCATTACCAGGGTGACACGGTCGGGTGTGCAGAAGGAAGTGTGGGCAGCGGCGGACAAGGGTGATGGAATGTGTAAGTGGTATACGCGTTGTAAGCTAAAAGCACGGCAAGGACAGACGAAACGGTAATAAAAGAGAAAAATGACCGGGAGGACCCTGGAGATGAAATTAGTGGATTTGGTTTAGTCTCCGGGGGCCGGCCTTTATCACCTTGGCGGGTCGGCCCTTGTCTTGGGCGTGGCGCTCCGTGTGGGGTGTTCCAGGCGGGGTCCGGTATTTGTGTTCCGGCCGCATAAGCCGGGTGTGGAAGCGGGGAGAGCGCAGTTAGGAAGCACGGGCCCCTTGGCGTGTAGGATATTCAGGGAGGGAGAAGGCGCTGTTCGATTTGGTTAGGAGGGGGATGAGGAAAATAATCGTGTGATGAACAAAAATCATGGTACGCAGGTGTTATCAGGGCCAGTCAGAGACAAGGGGGGTGCGGTTAGAAAATCATCCTAGCAGAGGTTAATATAGAAAAATAGGATAGTTTGGAAGTTTCGTAAAACGGACTGCAAGGACGTTTCCTAGGGCATTAGTAGCTGTTCATAATCGAGAAGATATGAAGAAAGAAATTGAAATCCATAACAGTACTGGGAGCCGAAGATGTGTCCCGGTGGTCCCAAGGGTTTGTCTGACTAGCTATATGAGAAGTACTACTATCAAAAGTAAACCAATAATGTTAAGATGAGTACTAGATTTTTAGAGGCAAAAAAAGTCTGAAAAATATGTCTAATTGTCATCAATAAATGGGATGGGGAGGGGGGGGCGGGGGGGGGAAAAAACTATACAAAGGTTGGTATGAGGCTGATCGTTAGTGGGTCCAACAGTAGCCTACCCTCGGGGCACGAGTTAATATTGGTATTTATAGAGCTGATAGGGGGTCATATGAGTCTACTAGACAGATTACTAGAATAGTAAACGTGAGGGGTATTGATTCGCCTGGCGCCAAGATACACCGTTACATACAGCTAGATAATTTGTGAGTGGCTCAGAGAAGATTTGGGAAAAAACAATCAAGTAATCTGAACCCCTTTCGAAAAAAAATCAAAGGTAAACGAGAGGGGCAAACTCTTAGTGTTGGTAGAATTCACAGTGGAGAGAAGGACTTATTCCAAAAATATATAACAGACACAGTTGTTGGAAGAGAACTCAGGAGACTAAGAAGCGGCGTCGTAAATTCCCGGGACAACCACCGGGAAGAAGGGAGGGGCGCCCCCACGCCAGAAATAGTAATCGAGAGGTTAGAAATAACTGAGTCGGGGCCCCCGCCTCTGAGGTCATCATAGAGCCAGGCCCCGCAACTTATCAGGGGGGCAACTGACAGAAAAAAAAGATTAAGGCAGAAATGAAACCCAGCTCCGCGGCCGCGCAAATAAATAACAATGGCATCGAAGAATTCAACACACAGGGTGATCTAAACGTGTGCGTAGTTACCACTGGAGCAACTTAAGCAGCGGCGGCAACTAAGCGCGCCGCAGGAGGGCTGGCTCGGCAGTGCATACGGAGAAAGAGACAAACCTGGGAAGAATAATGCCGCGGGAGATGCATCATCACAAGCGAAAAACTGGGAAGAAGATAAGAGCGGGTGGGAAAACACGTAGGAGGCTGCGCAGGGGAAGAAATTCGCGGGTGGGGGGCCGAAGGATGAAGATATGCCCCAAAAAAAGGTGGCTAGCTTTGGCTTGGACTTACGGGACCAGACGAAAGAGGGCCGCAAAAGCCCATGCGAAGGCGCGCGGGTGGCCTGCTAAAAAGGCTTATACGAGGACCGGGGAGATTTAAATTGAAGGCACAAGAGATCGCTTTAATTGAATTTTCCCATTTGAGTTGACCAACAGTGCATGCGGTGAGCTACATAAGGTCGTGCCAATCACGTGTTCCGAGATGAACCTGAAATAGTTAAGGGGGGAAGAACTGCGCGAGTGCCAAAAAGAAAAAGTCCTCAGCGAATAAAACACATGACGTGTCGGAAAGCCATTAATTCTACAGAGATGTTGACTTTTGGAAGAATCACTAGTTGTGGCGCGAGTTCAGGTCCGCAAAGGGGAAAAACATAACGAGTTCAAGGAGATAGATGTAAGGTAAAAAAATAGGGGGAGGGAAAACTCGTTGTGGGTGGCGTTCCTCTGCTGTGTGTTCGTGAAAAGATGGAGCGGAGGAAGCGTTATTTGATCCTTGTTTGTGTAATGTGTTTTTATGTGACGCTGCCGAGAGTAACAGTGAAGGGTGTGGGTGGGGGATGAAAAGGAAGTGAAGGTGATAGGAGTGAGCGTATAACTAGCTAACTAAACTGAGGGAGTGTGGGTACCAAGATGGTCGTGCGCGTGGGGGATTGGGAAGAGATTCATAGGAAAGGAAGAGTTTTCTGCGGTGCGGGGAAAAGGAAAGAATAACATTATTGTCCGGTTTTTTTCGTCTGGTTTAAGAAACGAAACTCGGGACGACGCGTGGGTTTCTTTTTGGTACCTTTAACTGTAACGTTACCGGCTTACGCTATTTAAGGGGAGACCACAATATTGGCGCGGCTATGGCATTTTGTACTTTGACAGCTGAGCCGATGTGTAATTTAAAACGCACAATATTAGGAGAATAGTTTCTCTTCGTGGTTCGTAAACTCGGTCCAAGTCAAACTCAGTCACGATTCTCTCTTTTTTAAACGGAGGAAGTATATATATTAAAGTTGTCTATTTGAATTAATTTAATCTATCTAGACATATTGCGGGTAATAAACTCGTTCATTAACATTGAATTAAACCATCCTTTTTAATGCTGAGTATTCAGGTATAAAATTTGATGAGTTATTTTCATGTGTGAATTTACTAGTCGGGAGGCAAAGTTAAAAGATTTTTTGAATTTATGAGTTTTAAATTCTACATTTAATAAATTATTGCTATAGTGCTTTGACATTTTTCAATAATTTAGATTCTTTAAACTACTCACTTTTATATTAATGTGAAATGTACTTTCTCTAACTTTAGTATTTTTTTCTATAGTATTATCACTTAAAAATACTATACTTCTTACTTCTGACTTTCTTACAAAATTTATTAAATATTGCTCTTGTTTATAGTGGAACGGAAATATAGTTTTTTAAGGAATTGTGAAAGAGAATTCTAACAATATGAAAACATATTATCAATAATAACAACACCGACTTTCTTTTGTATCTATTTTTCATGTAAATATCTAAATTTGTATCTATTTTTAATGTATATATCTAATTTTAAGTGTCTACTTAACAAAATATGTTCAAATTTAAAAGAGATTTTATGTATTTTATTGATAATTAATTAGACAAATTTTAATAACTACCGACATACACATAAAATGAAATAGAAAGTTAGCCAACTGTTTTATTTTAATCTTAATTTATATTTCATTATTCCATACATGATCAAAATAAGACAAAATAAAAAGTCCATCCACATGTATTTACATGTTTTTAATTCTTTCGAATCGTTTTAAGAGATCCTCTTTAATATAATAAGGTTTTTTTTTTAATTTGCGTCTGTCTTGTCAAGTGTGGAGGAATAATATTATCAGAGTGGGTGATGGAACTTTTGGTAGAAATGATTAATAATACACTGTTAGGATCGAAAAGTAGGCAGTACAATGCGGAAGCTACACAGCAAATCTTAAAAACCACTAGTAAGAAGACAACGAGAAATATAGTGCAAGAAGAAGCGCAAAGACGTTTGTGAACGTGGTTCGTGCTCAAATCGACCTCTTCCAGAACAACAAAGGAGATGAGTGGGCAATCCACTATAAAGTAGGTTGAGGAGTAGCAAAATACAGAGGGAATCAACCTCAACCAAATCCTGCTCAATACAGGAGAGTTCACAGCAAGTGATACACATATAATCTGTGACCCATAATTCTCCCCTAACGCAGCAAACTCTCAAGCCTTAAATCACTTAGTGAATGTTATGGGGGGGGGAGTAGTTTAGATAAAAAAACATCCTCGTCTCGGTGAAATAGGTATAGTAGTCGCTAAACTTTGTCTCAGAAAGGAGTTATCAATCCAAGGCCAAAACAGTTTTCTAAAAGGAAAACCTATTGGTATGGGGTGAATAAGCGGATCCTGGGCAAGTGAAGGTATAGCAATCGCGAAACTATACCACTTAATTAACAAAAGTGATTCGAATTGAGGGTTTAAACAATATAAGGTACGTGATTTAATAATGAATGGTACGCGACAGGTGTAGATTGTATTAAGGGGTGCTGGTTCAATTAAGGGGTGTGTAAACATAGGGACATTTTATCTTTCAGGGGGGGAGGATGAAGAATAGCCTGCTTTCTAGGCCGACTATTGCATGTCATATACTAAAAGAAAATATATTATTAGAGGTGAACAATAAAAATATCCTCTAATCATCATGATGACGTTGATTCTTCTTTTAATAGACTCAGCTATTAATATTCATTTAAAAATAAGTATATCAGACTCTTTCTTTCGTTACTAGTTCCATTTTCAACATGTTGCAACTTTCTTTTCTATCCCCAATGATTAAAAAAGAAAATGAGATACAGGATCACATTTGATTAAAATATAAAATTAAAAATAAATTCATAAAAGGATATAAAATCGAAGTCTTCCCACCGATTTATTCTAAGACAATACATTTAATTAAGAAGCTAAAAGTTATTAAAGACAACGTGACAAAATTGAAATTTCTAGTTCATTGACAACATTTTAATTAATAACAATTCAATCAATTTTATGATGAATTCACCAACAAATTAGGTGGGATGTTTATCTTTGTTGATATTAAACCTTTTGAAATGCAAATTATAATAAAGAAATTTTTGGTGTTATTGTGTTTTGGCTTTCTTATTCATATATAATATATATATAGATAGGGTAGATATATATATCTAGTTGAATTATTCTTTATTAGACTTATAAATATCAAGTAAATGAATGTGAGAAATAGAATCTAATACACAAAACTGGTTGATTTTTGAAAACTTCCTGTCAATGAGGCAATGTGCTGGCAAAATAAGTACATAATTGTGGTTTGAATCGTTCTCATCTATCTATATATATATATATATGCTATATAGGTATATATATATATATAGTATATAATCTCTATATATATATATATATATATCTCTATGAATCAAATTTCCTTGCGTTAACATAAAAATATTATTCTATTAGTCTTATCTTCGGGGAGTATGTTAGCGTTCAATTTTCAAAAAGAATTATATATGCAAACTTCATACAACAAGTGTTGGTATTTGGGAGTATCGTGGAACCTTGAGGAACGATCGATTGATCTAAACTATTTATACCACAATTAGGATAAAACTTGCCACGATAGTGATTTGATAGGTTCTATAACTTTTTAGTTTAAGTTCAATATTAATATTATAGTATTTTTCTAATAATTTGAAAGTGACTTTCTGCATAAATATTGATCATCTGCTAAGGCATATTCCCATTATATGAGAATATATGAGAGAAATATTCATTTATGAAACGATCGATGGTAATTAACTAATTATAGGGTTTGCCAATCCAATTTTTATTATGAATATATGTTTGTGATTACAATCTACTAGTCGATCATAGTAATAGCTAGTTAGTTATTCTTTAATATAATCCTCTCACATGTACGAACAATCTCTTCACACCCAAACATGAGTTTATGTATATGTGCAAAATTTATAATGATGACTTCAGTTTATTCTTTTTTACAAAAGATTCTTCATGGATTTAAAATGGAAAATTACATGGGATTCAACATCTTCTATATATTAGTTATAGGTATAGTTTAATTTATTTATGGTGCATAATACAGTTTTAATATTTTTTGTTCTAATTATGGGACCCACTATCTATTGTTATAGCAGAATAAAAATAGTCCTCCAAGTTTTTGTTAATTTTATAATTTCAAATCAAATTTATCTCTCGATATCTCATTCCATATCTTTTCCTAAAATTCATCTTCCCTTCTATTGAATTTCCATTGGGAGAATTTGATCTTCTCCCTCACGCTGTTCTTCAGCACTTTTGATAGGTACGTGCAATTCATGGCTTACAATATTTTTTTTCTTGATTGCCTTCACAAACAGGACGGCATTGTATATGGTAGTATGATTGTTAGTTTTTTCATATTTTTTTAGAAAAATCTATTAATTACTTATTATAATTTACAAGTCTTTCAAAATCAAATAGATGATTTCTTTCCATAGTATGAGGATACGATAGGTTGTCCATTGCATATGTCATGTTGTTGTAATCCACTTCGTTTCATGGGGTTACTCATGATTTTGGGTTATTAGAGTCCTGATGGGCAAGAGACTGAAACAAGTTTAGAAGTTGAACAATCTATTGAAGAATTAGATCCATGAAAAACATGCCCTGTCAATTGCAATTCATAAAGTCTCAACAACGGGAAATCTCTATCGGCATTAAGAAGATTGTTGGGAAAGGTGAAGTAAGAGAAAATCATAACATTGATTTCAGAAGAGATGAATCTGCCTAATTCAGAACTGACAAATCTGAAGATATCGGTAATCATCAGAGTAGTGTAATATATATACAACTTACCAAGTTATGGGGATACTGTCGGTGGGTTGTGTCTCTTGTTAATATCTACAAAGTATGATGAACAATTCTTAATTGTATATTCTATCATTCGGTTGTCTATCAATTGCTAACATGGAGGTGTATAGTGGGTTGTATATTAACTAACATACACAAAGTCGTATAAGGCATAGCTATTTGTAACATTATTAATTTTGTTATAAAGAAATGTTGTAAATCCCTCTATAAATATTAAATACATTAACAAAGTCGTGCGATAGTATCAAAACATTATGAACTAGCCAAAATATTATATAGAGAATGTTACACCGCTCAAATATAGACACTATTTCAACTTACTATATGAATACAAGTAAGCAAAGAATGATTATATACAATCACATTTAGATCATTATTTTTTAAATAAAAACCAAAGCATGAAATCCCACAGATGCACATCTTAACTAAATATATATAGCCAAATTATTGTACTTTTAGTCAAATTTTGAATTATAGCAAGAAGAATAATAGGAACATCAGAAACAATATATATAAGCAGGAAAAATTACCGGGGGGGGGGACAAAAAAAATTAAAATATATATGATGGGTCATAAATCACAGTTATAAACACAAATCAATTACACACAAATATTATCTAAATTATATCGGCAATTTTCGCAATATACTAAATATCAATCCAATTTGATAAAAAATATATGTGTGTGTTATCTAATTTATCTAAACAATTATTGAAAAATATTTGCGTTAGAAGCTGATATTGTCTTTCTCTAGCTTTAGATAAATTCTTTTTTTGGAAGAGACATATTTGATCGTGAATGTTTTGCTTAATCTGGATTCTGTACATTTATTGTTAGCTCTTTTGTGTGCTACTAGTTTATCATTTATTGAAAATACTTATTTGTTTTATAATTTAATTAAAAAACGTTTTATACAAATTTAGAGATCACCTACAAACTAACTATAGCCCATGGAAAGTTAATTATGTAACTATACCTATAGACTGTAATTGTCGAACACATCCATTTGCATATTACTTTCTCAATTAAAATCCTGATTGAAATTTCAAACCATTTTTTCCTGATAATTCATAAGTCAAAAAATCGTATGTTCAAACACTAATTGACGCATATCCAAGAGCAGGATTTAAATTTTCTTTTCTTGGAACAACTGAACAAAGAAAAGGTGATATAATTTGAGATGGAAATAATAGGAAATATCACATTATCATTTTCAAAATAACAATTGCAATTGGGATGTAAGTAGTCCAACAGAGAACAAGAATACATCTTGGGATTTCACAACTACAAGGTGGTAACAGAGGCCATCTGGGATCCATAACCTCTCTTTCAAATCAAAAGTTTCAAAACAAGAAAAGAGTAATAACATAGTTCAGCAATGGACGAGCAGCAAGCTTTGCCAAATGGACGATAAGTAGCAGAAAGGGAAGAAACCCGAACAATACAATCACTTAAGAGTCTGGTTGACTTTCATTTTATTTAGCAGCAGATATTATACCCGTTTGTTTCTCGTATACAAACTCTCCAGCAGTAAATGATTGTTTCTCTCCGGATTGGATACTTCTCTTTGCGTGCAGATGTCCACAATACGCTACCTCTAATACAGTTGAATCCTTGTTAAGCTCAGTAAAGATGGAACCTACTCCTTCACCTGGATTAATGAAAGTAGAGTTAATAAGAGACCAAGAAAATAGCATGAATATGCATTTTATCTGTAGAATTAGGTACAACCAGTTTCAACAATCATTGATGCACCAATCAAGTCATAGTTATAATCAAAGCCACTCATTTTAGATTTTCAATCATGTAAAGGAAAAACCAATACTAGATCTTCCAATTTACAGTTAAGCAGCTGCTTTATGATAAATGAAACTTAGGCAAGAGTATTGATGCCACCTAACAGGTCCAGCAGGTCACTTTCATGAGGAAGAGTTGTGTTTCCCATTTTATCTAATCGCTAAAGCTCCAGAGTGTGTAGTTATGAAAAAGTTCATGGCATGCAACTAAAATTGTTGTTAGAAGTGTTCTCTTCAGTGGTACTAGAAAGATACATATTGTTCTTATAAAATGACAAAGGGAAAACGCACAGCCACAACAAATCTAAACATGTGACACGTGAGAAAGAAACTACTGCAGATAGCAAATTAGAGAGCAATCTGAAACAACAAAGATACGCCATTGGAAAAGTTGAAATCCGCATGTCATGGGGGGGGGGGTGTAGGTACACCAAACTGGAATGGGCAGAAGGCAGTCTCTCACAAGGGCCCTGTGTGCCCTAGAAAATGCAAAACCAAGCAAGAACACTTACCATGTGTGACTAACAACAGGTTCTCAGAAGGATACTTATCAGCAAGGGCCTTAACTACCTTCACATATCTAGCCCTTGCACTTTCCAACGACTCTTCCCACTCTGGCAGCTGCAGTTTCAGAAGAATAAAATACCATAAGTAGAGGCAACAGTGGATCATGCATATACTAAACGATGCCAACAAGTAAATTGAAGCAAGAACTCATATCCTACAAAATACCTTCTTATACACAGGTTCAACAGTGTTATCTACAGTTCCAGCAGGCAACTCAGATTCATATTGTGTGATGCTGAATTTGAAATCCCCATCCTTAGGAGCTGCAGCAGCTCTTACAGCTACTAAATTCAGCATTTCACACAAACCATATTCAATAGATACCTGAAATGTTTTAAAAAAAAAAAAGAAATATGTTAAAAGTCGTGAAAACGAGTAAGGATCCAAAAAATGTGACGTAAGAAAATCCTTTATTTAACTCTGATGTTTAAGCAAAATAATGTTTTTTATATTTGTGGCATTTTTCTCATACCCCCTCCCTTGGCTTGCTAAGCAAAGACTCAAGTGAGATTCATACAAGTTTCATGGCACAGAAGAAGCATATTCAAATCTAAGTCCTGGTATAACTCACCGTATTTATTACTGATTAGAGGCTCACACCATAGAGAAAATAGAAATATTAATTAAATACATAAGATATTTCGTGACAGGATTGAAATGGATGGATGCATCAGCACATGGTGGAAATATTTAAGTATGGAATATCTCCATTTTGTCAATATGAGATTTAGCATGAAAAAGGGCAGACCGTTCCTTCTTCCTTGGTTTTTCTTCTCAACTTTTATTTTTTTAATTTGACAAGTCAAAATAATTTATATTAATAGATACCAAAATGCTGCTAACGGTGCATAAGGAAATATTAGAAGTATGCTTTAGAGTAAATTGCACAAGTAACCTTCGTGAGTCTCCAAGCACACTTTCCTATTTCAGGCCGAAGATCCTACATGCTTGTTCATAATGAATCTGCAGTTCTTGGGTTATTGATATGGCTATCGAAGTTTTAAACCAGGAAATTACAAATCTGGTAATTCAAATATCCTCACACTAAAACAACCTGACTCCTGAACGAGGATTTCTTTTTTCTTACTGTTTTTGAAAGAACTAATAAAAAAGGGCCGAACCAAACCAAACTTTGTTTAGTATTATCCACATATGAAAAAATAAACAGATCAATTCGAATTAACCTAGTATGGAAAAACCAATCAGAACTCTGTGTCTACTGTCTAGTGACAAATTTATATTAAAAAGGGCATTAATGCACCAATCAGTTCTGAGTGGAACATGCTTTGCAAAAAAAATTTGAACCTAATAAAAACAATAATAATTTGGAGGAGAAAAAAACTAAAGCTAAATGATATTTATGAAAATAACATATTAATTAGGCGCAGAAACCATTTGAAATGTCCAACTTAGATTCGACTATGCAGCTAGTGTTCAAACTTAATCAGTACTTTCATCGCACCCAACATTGTCTAATATCTTCCTCCGATGCTTCATAGTAATTATCCTGGACGAAAGAAACTAAAATGAAGTCTACAACAACTTAATGAAGTCTGAAGAAAAGAACATATCAATCATCTGCAGGAACTATTTTAAATGTCCAACTTAGATGTAATAATGCAGCTATAAGTTTCTAACTCAAACTTATTTAGTTTTCTTTTACTAAAATTCTAACTTCCCACAATTAGCGCATTCACAATATTTATTTTAGAATTGACATATCACTTTGTCAACTACATTTATTGTTACTACTCGTGTCTTAAGCAAACTGCCTTTCTTGAACTGCATCTAAATTCAAGGCTTAAGAGCGCCTTAAATGAGCTTCAAACATTACTCACATACTTACTATAAACCAAGATGTTATATGGTCCTGTTATTTATATTGAGAAACAAATTTCTTTAGTTCCTCCAACGTCAAAAAAAGCTAAAGAAATTTGTGTGAATTTTAGGCAAAATGAACCAACTAATTGCAGCAATGACTATAAAGGGTACATATCAAGTAAAAGATTTAACATTTTCTTTTCTTCTAAAAAAAGAAAAGAGTTGATGTCTGACCTCAGATGCTTAGCAGTAAGGATGAGAGGGAAAAAACTAAAAAAGGTCACAGTTGCAATAGTGGCCTTTGCTCCCTTAGGAATCTACTGCAAGTTGTAAGTCAAGTCAAGTATACAAAAAATATGTCTTTTTCTTCTTCTTCTTCTTCTCTTTTGATAAGGAAATACTATATCTTTTAACTTTGAGACAGACAAAAAGTAAAGCACAACTTTTAAGCATACAAAATTTCTTATAACAAAAAACAGTTCTTACTAGTAGTACTATACAAAGCCTATCAATGATGTATTCTCCCTGTAAAAAGTTAAGCTTTTACACTAGAGTATTGATGGGGTAAGACCTGCATACACACACCACCTCTCAGGTCTCATTTGATCAATTACACTGGATATGTTATTGTTATTGGGAGCGACGCTACACTTTTACTTAGGTTCAGCTAAACCAGTAGCTTTAGGTCAAACTCAATACTTAAAAAATCGATAATCCAGAACTCATAAACTCAAAAAGCTAGCTATGGTCATTCAGCAAAATATAAGATAAAAAAAAAGAGAGAGAGAGAGAGAAACTGTACTTTGACTTTAGATGGATCAATAATGACTGAATCGGAATTGGATGACAAGACATTAGACTCGCCTTTGTGATCAGCAACGTCACAAAGAGCACGTACGACCTCTGCAGCAGTCTGCACACATCGGAGAAACGGAGAAACGAAAACCCGATGGATCGGGAAATCAATACTGGATCGGATCTTTTGACCCGTACAAAATGCCCGGATCTTACCATCCTGATGCAAAGGTGGATCCCACGGTCTTTCCGCTTTCATCACCCACAATTCCTCAAAGTTATCCAACCGGTCACCGTGTCTCATTACAATTACATTTTGATTCGCCGCCATTGTTGATACCAAAAATTAGTACTACTATGATGAAGATTTACAGATTTATTTATATAGAAAATGTAGAATGTGAATGGTGATTTTGGAGTTGGGATTTTTGAAGGTTCGAAGAAAGAGGATGGAAGAAGAAGAAACTGCGATGGAAGTTCTGTAATGGCGGACAAATTGAATGCTATCCAAATTACCTGGGTCTTATTTCTTCGTCATTGACCTTTTCTACTTAAACAAAACAATTCGACATTTGAAGAAACTGCCTGTAAACTTCTCTTTCATTTAGAGACAACCGTCCAATGAGGTGCGGTGAATGAAATTATTCTTTATTAACTAGCATCGGTGGAGCTATTTGTATGAAAGTTCATTCGAATGTATCGATTAAAATAAGTTTATTGTTATATATAATAGATGTGAAATTATATTTGGTTATCTATTTTTTTATATTTTGAAACTTTTTATTGAAAATTCTGATTTCGTCTTTGTTAACTAGATGTGTTCATTTTTATAATTTGAGTGTTGTGTTGTTAAATTTGTTTAAATTTTCTTATTTTAGAATTTCAATACAAATATTATGATTACTCAATATAGATGAGATATTATGAATATGTACAATACATTATAAAACAATACGTAATAACAATCTAAACTAAGTGTCAGAGATAATGGTGAATTACAAATCATCACCAATTTGAGTCTAGATGTGGGAAAAATTTCGCTGGAAGCGACATTGTAAATAGGCTTTCCAATCTGTGATATGAATTTAGTGGGACTTTAATACAAACTCTAATCACGTAGTAGAAAATTATTTTAAAAAAAGAATGCACCAATAATATAATATGTGAATGAGATTGCTTTTTCTTTAATTAACTATCTCAAATTCAAGTTCTAGCTTGAATTAGTCATGAATACTAAATAAGTGTGAAACCTAAAAATATAAAGGATCAATAACACATCCCATATTTTTTTCACTTGACAAAATTTAAAAAATAAAAACAAATATTTGTAGTGATTATAAATTATTTCAAAGTGAACTTTAAATAACTTTTATTAAATATAAAAATATGTTTATAGTGATTATAAATTATTTCAAAGAGAACTTTAAATAACTTTCATTAAATATAAAAATATATTATTCTTATTTATATCTATTAAAATACAATTTTTGTATTAGTTCATCCAAGTAAAAATCTTCTAAACTTAGCAGTGTCACTGCCACAAGACGTTGTGGGACCCCTACTTCCATTAATCAAATTTCTAGATATTTTTTCCGCCAAATATTCTAATTTTTTAAACGTCATTCACTAGTTATGATTTTGATTGATTTAGTAAGTTTTTAAAATATTAAATGAAATTTTTAATTTGTTTAGGTTTGAAAAGAGAACTTATAGGTTTTTTTAATGTATAAATATCTTACGCGAACATAAATCAAAGAGTAATTAATAAAGTTTTCAAATATTTAGACAGTGCCAAATTAGAGGAAAGTCAGGTATAAATATTTATTTCTACTGTCAATTTTTCTCTTATATTCGAAAAGGGTAATTCAACATGCTTGCTTCATGTTTCTGGATATGTTATCTTTTCAAATTTCTATAATGGTTAGGTATCATCTTGTTGTTTAATTAATTTTTGTCTTTTCAAGTTTCTTCTGCAACGTGTCTTCCTGATATCAACTTATGCATGTGATCCTCTATGTCTTCCTTCTATTCTTCCTGTAAGATTTTGCATGTTTCAATTGAGCTTGTTTTTTTCCCGTTATTTTTATTTTCATCAAAATTGAAGTTCCAAATTTGATTTGGCTGAGCGAATGTTCCCTTATTTTTTCATTTGAGATTTTCTTATTGATGTTGGATTATTCTTTTGGTTGGGCGATTAAGTTTGATATAGATGTATACATATGCCAAATTTGATTTGGGTATGTGAAGCTTTTTTTTCTCGTCATCTTCCTTTTCATCAAAGTTGAAGTTCCAAATTTGATTTGGGTGTGTGAATGTTTCCTTATTTTTCCTTTTGGGATTGTTATTGATGTTGGATTATCCTTTTGATTGGGTGATTAAGTTTGATTTAGGTGCGCGAATATATGAAATTTGATTTGTGCATGTGGGGTATGGAGGTTTATAAGAGATGGATAAGAAGGAACAAAGGTTTTGTGCATCAGTTGGATTCTATTGCCAATGTAAGAACCTTTTATTTTTTAAAAAATAAATTAAAGCTCTCTGCTTGTTCTAATATAAATAAAGAACAAATCATATATATATACATATTGCGAACTTCTAGATTGTTAATACAATATTGTATTAATTTTACATATGAATAATTTATTTTCAATCTACATATCAAACATCATTAGAAGTTAAAAAAAAAAATACACAAATAACGTCTTTGTAGTCTAGCTTTCAAACGATTCTGAATAACTAATAACTACATAAATCAATACATAAATTTGCTCGTATCTAATACAATACATTACTAATATCTACGTAACTCTAACGAGTTGCCTAATAGACCATTTGATAGCTAGTTAAAATATATTTAATTCATGTATTGATTTTTGTATAGGCTAGAATTAAGTTATTCATATATAATTTTAATACGAAATTTGATTTAAAATTTAGAAATCAATCGAATAGATATTGACGTATTATCTTATGTTATGTCGGAATAAAATATGCAATAGTTAATACCCTATTGCTTTTAACATCAAATCAAATAAATTAACTTGTTGATAACCTCATTTGTGTCAATTTCAACTTTCAAGTGTGCAATTTCCATCGATGTTTCCTTTCATTAAAACATATTTTTCAATATTATATAGTTAGTAAAACAATTAAGAGTATAAAAATTTGCGAAAATTGACCAAAATGGTCCTTAATGTATGAAGGATGGGCCATTTTTTGTTAGAATCGAATCCATGCACACACACTTGATGAATGAAGAACACAAGAACTTTTTAAGAGAAAAAGATGAGAGATTTAGAGAGAAATCAATATTTCGTGGTAACACCCCGTGAGTAGACTTCTACGGCGGTGGGGTATATATATTAATAAATCAGAATATTTTTTGTTACAGAGAATAAATAGAGAATAAACCGTGTAAACAGTAATATATATTAATCAGGCTCCACAATCTAATATTTTTGTCCCTAATATATATCCATTTGAGAAATGTAGTCCATGATATATGTAAAATATGATATATAACTAATGTATTTTCTTCAAAAATTGTGTAAAACTAGTGACTTTAATTTATCAAAATAAAAGAAAAGAAATTGACTAACGTTGTTTTTAAGGATGGACAAATAAAGATTGTCACATTATTTAGAGTAATTTATATGAAATTCAGATATGAATGACTTTTTTTTTATAAATAAAATAATATTTATTTTATTTTTATCTTTCGAGCTTTTGTTTTACCATGATATGTAATAACAAACCTTAACCGAATGATTATGTTATATTTTGTTCCAATATTACCCTAGTTGAGAAAGTTTTGGAGTGGAAAGGTTACAATTTCATTTTTATGATGATGAGGATGAGATTACTATATTGTGGCACTAGGGTGAAGGGTTAGTAAGGATAAAATATTGTTCTATCTTGTGAAGGTTATTGTCTAGTATTAGTCGTATCTTTATAATTTTTGTCGTATGTTATTTATTATGTAATTTGTTGTTGTCATTGTTTCTTTGTTGTAGACTTGCTATTTTCCTAACTAACTTTTATGTTTTCTTCATTATTTTTTCTTCTTGTACTTAAATTTGATACACTTAAGCCTGTTATTTTAATTTCAAATGATATGTAGTCGTTATTATCATAGTCTATGTCTTTTGGATGAACAATTTGTACAAACTGAATAAACTTTCCACCATATAATAGTTGAAGAAAATAGGCAGAAAAACTTTAAGAAGAAACAGAGAATTATAGTCTTTTCTATTTTTCAGTATCTGAAATCACAGGAAAATACAATCAGTCTTCAATAGTAATAACCCTACAAATTACAAAAACAAAGAATATAAATCATATGAGATAAATTTGACCGGATCGACTCAGAAGATATTTTGATCATTATTTTAAAAATAATTTTCTCAGCGTCACCGCCTGAAATTCGAAACCTAAACAAAACCTCTCTTAGAAGAAAGGAAAACACATGTCAATTTTTATTTTCTCTGTAAAATAACAACTCCTTTTCTTTCTATCACTCTGTTTCAGAAAACCCCATTTCGAATTTCGAGGTATTTTTTTTTGGATGGCTATAAATCTTAGATCTTCTTTTTCTATTATCTAATTCTTGAGTTGTTGTTTCAATTGTATGTCAGTATTTTTTTAAAAAAATTTCAAAATTTGGGGTTCTTTTTACTAGTATATGTGTAAAGAAAGTTGGTTTCTTTTTCTAGTGATTTGAAGCTTTACTGCAATTTACGTGAGTTTCTATTTATTCATATGTGAAAATTTGGATATTCTCTTTTGTCTATGTAGTGAAAATGTTGTAAAGTTTGATTCTTTGTATCTTGTTGCTATCTTATTAGTGGAAAGATAAGTGTTATTAGTGGCAGAGCCAGTGTTTTTACTATGGGGTTTGAAACATGAAGTAAATAAGAAGTGGAAGGGTGTAAGAACATCTAATGTATATGTAAAAAATATTTTTTATCATGTATAAATGGCGTAATTATCCGTCCCGTTAGAATGATATAGAGGTCTTGATAAACTTATAGAGAATTTAGAACCTTGAATGTTGGGATATTTTGAAAGCTGAATCGATATGGTGTAGACACCATTGAAATGAATTTTAGTTTGTAGTTAGGTTTTATGCATATATAATTAGTTTAATCGATAATCGATGATAGTAGGAGTAGGAAGTTGTAAAGGATTTAGAAGCTTAAATGTTTGAAGGGGACTGACTTATTAGAAGAATCTTGCTATTTAAATAGGAAAGAACCCTATCTTTTTTTCCCTTCATCCAAATAAAGAAGATCATGCTTTTGTTCTTCTCTGTTCCCATATTATAAAGGCATATTCAAAGAATAACCTCCTCCTGTTGGGATCACCTTATGCCTCACCATTCAAGTTGCACTTCTCTGTATGAGGCGATCGGTCCTCATTTTGATTGCTCCAACAACAACAACGTACCTAGTGATCCCACAAGTGGTGTGGTGTTTGGGGAGGGTGGGTGTACACATAACACTTATCCTACCTCGTTTTGATTGCTCCATCGTTTAAAACATCGAAATCATGGCTTTTAGTAAAATTGTGTATCAGAGCATGGCCTTTTGCCTTCTTTTTTTCTTAACTGCTTTTGGATTGCTAACAGAATGTCTTATACATTCTATCATTTTGTGCTTGAACCACATGTTGAAATTTAACATACTTTTTGGATTGCTAGTTTTGATACTTCCTTACGCCAATTGACTTGTAATCAATACACATCAACAATTTACAGCACATACCGTATGTGTAGTATCCACCTTTTGTTATATAGTAAGTTTGTCCTTAAATGGTAAATTGAGATGAAATTATTGCCCTTCTATGAAGGTACGGTTATCCATAATGTTTGGATGGGGTGCAAGGAGGAGTGACAACTCCAAGTACTATGAGGTTCTTGGTGTTTCGAAGAATTCCAGTCAAGATGAACTTAAGAAGGCATACAGAAAATCTGCTATAAAGAATCATCCTGATAAGGGTGGGGACCCTGAAAAAGTGAGTTGTCCCTTCTCGCACGCGCTGTTAGGATTTTCTGCATCTTGCGATTCTAGATATGTTACATCTATACCAAGGGAACCTTTTGATTCTGATGCTTGATTTGCTTTTCTTCATTAGTTCTTTGTCCTGTTTTGTCTCAACTCAGTTCAAGGAATTGGCTCAAGCATATGAAGTTCTAAGTGATCCAGAGAAGAGAGAACTTTATAATCAGTATGGTGAAGATGCCCTTAAAGAAGGAATGGGTGGTGGTGGTGGTGGTCACAACCCATTTGACATATTTGAGTCGTTCTTTGGTGGAGCTTTTGGTGGTAATAACTATTAACGACCCATCTCCCTCTTGGGGAAGAGACCCTGCAAGAGGATGGGGATGGGGGCTGTTAAATTCCTCTTTGTTTTTATTATCTTTTAAAATTTGTGTGGTTGAAACATCTCATCTCTCTGCCTTGATTATCCCAGGTGGTGGTAGCTTCAGAACAGCAGAAAGAAAAAAGGTGAAGATGTAGTGCACACTCTAAGGGTTTCGCTGAAGGACTTGTACAATGGCACAACAAAAAAGCTCTCTCTTTCACGGAACATATTGTGTCCAAAGTGTAAAGGGTATTTATCTTTCTTTAATTATCTGACCTTTTTCATTTACTACTGTTATGTAGCACTTTGTGGCAGTGATTTTCAAATAACTGTGTCTAATGATGATATTGTATTTAAAATTCTTCTGTTCCCACTTAGGCTGTGAATCAATACCAAGTTCTCTCACTGAACATATCTGAATTGAACAAATTGGGGGTCCAATAGTAAAGAAAGAGAATCCTCTATGTATACAGATGTACTATTAACTGGTGACTGGTTCATCGAGACCTTTTATGTTTCTTCGCGCTATTCCTTTTCTTCTTTTGATGTCTCTCTCCACTGATCCTGTCTTAACAAACTTTAGATTGTAATATAATTGTCGAAGCGTTAGTTTTTGATTTATGCCAACTAAACCTGGACATCATTGATGGGTTGGTCCTTGTGTAGTTGATTCAATACTTTCGAGCCCTCTCTTAATTTTGTTACTACAGTTGGTTGCATGTATTCCTGAGAAATACAATCACCAAATTTTAGGCAGGCTATGCATTTGCGCCCAAAATTAACCACCGTCTGAACAGATGTCTGACACAGAGTACTTAGATACTTTTGGAATTCTTTGAATTTTGACATCCTTCTATAGGAAAAATTGGTTACTAATTTTCTGCTACTTTTCTCTCTGTAACAAAATGATATCTTTTTATAGGATAAATTAATCTATTGTTGTAGACAATAACATATATTATAGCAGGTTTTGGTCCAATAATTTGAGTAAGAGCCTATTTCGATTGGCTTTTGGCTTTTCAGTTATAAGTCAAAAAGCGTAAGTTAGATATCCTAACTTATGGCTTTTGGCTTATTTCATCATTTTGGCTTATTTTCATCATTTTAGTTAAAAATCAAGTGCTTATAAGAACTTTCTAAAGTCATCCAAATACTCCAAAAAGTGCTTAAAAGCTATTTTGACTTACCAGCACCTAAAATAAGTCAATCCAAACAGGCTCTAAATTCTATTTTCTTGGCTATTTCCACTCCCTTTGGATGCTTTAACAGCATTTTGTAGGACATAGAAAGGCTTGGATCTAATTTTTTCGGTATTGAAAAATTTGAATTGTATGGCCTCAAAACCTCCATATTTATGTCATGCTAGTTTCCATTTCTGGGCCCCTCAGGATGGGTTTTGATGAGTAATTTTTGTTTGATCTATACAATAACAATTTTGATATTAGTTCCGTGTGCAGTGTACCCGTCATCTGTGCGGGTGTCCACTGAGGTGAATTTGGTGTTGCTAGTTTATGTTTCTTCTCCTTTTTTGGGTAGGGGTAGCTATGCAGCATCTTACTGGGAAATTTAACATAACCTTTTTCAGTTTGAAGAGATAAACATATGTGAGAAAAAAATAATACATTTTGGTGGCAGAAAGGAATGCAAGAAAGGCGAAAGGAGAGAAGAATATTCAGAAAAAGGAGTGTCTGATTAAAATTGTTTGTAATTACCTTTCTAAAGAAGTTCACTTGCTCCACCCCGTTATCAACGATTGGTTTACCAGAACATTCGCAATCTGAATGAGAGACTAGAGGCCTTACACAAATCCATATTTATTAGTTTAACTAGTCTTAATCGGCCTTTTTATTTATTGGGTTGCTTAACATTAACTTGCTTTATGCATGCATGCATATTTTATTGAAAATTTCACTGGTGCATATTTACAAACTGTATATGATTTACTTGTATTATCAGGAAAGGTTCAAAGAGTGGAGCTTCTGGAAGATGTTATGGATGTCAAGGTACTGGAATCTGTGTTACAACAAGACAGATAGCCCCAGGCATGATTCAACAGATGCAACATGTTTGTTACGAGTGCCAAGGCTCAGGTAATGAGATTTCCCAGTAATTCTAATTTTCAGTCTTACATTTGGAGGAAAAAACACTGCTTGTAACTATGAATTTTTCCTTGTTAATACAGGAGAGGTTATAACTGAGCTGGATAGGTGTCCTCAGTGCAATGGAAATAAAATTACACAAGAAAAGAAAGTACTAAAAGTGAATGTTGAGAAAGGGATGTTACACGGTCAGAAGATTATTTTCAACGCGGAAGCTGATGAAGCTGTAAGAGTTTTTTCGCTATGCAAATTGGCTCGGCTTTTGTAATCCCCCAGTGTACATTTTAAATTGTGCCTCAAAAGTTTTTTGGCAAAGTTTGCATACAAAAACTTATCTTTCTTCTTAAGTCTAAATTTTGAAGTTAGTGCAGGACTTTGAATTGACTTCCTCTTACATTTTGGCAAGTGATATTTCGTTTCTCATAGTTGTTTTGTGGTGTTATATGCAGCCAGATACCATTACCGGAGATGTTATTTTTGTATTACAACAGAAGAGTCACTCAAAGTTCAGGCGCAACTCTGATGATCTTTACATGGAACACAATCTCAGTTTGACAGAAGCTCTCTGTGGCTTTCAGTTTGTCCTGACTCATCTTGACGGTAGGCAGCTTCATATCAAATCTTGCCCCGGAGAAGTTATAAAGCCTGGTAATTAATGATTGTTCTTAGTTTGTGCTTTAATTACCTTGTGGCGTGAAATGTGATATTTATATATGAGGGGGGCATTTCGTTCTCTCTTGCAGATCAATACAAGGCGATATATGATGAAGGAATGCCCCATTATGGTAGGCCATTCATTAAGGGTCACCTTTACATCCATTTTAATGTGATATTTCCAGAATCTGGATTTCTTTCTCCCGATAAATGTCGTGCTCTTGAGGCTATTCTGCCATCAAGACTAGGAAAACGCTCATCTGGTATAGAGTTGGAGAAGTGTGAGGAAACAACTCTGCACGACGTCAACATTGAGGAAGAAATGAGACGCAACGAGCAGCGTCATCACAGGCAAGAGGCTTATGATACAGATGATGAAATCGATGCAAATCTGCATAGCTTGGGTTGTAACCAACAATAGAAGTGAAGTTCCCAGATAATGTGGTCTTTTAGTTGATTCCCCAATTTTGTCTAATGCTCTGTTGGCTGTTTTGAATAGTAACTAACTGATTTTCTTTTTTTGTTCTGCTTTTCAGTATAATGAAGTGCATATATTTGGATGGTAAGTATCACAAAAGGGGTTTGTATCGAAAGTATAACGAAGAGTATAGAGATATATGACCCCTTTTATTCGAGTGTTCGTATGTCCTAATTAAATTAGGATTCATGTATTGTGTTACCATTTTGAGTCGACATTTCCAAAAGAATTCTTTTTAGTATCTGAAGCTCAAATTTCAAATCTCTGATTAAAAATGAAAGAATCTCAACTATTTCATTACGATTCAAATTACCTCAATGATTAAGCTGGTCCTAAAAAAAAATTAAACAAATTTACCTGATTAGGAAGTGTGGGATCCGATTGGTATATTCAGATCCTTTTTTTCTTGTATTTGCAACTCTGAATTTCCTAATTGGACCAAAGCGAAAGTGGTTCTTCCAACATGAGATTTAGCGTAGAGGATTTGATATGATTCCAGTTTCTTTGTTATGGGCCACCTGAAAATAAGAGTGGAAATAAATGCAATTGTAATTTACAAGGGTGTTTATTGAAGAACATGGAGTGTAAATATCGCAGAAAGGAAGAATCAAAGGGTGTGGCAAGTTTGTACATTGTCTAACATGACATTTGCATGTGTTGTTTGCCAAAGTATCAACTGTTATTATTGAAAGTCAAAAACCTTTTAATTGTGTAGAAAATTTTTCATTTTATATATTTGTTAGTTATGGCAATCTACATTTATTCGAGCCAAAGATGCATTTTTTTTTCCATTTTTTTATATGTATATTATATATATCTTCCTACATGGAGAGAAAATTCATATATTTTTTCGATACAAAAGCTCTAGTGGTATATAGTATTGTGATAGAATAATTGAATTTTAATAGAGAAAGATAATTCTCAAAATACATAAACTCAATAGAAACTTCAATTCTTTTGATGTTCAATTGATCAGCCGTTTTAGATTGGGGTAGATTTTGGACTAATAGATTGCTGAAGCTTTAATTTGCTTGAGGTTACATTGGCCACTATTGAATGAAATAGAAATGTTGTTTTTACCTTTTAAAATATATGTGTGTGTTGGTCACAAATGAGTATCACCACTACTCATTTGCAAGCAGTCAATAGCCTAACACTATTTGCACTCTTTGGATGCATTATACTCACCAGTATTTTATGCTTTTGGAGCTGACAGCTAGGGGTGTTCACGATTCGGATAAAATCAATCCAAATAAAAAAAATAGAACCAAATTAACTAATTGAATCAATTTTTATTTGGGTTAGGTCTGGTTTGGTTTTAGATTTTTAAAAATCAATAATATATGGGTTGGTTATGATTTTGTTCAAAAAAATTAAATAAATAATCAAATCAAACCGATAAATTATATACATATATTTTATTAATATGCATGCATAATATATTCTTTTTATTAACAATTTTAAAAATTTTATATGTGTTTTCATCAAAATTTGTTTGTTTATAATTTATGAAAGAAAAAGTGTCCAAGGTGAGAATATTTATCTTATTGATTTTATGTATGAGTGTGTCTATGACAATGAAAATATGACTTTCTCTTTCTCCTAGGCCAAAATAATGAATTTTGAAGCTTTAATAAGAGTAACTTCAATGATTGAAATTTCTATAATGTCTCATTCTAACTATTTTCGTTTTAAAATGGATTGTTGTCACTTTTTTCATATTTTAAATGAGTCAGTTTCTTTTACTTTTTTATGGTTAATAACCGAATAATCAAAATCGATAACAATCAAATCGATAAATATATATTATATTTGGTTTGGTTTTGATAATTTTAAAACTGTCAAAGTTGGTTTAATTTTGATTTTGACCAATAACCAATCTAAACCAACCCGTGAACACCTCCAACGACAGTGTTGTATCTTGGCATGGTATGTTGTCTAGAAACACGAATTATGATTCGGAGCAAGAGAGAAATTCAATGGCCCATGAATTTTGTTTCACTCTGTGCATTGTGCTATAAAAAACTTACATTTATGATGTATATTTTAATTTTTCATATTTTCCTACTTTAATTACATTTAGCAATTTTAAGGGGTTCCGCTTTGAAATTAAGGCCTACTCACACTTATACTAATTTATTCAATTTTAATTTGTTGGGCCTCGTAGGGCATAGTACATCTAGTATAAGAGAAATATAAATGTGAACACACTTGTAGGTTTTTGGTGGATAAATATCGGTTTGCTTTTCTTAGGTCAGTAAATACTAATACCATCTACTAAAGTCACCAAATTTATTAGAGCATTTAATTTATTAGTGTGTATATGAGTTTGACCCAAAAAGTATTAATTTCTAAATTTTATTGGACCAATACTTTATTGATTTATTTATTTATGATTTTAGGATATTTTTTCATATATTTTTATATATATATTTTTTTAAAAATATTAAACTCAATTAGAACTTCTTTGTCTACATTGACCCTAGGCCTAAAGACAATACCTAGGATCATCATTTTGGTAAACATTATTACGGTTTTGAAAAATCCCAAAGGTCCATGTATATAATCATCAAGCTAAATAAAACTATGAACGAGTGTGTTGAAAATAGTTAATTGGGTCGGATTTATTTAGCCTGTTAATTCATTACTTTTATGTTCTTCTAGATTTGACGTATAAAAATATTATTGGATAACAAAAAAAATAAGGATTATTCATTTCACGTTGGATATGCGATTTTATGTTAATTTCATTACGAGATGAAATTTCATATTTTTCGAAAATCATGTTTTGAGAATTTCAAATCGTGATTTGGGATTTTTTTTTATAAAAAAAATCTATTAGTTTATATTTTGTAACAGTCCCATATTTATATCTATTAACCATTTACCTCACATGCAAATAAAATTTATAATTTTTAAACCATTAGCATCTCGTATATTGATTATTCTCACTAACACAAAATTTATTATTGCTTTAAATTAATTTCTACTTGAGATTAACTTATATTCACTGACAGTGGACAAAAAAATACACCATCAGTTCATTTTTTAGAAATACTTTGTCATTTATATTCACCAATTCATTATTGTTTTTTGTTAAATTTATTTATCTAACTAAATGAACGACAAATAGCTCAAAATAACAACATTGCTTCATCTTCATAGCCATATGAACGAGAATTACAAGTTTAATGTAAAAAAAAAATTAAAAGATTTTTTCATACCATGTAGAAGGACTATATTAATATACCACAATTTATATATATTTAATTTTTTATCAAATTAAAGCTTGATCAATAAAATCTTGTATATTCTTATAAGAATATCTTTCTCGCTCTTGTGATAGTGTATTATGAGATTTTATAAATTTTTAATTATTTAATAAGATTGTATAAAGAATTGAGATAATTTTAATAATTTTACAAGTTATGAGATTTTATACTTATGAAAAAACGTACAACATAAAAAGTTCAAATCACATATCCAACAAAACTTAACTTTTCTCTCATAATTTCATATCAGAATTTTTAAATGACGATTTTATATCGCACCGTTTAGCGGACCCTGAATATATAAAGTTATGACAGTTCAATTGGTTTGGTGTCAAAATTCCATAGGTTATGTAAAATATTTGATGGACGCAATTGCATGGCTCACGTATATAAATGTACAAAAACCCACCCATAAATACGTATACACGTGGATGCACATTTTTTTTAAGAAATTATTTTTTTATCGATCCAAAGTTAATACTTTCTTTATTTCGTATTAACTGAAATTTTTGAGGATGTTTAAAATTCAAATAACGTGTGAATGGTTCATCAAAGTTCAAAATTGGGTTGATTTTTTTGTTCCTTCCTCTGTTCAATATTTTTTTTCTAAGAGATAAATTACCGTATTAATAAAAGTTAATAATTATGATTTTAAAGAGGGATATGATTGTGAACAATAGGGTTTTAAAGTATGTCCTTAATAAGAGTGCATTGCACCACAAATTCAATTAATATGAAATAGATAAAATACTTTTTGGGTCGGATACATTTCTTAAGAAAACCATTATTCCAAGAAAATACTCCCTCCGCTCATTATTACTTATCATGGTTCATTTTATGATAGTCAATTTCGTCAATTTTTGAAACTAAATTAAATTAAATCAACATTTAAATTTTAAATTTAGATGATAGAAAATCATAGGTAAGATATCATAAATAACAATTTTTCTCATATTAAAATGATGAAAAATATACCTTTTAAAATATTGATCAATCAAGCCTATATAATCTAACTCTAAAAAAGTGACTTGATAAATAAAAATTAAAGAAGAAAAATGATGTATATTTTTTCTTACTTAGCCTTGATAAATACTTTTCAAATATGTAACTCTCTAATGGCCTACATATTTTGATTATGTATATAAAGTTCTCGTTGTTTAAAAGTTAAAATTGAAAGAACACAATTAATGCACGTCTTGATCATAAAAAAATAACAAAAACAAATAAAAAAAGACACAGACACCAAAAAAAAAATACAATAACACAAACAAAAATAATCAAAAAAACCAAAAAAAAACAACATCCAAACAAAAAACAAAAAAACAAAAACAAACAAAAAAAAAAAAAACACACAAAAAAGAAACTATAAAAACAAAAACAAACACATCCAACACCTAAAAAAAAACCAAAAAAAACAACCAAACAAAAAATAACCACAACTAAAACAAAACAAAAAAAAAAAAAAAACAAAAAAAAAAAAACAAATACACCAAAAAAAAAGCAAAAAATAAAAAAATAAATAAACAAAAAAAAAAAAACACCCCCCTCCCTCCCCCCCCAAAAAAAAAAGAAAAAAAAAAAAAAAAAAATAAAAAAAAAAAAAAAAAAAATAAAAAAAAACAAATAAAAAAAAAAAAAAAAAAAAAAAAAACAAAAAAATAGTGTATAAACAACAAAAAAAAAAAAAAAAACAAAAAAAAAAAAAAAAAAAAAAAAAAAAAAAAAAAAAAAAAATATACTTATTGAAATAAAAGAAAATAAAATGAAACATCAATTATTTCAAAAACAAAAAGAATAGTGAAAGGTTCACAATCAAGACTATTTTAACGTGAATAGAACATTGCGTAAAATCTACATGTTTAATTATGTACATTCATGAAAGAACCTAATTATCATTCTCAAATACTTCGAATGAAAAAAAAAGACTCTTTTGGTGGTGTGCCACCCCTATTAAAGGACATAATGATAAATCTATCTCGCGTTTTTGAAGTTTAAAACTCTCCATTGATTATCAATTTAAAATTTAATTTAATTTTAAAATATGAATGATCAATAATATGTAAGACGAGGACCCCTACTTTCCTACGCAGTGGCGGAGCTAGGTGGTGTTATGGGTTCAGACGAATCTACTAGCTCTTTCATAGATCATATATTTATACTGAAAAATTAAAAATAAAAGTACCTCTAATAAAATTAATTGATGGTGATCACGGTTAAAAAAGGAAATATTTTTCACACTAGAGTTATGGGTTCGAACCTCTAGCGTCCTCTCTTTTGTTTTTAAAAGGAAATTTAAAAGATCCCCAAACTCTTAGAGTGTGTTTTTCAAATTTTCTCATGTTTGGTTGGGGCAAAAGTTTTGGAAAATGTTTTCCAAATCAACTCATTACCCTCAAAATTAAGAAAAATGACTTCCATTCAAAAAGAAAGGAAAACATTTTCCAAATCTCTCCTCCAATTTCAAATTACATTTTTTTTTGGAAAAATATCAATTTTTTAAAAAATAATATATTTTCAATTTCAAAGTTTTTTTTTCACCCGATCCCGACCACCTCCCCCAGCTCACCCAAACCCCAACCCCTCCCAAAAAATTAATTGTGCTTTTTATATTTTTCCAACTTCAAATTTGATTTTTAAACTTCTACTCCCCCCCCCTCCTGCCAGCCCCCCAGCCACCCCGACTAGCCCCCCCCCTCAAACCCCCCAAAAAATTAATTGATTTTAAAAAGAGTAACAACAGGGTAGCGGAAGGCCTGCAAAATTGGAGTTTTTCACCTCTTTACCCCCCTCCATGCGGGCCTCCCCCCTACCCCCCACCGGCCACCCCACCCCCAAAAAAGGGTTGTTTAAAACTTATATGGCAAGGTCAGAAAGGAGGGGGTCGCGAAGAAAAATGAAAAGAGGTGCCGCAAGAAGAGGTGGGTAAGGCGAGAATAGCAAACAAGAAAAAGCAGGGCCAAAAAAGAGGGGCGACGCACAGTAACCAAACACAAACCGACAAGCCCTCGAGAGAAACTAGGAAACGCGAGCGACAAACACCCGATAACGGAAATGGCAGGATGTGGGCGCAGACGCAAGAGGGGCGAAACACCAAAGTAAAAGGCGGAACTTGAACGGGGAAAAGAGGAAAAACCACCGGGGAGCGAGGGAACGGGGGGGGCGGGGCTCCGAAACCAAAAGACCACAGAAACCCCAAGGGCGCCGGCGGCGGAAGCGGGGGGCGCGCGAAAGCGACAGGAGAGACATGGAACACAGGGGGCGGAAACCACCAGGAGGGAGCGCGAACTCACAACGATCAATCCCAGGGAGGGGGGCAAAAAAAAAAAGGGCGGAGGGAAAAAGGGGGGGGGGGGCGGAGAACCTAATGGGGGAGAGGCGGCCAGACACAAGAGGCAGGGCGGGGGGGACAGGGGGGGTGAGGGGCACGCGGGGAGAACAATACTCCCCCCCTACAACACGGACGGAAACCAAGGGGAAAACCAAATACGGGACGAAAGCGCCTGGGGGGGAGGGGCGGGGGAGGGGGGGCGGACTAACCAACCTAACAAACACAACAACGGGCGACCATAGGAGGGGAAGCGGCCCAACGGGGGAATAAAGAAAAAAAATAGGAGTGCGGGAAACCGCGAGCCGGGGGGAGGGACGGAAAAGCCAACTAAAAGCGAAAAGGGGCGACAACAACACCAAGCACCCGAGAGACAAAACACCAGCGGGGGGGGAAACACGCAGCGAACTCAGGCACGCAGGACGGGAGCCGGACCCAACCACCGCGAACCCCCCCCCCAGCCCGCTTTCTAAATGAATTACTAACGACTCCAAAGGGAACAACAAAGAAGGGGAAGGGCGGAACACCATACACCCGGGGGCGACAGACGTCGACGAAACACCGGACGCGCCACGGGAAAATTTCCAAGCGAAAAGCGAGTACCGGTCACACAAAACCCAACGGGGCAGGCGGGGGGGGGCGATACCCAGGGCAGGGGGGGGGTAGGAGGGGGCGCGAAGCGGGACCCCAGGTACATGAACGCGCAACACTGAGCTAGCAACGCGAGCGGCCGGGGGCAGGCAGGCGGAGCGGGGAGGCCGGGGGGGAGGGCGGAGCGGGCAGGAACACAAGCACACGGGGGCAGGGAGGGGGGGACAAAAGGGGGCGCGCGGGCGGAAAAAACTCCTACTGGGAGGGGCAGGCGGGGGGGTGGGGGGCGGGGGGGACAAACACCAGGAACAAAAGTGGCCAAGCGGAGAGCTAGTGGGGGCGGCGGAAACCCCAAGCACGGGAAACACTACAGCACCAGGGGCGGCGCGGAGCTGCGGCGGACAATCATCGGCGGGCCGCGGGCGGGGGGGCCGGGGCGCGGGGGGGGGGGGGGGAGGGTGGGCAAGGGGGGGAGCGGGGGAGGGGACAAATGGGGCGCCGGCGCGCGCGGCGCGGGCGCAGGAGAGGGGGGCCCAAATATGAGAAGCATGCGCGAACACCAACGGTGGGCCGGGGGGACGACAAGTAAGGGGGGCGCGGGGAACGCAAGAGGGGGTGGGGGACGGGAGGAGGCGGGGGGCGGCAGGGGGCGAGCCGACAGCACTAACCGGGGGGCGGAGTCGGACGGGCGGGGGGGGGGGAGGGCGAATATAAAACACAAACGCGGGAGAACCGGGCAGAGGGGAAAAAAGGGGCGGGCGGGGTTGAGGCTAAACTACCGTCGGAACACTCCAGGGGGGGGGGGGGGGAAACCAAAATGGGGGGCAGGATGGGCGCGGGGATAAAAAGAAGGGGTGAACATCCCGGGGCGGAAAAGGGCGGGGAATACCCCACCCCTGATGGTCCGCCGCGAGACCCTGGGGGGGGGAGGGGGGGAAAAGCTAGAACAGCGGAAGGGGGGTTGGGCGGGGGCGGAAAGGCGAGGGGGCAGGCGGAACTTAGGCGGGTGACGCCGTGCCGGGGTCGAACATAGAACACATTACACCAAGTAGGGGGGGGGGCGGCGAATAACAAAGTAAATGGGCTAGGGCGGGTCGGGCGACAACCCAGTCGAGCGGGGGGAGAGGGGGGGGGGCGGGGGGATAGGAGAACTACACGGGGGGGCGGACAAAGACCACCAAAAAGAAATCGGGCGCAGGCCGGGGAATCCAGTGGTACGGCGGGGGGGGTATGGGGGGGGGGGGGGGGGCATGAGACAACAAGAAGAGAGGGCGGGGACCGGGCGGGGGCGGGGAGGGGCGGGGGAACGTCGCCGGGGGGGGACACCTCGGGAGTAGGCCAGGAGGCGGGGGGGAGACGCGGGGGCAGCAGGGGGAGTGGGGGGGAACTACCACCCCAAGGGGCGCGTGCGGGGGGACATTAAAGCCCTCAATATCCGCTGCACAAAAGCCGACACAAGTGGGGGGAAACACCCAACAAGAAGGGGGGTGGGGAAAGAAAGGGCGGTTCGGGGTGGGCGGAAACAGGGTGTGGGAGGCCGAAAACACAGGGGGGGAAAAAAGGGGAGGGGACAAGATGTGGGGGGGGAAAAAGAAACCACGGGCGGGGGGGGGGGAGGGGGGGGGGGGGGGGTCGGGTGGGGAAAAGCGAAATAAGGACAGGGGGGGGGGGGGGGAAGGAAAAGGAGGGGGGGTGGGAAGGCGGGGGGGAGAAGGGGGAAGGGGGGGGAAAAAAAATAGGGGGGGGGGCGGAAAAAAAATAATAAGCCAAAATCACAATTGTTTCCAGGGGAAACCAGTTTCATGAAAAAAACATGTGTGTCTCGCGACTCGTATCAAAAACAACCCTTAATCTTGGCTCCACCTCTAATCCTACACACATTCCTTCACAAGAAAGGCACCAGAACATTCAAAGATACATGATACATAGTTATTGTCCAATTATATCAAGACTTTCGTCGCCTAAAAAAAGTAATGGTGGAGTTTCATCAATGGTAAGTGATATTTATAATAGTATTGCGTTCTAAATATATATTTCACTACATAACTATTCAACAATATTAATGTCCTGACTCTACTAAACAATTTCAATTTTAGATATAAACTCCTCTTAATAATTCGTACTTTTTGAGATATCATCCACTCAAAAAAAATCCATTTTAAAAAATCTAAATTTCAAACTTGAGCTCCAAGATCCTTCAAAATTTAGTGTCTTGGATTAATATATTTTGAGCTTCAACGATACACTTATCATTTGATCATTTTTTGTAAAGCAAATCAAGTTATCAAACCATAAGAGTGACTATTGATAGAGCAAATGATGCAACAGAAAAAAAGAGAATTAATTAATGGTCTATATAAATAATAATTAAGATATTGGATTATACTTGGTAAATTAGATGACTAAAGATATTTTGTTCGATTTTAAAAGGTGTAAATGGATAATTAAGAGTTGTAACTTTAATGAAAAGTTACGACTTTACAAATTGTGACTTTTATGAATCTTTTCAAAAGATTGTGACTTTTTCGATAAAGCACAATGAATATTTGTTCGCATTACCTTTTGTTGTCAATAAATAGAGGAGATTTCCTCTCATTTAAAAAAAATATTTTTCTAGACTTCTTCTATTACTACTAGATCTAGTATTCCAAATATATTTCAATGTCGTTGAGTGATTCGCAGACATCGTAGTTATAGGTATCGATACACCGTTTGAGTAAGATCGTTCTATCCTGGGAGGATATATTCTATTAACTTTGGATACTTGAGGGAAATAAATTTCTTAAGTAGACACCGTGCATTCAGTGGACTCGATTTTTTTCTTTGAGAAAAATATTTTGTATGTTATTTCTAATTTGTTTCTGATTCATTATATCTACTGATTTTAATTTTCTAGTTTTGAAAATATACTTTAAGTTTCGTTGTTTCTTATTAAGTTTTTCAAAAAATTATTCTAAGTATCTTAGGAATACATTTAACTACTGTATTATCCATTTATTTATTAGGACATTTATTAGCCTGTTTATTATCAGTTTTATCATTCTTCTAGATCTAACGCATAAAAATATTATCAGGAAAGGAAAATATTGGATTATTTATTTCACCAGATATTGTGACAAATTGTTTTATTGTTAATTTGTATCATCATGAGATGAAATTCATATTCTCAAAATTATATTTGAAAAATTTAAAATCATGATTTGGATTTTTGCAAATACAAAAAGGGATCTTACAGTGTGTGGTGTGTGTGTGTATATAAGATAAGATAATATAGAGATATATGAGATATAGATATAGATATATAAGAGTATATAATATTTATTTGTTAAAAAAAGCCAACTCCACATTTATATCTACTAGTCCCTATGTCCATTTGTTGTCCAACCTACATGTCGCACATAGTGATTATCTAACTAATATATAATTTATTATTACTTCAAATCAATTTCTACTTTACCATTTATATTCACCCAATTCGTTATTTTTTATTAAATATATTTACTAATTAAATTGATGAATAAATGACTCAAAATAACAATGTTGGTTCGTCTTCTTATTTATATAAACGAGAAATGCAAGTTCAAAGTGAAAAAGTTATGTGTACTATGTTGGAGGTTGTATTAAAGACTAGTACACGACAACTTATATGAGTTTAATCTTTTTTATTGAATTAAAGCTTGATCAATAAATCTTATATTTTTTCAAAGAATATCTATAATATAGTGTATTATGAGATTTTATAAAATTTTATTTATTTGGTAAGATTTATAAAGAATTGAGACAATTTTAATTATTTTACAAGTTATGAGATTTTTATATTTATAAGACACATACAACATAAAAAGCATTCAAATCCCATGTCCAAACAAAACTTCACTTCCATTTCAGATTTTATCTTATAATTTCATATCCTAATTTTAAATGATGATTTTATATCGCATGATTAAACGGGTCTAAATATATAAAGTTACGTACAATTCAATTGGTTTGTTGTCGACATTCCATAGGTTATGTAAAATATTTAATGGATGCAACTATATGGTTCACGTCATTCGTATATGCAAAATGTCATTTTCCTAAATTAATGTACAAAAACCCCCACATATCAATACGTATATATACACTTGAAAATATATTTAAAATTTATCGATTTTTATATTGATCGTAAATTAATACATTCTTGCTTCATATTAACTGAATTTTTGAGAATTTATTCAGTTCACAGAAAATAATAGTGAAAAATTATGATTTAAATTATGTCCTTAAATATTTTTCTTAATACATATACATTGCGTCACATATTTATTGATATGGAATAGAGGAGTTACTTTTTAGGTTGGATATATTTCTTAAGAAAATTATTCATACTATTCATTCCTAGAAAATACTCCCTCCACTCGCTATTACTTACCACGGTTCATATTATGATTGTCAATTTAATTAATTTTTAAAACTAAATTAAATTAATTTAACATGTAAATTTTAAATTTAGATGATAGAAAATTATATGTAAGATATCATAATTAAGTTACAATCCTTTCTCATATTAAAATGATGAAAAATATACTTTTTAAATGTTGATTGATCAAGTACATGTAATTTAACTCTATAAAAGTGACTTGACAAGTAGAAGTTAACAAGGAGAACAATATATACTTTTTTACTAACTTATCCCTTAATAAATACTTTCCAAATATGTAACTCTTTAATGGTTATAAATTTTTATTATGTATGTAAAATTGTCGTTATTAAAGAAAGTAAAATTGAAAGAACATAATTAATGCAGTCTTTATCATAAAAAACATCAATTATTTGAAATAAAATAGAAACATTAATTATTATAAAACAAATGAATAATAAATAGGTTCACAATCAAGTACTCTTTTAACGTGAATAGAACATTGTATAGAAATTACATGTTTAAAATATGTACATTCATGAGTAAGAACCTAATTAAAATCTCAACTACTTCGAAAATGAAAAAAGAATCTTTTGGTGGTGTGCCACCCCATTAAATGACATAACTTTGAATTTATCTGGCGCGATTTTAGAAGTTTGGAACCCTTCGATTGAACATCAATTAAAAATTTAATTGAATTTTAAAATATAGTTGATTGATAGAGGACCCCTACTCTACTACGTAGAGATGGAGCTAGGTGAGGTTCATGGGTTCAAACAAATCCATTAGTTTTTTCATAAATTCTTTATATGTTTGTGTTTTGGCGATTGGTCGGTGTGGCCAAGGAGAGTGAATGCAGAATAATGTGAGAGCCAGCAGACCTGCAGAAAGAGAGCAATGATCTTTGGAATGAGTGTTTGCCGGTGAAGTTCACAACTAAGGAAGAAAATATTTTTCACACTGGGGTTATGGGTTCGAAACCCTCCCCCAAAACCCCTCTCTCTTTTTTTAAAAGAAAATTTAAAAGAAATTTCAAACTCTTAATCTTAATTGCGCCTCTGGACTCCTGCGCACGTTCCTCTGACAAGAAATTGAATATCAAAGATACAAAAATACATACTATGTCCAATTAATATAGACTTTTCATACCACCTAAATTTATAATAGCATTGCACTCTCTACATAAATTTCTAAACTCTTGTTAAGTGTATGGAATGCGTTGTATCCTTGTGATATAGCTTGTGATGTGAGTAACGGGATGGTGATGGGTTGGCTGTCACCTTGATTAATTTTTAATGATGTGAACAAAGGGAATTAAAAGGCAAAAGAATAATTGGTTGTGTGTGATGTGTTGATAATGGAGACTGGTTTGAAGAGGCTTGTTGAATCATTATTGTTGTGAACTTGTCCAATGTTATGAAAATGGTGATATCCTTTATTCTGTAGTGGGAAAATGTCATTTGCATTAATTTTGAGAATGAGGGTGACAAACGTGTTATGTGCCATTGAGAAAGAATGGAGCAACTTAAAAAGGACTTTGTACCATTTCGAGGGGACGCTATCGCGCACCGCGATGGACACTAATTTCGAGGGACGTAGACCGTGCCGCGATTGGTTACTATTATACGAGGGTAGTGTCGTGCGCGCGATCAGATGCATAGGATGACAGATATGTTTTCCCCCCCTGGTCCCGAACTGAGAGACAGAGGGTGGGTACACTAGTCAGAATGCATCATTTTATATTGACACACATTCCATTGCATTGCACATACTTATCATTAGTGAACTTGATATCGTATTTTGCTGATCTTCTGAATGCGTTCTTTTTTTTTTTGCCCAAAACTTGTGATTGATCATTATTGGATGCTGTAGTGCGGATATGTGAATTTGTGGAAGTATTGTTGTTGAGGATATGTAATTGTGAAGTGTTGTTTGTTGAGATATGTATTTGTCTAAGTGTTGTGTTGAGCTACATGCATATGAAACTGTGAGTATTTAGGTTGCGGTTTGATTTTAATGTAGGTTGTCGTTGTGGAGGTCGGTTGGGGGTGGTAGGAGTTCCCGTACTCATCACCTTAGTTGTGTTTAAGGTTTACTTGTTGAGTACCGGTTGTGGTTTTGGTTAATCACCCATTGCTTCTACAAATTTTGTAGTTTATGGCCGGATTTTGTTTTTGTGTTGAGTTCGTGACTTGTCATTCTCTTCTTTCGAGGCGTCTTGGAGATTGTGAAGTAGTTGTTTCCATCTAAGCAGACTTCTTCTCCCTAATTATGATCTTGTTCTATTCTCGAAACAAGTCATTGAGACTTGATGTTTTTTCTTTTTGAATCAATTTTAAGAATTTAGAGACTGTACACGTGACTACCAGGTTTGGGTTGGTTTTATTTAAGTTACTTATAATTTTATTTCCGCCACTTTATTTGTAATGTTGAGTTTTAGGCTGACTGTCTTGGTGGGATAAGACGAGTGTCACACACCATTTTGGCGGTCGTGACAAAATGGTTATCAGCGCCCCAGGGATTAATCGGTCTCAGTGGACAAGGCGAGTCTATGTTAGAGTCTCGAAGATTTGTCACGGAGACGTCGGTATTTAGCTTCGAGAGGCTATAATGGACTTTTAGGAAAACATTCAAATTCTTGAATCTCTATCGTGCGTCCTTGATCGATTTCGATTCTTATCGCCTTATTTGGTTCACTCTCATTTATAGGGATCGATCGTGCGTAGGTCCCATTAATATTTGGTGTGTGGTATTAGTCTTGATGTTAGATTTGTTACAAATGTTGCAAAGTGATATATATGGTAAGATGTGTGTATCAAATTGGAATGTTCAAGAGTTCAAATAGATTGAGTTAGGAGATTTTGATTGAAACATTTTGAGGATTAGGTTGAACAGTGATTTAGGGACTTCACGAGCGTCTTATACTTTGTTTTTATGCTAGTCATTCTAGTATCAATACTGGTGTGGTGATATGAAATATCTTGAGTGGTTTGACAATTGAAAGTGAAAATGACTCTAAAAAGAAGGTTGGAAATGAATGTGATATAACTTTAAAAACTACATTTAATTAAGTTTTATAAACATATAAGGCACTACGTAGTGCATGATGTGAGTAATTTACACTTAAGTGAGGTAGGAATTTTATTTTAGTTTCATAGATTGAGGGCATGTAAAGAGAATTCCAAAATTACTACTATAAAGGTATCGATTAATCACTTGCTAAGAAGTATGGAGTGTGTTACTCCGTACTATTGACATGATTCTATAAATGAAATCACTTTAGGTGAGAGATCGAGAATTGTAGTGTATTGCAGTTTAATTATGGTCAGAAATTGGGAGCTATGAGTATAATCTCTTGAGGTATTGTTGAACCTATAGTGGTGGATTTCAAAGACTTTCAATGTGGTACTTGTGATATATGAAGACGGGATATGTCTATCGTAAGAATGATATAACTACTTAAAGAGTATATAGGTCTGTATAACATGCTAGTATAATTAGATTTAAATGTTACATTTCTATTGAGGAAACTAACTAGTTTGTTAAGTACGGGTTGGCGTGAGTCAAAAACATTGTATAAGAAATATTTTGAGGTGAGATTATTTGGTATGTATTCCTATGTATAAAGATTAATTTGTGGAGTGTATATCGAGGTTCTAAATGAGAGATAGTCCAGGGACGGGAAGATACATAATGGAAAGTTTATAGGTAAAGGAAGTCTCAATGAGTATAAAGGGTAATTGAAAATGTTAGTAAGAAAGTGCATATGAGATTGGGTTAGTCCTTTGATGTAGAGTGCGGATGATTAATTGGATTTAAGGGTCATATTGAAGAAAAGGTTGATGTCGTTGGTGATGACTAGAGCTAATAAGCATGATTGGTAATAAGAGGACGTGAGGGATACGAGTGAGGTAACGGTGAACATATGATAAAAAATTGTTGGTTAAACGATTTTTGCCATGGGTACTGACAACTTGCGAGTACTAATGATTATGATTTGCCTATTATTTGGGTGAGTAGCGGAGGGTGCAAAAGAAAGTATAGGAGGTGTTGAAAGCTGAAACACTGCTTGAGTAGAATTTACAGGGATAGAGTCATATAAAAAATTAAATAAATAAATTAGCGGGGGATATAGGGCTAGCATTCAGAACGAAGGTGAGGAATAAGAATATTCTTCTTGACTGTGCAAGAGGTAAAGAGGGGTATCCTTCAGATTTTTGGGGGCTGAGAATTAAATTTAAAAATACGTAATTTCACCTGTTTTTCTTTGATTATGATAATATATAATATCACAGGATCATCATATTGGTTCACAACTATTGGATAAAAATTGAAAAGGAGTGTATGAATGTTCATCTCGAGTATGATGATTAGTTCATTAATGGTTTTGAGTTTGATAATGAGTATGGTAGAATTTTTAGCGAAAAAAATATGTTAAGGTTGATGGAGAGGTGATCAATCATATCCTAAGATAAGTGAGTTCATAAAAATATTTAAGGTATGAGCTAATGTTGATACACAATGGAAATGAGATACATAGTTGAAATCAGAATTTGAGTTCTTCATCGAGTCTACATTTGTAGCATAAATTTTGTTAAGGTACAAATATAAGGGGTTGTCGGCCAAAAATAGAAGACTGGTAAGTGAGTTAGAAAAAATAAGAAATTTTCTTTTTGATGTATTGAAGAGTTAAAGATATTTGAAATTTCCATCATGGAAAAAATTTAAAAAAGGCGAAGGAATAATAAGACCTCTAGCATAAACACTGGATTCAGAGTTGATGGTTGTGGTGATTTTCGCCTGTGAATTTAGATATGACTATGAGATGTGAACTAGTTCGACACCTACTTACTATGGGCATATTTTTTTTAAATAATGAGTTTTGATTTGGGTGACAAGCAACGATGTGGTTATGTTGAGCTAGATTATTCAAATTATGATGGGTAACTTATGGATGTAAACGGCGATGAACTTAACAATTCTACATGGTTATTGAGGATTTTGAAGGGATTGAAAACTACTTGTTGATGCGGCGGATATATACTGTCATGATGTGTTCATATGACATTTGATAGTGCGTAGATGTTTAGCTTATAGGAAACAAAAATCAAAGTGACCCCCAAGCAATTTTTTTAATATTTTGTTACTGACGATACATACTGGTATGATTGATTTAGTTGAAAGGTGTATGTGAAAGTTCAACGTAAAGTTGCATGGGTGCCAATTCAATTATGCTTCTCGATGAAGGAAAAGATATTTGAGTTGATTTGAATTTAGATTAGGATATCAGTCTTAAGTGTGACTAGATTTATCGTGTGTAATGCTTAAATAGAAAGAGAGGGAGTCATTCTTTTCAAAAAATTTAAGAGGCTAAAATGTGACAATGGCCAAGAAGACTTTGATACTAGACGAAAATTGAGAGTAAGTAAATGGGCTTGGTGTATTGTGCTATTGTTAGTATTAAAAGTGTTAGATTCAATGGAGTATTTGTGAGAAAGAGTGTGGAATTGATGAATAGAGTATTCGACAATTAGAATGGGTATATACTGGTTGATTGTCGGTGACAAAAAAAAATGAAGGAGATAGAGTTAGATGAATGGAAAATGGTTGATTGGGAACTATGAAGGAGTATCTAGAGTTATTCAACTTTGATTTTGCATTATTCTTATGATCAACTACTTCATTTGAACGTGGTTTAGAAGTATGATCCGCACTTCTATGTCGTATGTGTTTTCGCTTTCAATATGTGAGTTCTAGGATGGATCGGATTGTACCGAGCCTGCAATTGTTCTTTCGATATGGTGACATACTTGGGCCATAATCATATTAGATATGACATATTGGGGTATCTTGAAGAAGTTGAGTGAGGTATCTTTATAGGGGGTTTTTTTAAGTGCCCACTCATTATTTTGATTATGATAAAATTATAGAAGAGCTACCTTAGTAGTAGAGTTGTACGATAGTTTTTTAATATTCGTCATCGTAGAGGTCACATCTCACTAGGGTGTGATTGGATATGGGGGACATTGGATCTAGTTTTTACTAAAAACTTTTTAAGGTTTTAGACCATAACTTAAGATATGTCATTTAGAGCTTGTGTATGGTAAGTCTGTACCGCTTGTTACGGTGGTTTACCTAATCTATCTTCTTTGGGGTAGATAAGTTTTTATTTCTCCTTTGTACGTATCGAAACGAACGATTAGATTTTTATAACTTATGCTTCTTGTAAAAAGATTGTTAAAGGAAAAAGGAAAATTTGTTTCAGATCAGCGATGATTGTGATTATTAGTATATGGTGGGGTGATAACTCTATTTATAGATCAACCAAGTATCATTAGAAAAAATCAATTCTTAAGTTGATAAGCGAGGAATGGTCTTAAAGAAGAACATCCTCACTTGTCAGAGAAACGCTAGAATATCATAATTCAGGATTGTTGGTTAATATAAGTTATTCTTGTTTCTTCTTCTTTATGTTTCGAGGAGAACATGATTTATAGGGTGGATAATATAATGACCCTTCATATAATTTGTAAGAAAAGAAAATCGTTAAATCTAAAAATTTAATTTTGCCCCTCTTGATAGTTGTCTCGGGTTCATGAATGATTGTCGATGAAGTTAATTGGAGATTTGGAATATTTGATTTATATAGTCTTTAATGACATGTATTTATTCAAAATAATTTCTTTTAATTTTAATTGGTGGGTTATTGGATCAAACCCTTATTTTTATTTAATGTCTTTACACCTGGACTCAGAGGAAAATAAATGAAGAAAGAAGGGGTTAGTATTTTTATTAATCATACAAAATTGTTATGGTTTTTAAATGGTGATTTCTCGTGTGACGGTCAAAAGGAAACAAAGGGTTTGCAGGTAGCTCGGGGTAGCTTGATTTCCAATTTTTATATATTGCTGCACATTAATTTTCTCCACTTAGTTTTCCCAAATTTTTTTTTCGAGGTACATTGTAATGATTATGTTATCATGAAGTGAGGAGCATATTGTTATGCAATATATTAGTTATATCATTATATTAATTTACTGTTAGTACGATTGTTGATGGTTTATACCATATACTTGAAGCATGTGAGATGGCTTGATAATTGAATTCATTATTGTACAGGTTGGATTATATTTTGGATAAAAATAGAAGAGATAAAACTTTTAGCTAAATTAATTGAAAAGAAATAATATCGAAACTTGACTAATGTGGGATGCCACATTATTTTGGTTGGTTTCAGGGATATTAAGCAAATAAATTTTGATGGAAAATTGTTACAATAGTCATGGACAGTAATCATATAACAACGATAGCGTGAGGTGATGAGGGGTAAAGTTGGGAATTGTCAGAAGTGACACTTCCTCTTATGCGGACAATAACTAAAATTCTCAGGATAGCGTGAATTGATGTTTAAGATTCTCTGCAACCAATACACTATGATTCATATTTTGATATATTGAGACTTAACCTTAAGTTTACACAAATTTGGAGGAAATTGCTGATTGACATGTTAATATGGCACTAAGGTTTAAGAACTGATTATAAATTTGGATGAGTTTTTGGGTAAAGGCTAAACACATAGTAAATAAGTGTTGTTAGTTTCGAAATCTTACTGTTGTATTTATTTGAATAGATTGCTTGAGTTGGAAAATCAACGAAAGGGGAAGAATCAGTTTCCCCAAAGTGAATAGATTGAATGAGGCACCGTGGATTTCTAAACTCTTGTTAAGTGTTTGACAATGCGTGTATTCCTTGTGGTATAGTCTTTGGGAAGAGAGTAACGAGTTGGTGATGGTTGACTTTGCCACGTGATTATTCTAATGATGAAAAAAAATGGGATTAAAAAGGCTATGTGATTATTGTTTATGGTGTGATGTGTTGAGAAAGGGTTTTTGAAGGCTGGTTGAATCATTGTTGATGTAATCATGTGTTGTTTTGTGAACTGTGGCGATGTTATGAAAATGGCAGCTCTCATACTTGTGTGAACTTCTCAATCTGAAATTATGTTGAGCATTAGTTGTGACAAGTGTTATGTGCATTGAGACAAGAATGGGTACTTAAGAGGATTGTACCATGCGAGGGCACGGATCGCGCGCCGCGATGGATTACTATATTCGAGGGACGTATCGCGCGCCGCGATGGTTACTTTATCGAGGGTCAGTGTCGTGCCAGAGCGACAGATGCTGGAATATATGTCCCCATGGGTCCGACAGCGGGGTGTTGTATCACTAGGTCAGACATGCATCATTATACTTGCCATCACATTCCATTGCATCAATTACTTATCATTAGTGATTGATATCGTTGTATTTTGTTGATCTTCTGATGTCTTTATTGCAGAGCCAAAAATTGGGATTGATCAATTACCGTTTGAGCTGCTGTTATTGCGGATACGTAATTTGTTGAAGTATTGTTGTTGAGGATATGTAATTTGTTGAAGTGTTGTTGTGCGGATATGTATTTGTCTAAGTGTTGTTGTTGAGCACTTGCTATGTAAACTGTGAGTTGTTAGTTGACGTTGATTTTAATGCAGGGTGTAGTTGTGGAGGTTCGGGTGGGGGTGGTTAGGAGTACCTGTACTTCAATCCCCTTAGCTTGTGTTTAGAGATTTTACTTGGTGAGTACCGTGTGGTTTGGATCTCACCATTGGCTTCTACAAATTTTTATAGTTAGAGCCTGGATTTGGTTGTACTTGTCAGTCTCTTCTTTTTTCCTAGGCCTCTGGAGATTGTTGAAGTTAGTGTTTACATCTTAGCAGACCTTATTCGCCATAATTATGGATCTTGTTCATTCTAGCAAACCAAGTTCATTTGAGACTTGAATTTTTCTTTTGTGAATCAATTGTAACACTTTGAGGCTTGTAACGTGACTACCAGGTATTTGGATTTTTATTAAGTTACTTTTCTATTTTATTTCCGCAAACTTTTTTATTTTAATTGTTGAGTTTTAGGCTGATTTGTCTTGGTGGGATAAGACGAGTGCCATCACGCCCATTTTTGGATCGTGACAGTTTCTCAATTTTCAATTAATGGATTAATATGTTTTCAGCTTCAAACAATACACTTATCATTTCACTTTTTCTAAAGTATATCAATGTAATGATCCGGACTCGAAAGGTCATTTTTGATAATTTTAATAGGCATTTAACTTTAGTTAATTGATTTGCGGGTAGTTTGATTCTTTTTTATAATAATAGGTCAAAGTCTGAATTATTAAAATAGGTGTTGGGGATTATTACTTTTAATACATAATTAATTTAGAAAAAAAAAAAAAGCGGATGAAAAACTGACCTCTTTCAAATCAAGATTCTTCGTAAAATTTATACATATCATAGTTTATGTTATTGTTAAGCGATATTGCTGGAAATTTTTTTTCTTCGAAAAGAGACAAAATAGTCTCAACATCTTATTTGCCAACATTTAATCATGAAGAGACAAATTTGCAGTAATAATGAGTGCAAAATTAATTTGGGTTACTATAAAGTATTACTTACATAAATAGCTATAGTTTGAGGGTTATTAGATTGAGATGACTATATTTATCATATTTAAAAAAAGTAGCTATAGTTTGTTTTAAAAAATGGCTAATTTGTTTTTTAAAAAAAATACAAAAATACATGAAATTTAAATATAACTGAAATCCTATTTTCTAGCCCACTAATCTGGCACTTTCAAATATAACTGACCTTTCTTAATAGGATCTTATCAACATATCAAAATGAAGATATGCATTTGTTCGTATACATTGACTACCGAAAAAATACAACGATCTGCGTTTTGATTCGCCATTCCGGAAAGGAGGTCGTGAGAATTGGTTATGTGGAATACAACATGACGGATTATTTTTAAGGAATATGCTTTCCCAAATATTCTGATTTAAGTTACTGTATTTCCTATAATTGAACCTTGATCTTTCAAAGAAGTGTATGAAGATTAAATACACTATCGAAGGTGACGACACGCCTATGGAAATACATAACGACATGGGTGTGCGCCTATATGTTCAGTTGAAAAATGAATACTCAATTGGGAGTATAGCCCCTTGTGGTTGTAATTACGATAGGATATTGTATATTCTGATTCTGGAGAAACTTCTATTGAAAGTGATGTGTTTGCAACTTGGAATACATAAGATTAAACAGTGATGATAATCCATTAGCAATTGTACACTTTGGCGATCAAACAGTAGATGCATTTGATGTTGAAATGATTTAATAATCAAAACTAACAATAGCAAAAGGAGTATATGGTGGATCAGATAACATGGATAAAAGTCGACATGAAAGATGTGCTGGAAAAATATTTCATCGAAAAAAGGTTTAATTCTTGGTGGAGAGGTCAACTCTATTAGGTAAATTGTGTTTAAATTTATTCATATTACGTTTATTTATATATGTTAGAAGAGCAACTCAAAACTCAAACCAAACGAAAATGGTTTCGCATCTCATACTCTTTCGGCCAATCTAAAGAATCACGATGATTAATGACAAGCGTCAAGTATTATAAAGTCAAAAGTTCAGAATTAAGTTTTTAACTCTGAACTACATGTCCTTTAAAGGATGGGTTTGCATTCAGATTGTCGTGCAACAATTCGTTGATGGCGGAATAATAACACATAAATTGAGGAATCATAGGGAATACAATTCCCCAATGATATTAAGGATGACATAAGTTGGACTTGGGTATTGATATTAATTACATGTTGGCATGTCGATCAAAGGAGAAGACATTAGAATCTATCATGGGGCAACATGCATGCATAATATATTCTTTTTATTAACAATTTAAAATTTTTTATATGTGTTTTCATCAAAATTTGTTTGTTTATAATTTATGAAAGAAAAAGTATCCAAGGTGAGAATATTTATCTTATTGATTTTATGTATATGAGTGTGTCTATGACAATGAAAATATGACTCTCTTTCTTCTAGGCCAAAATAATGAATTTTGAAGCTTTAATAAAAGTAACTGCAATGATTAAAATTTCTATAATGTCTCATTCTAACTATTTTCGTTTTAAAATGGATTGTTGTCATTTTTTTCATGTTTTGAATGAGTCATTTTTTTTTGTTTTTTTTTATGGTTAATAACCGAATATCAAAATCGAATCAAAATCGATAACAACCAAATCGATAAATATATATTATATTTAGTTTGTTTTTGATAATTTTAAAACTGATAAAATTGATTTAATTTTGATTTTGATCAATAACCTGATCTAAACCAACCCGTGAACACCTCAGTATTGTATCTTAGCATGGTATGTTGTCTAGAAACGAATTATGATTCGGAGCAAGAGAGAAATTCAATGGCCCATGAATTTTGTTTCTCTCTTGCTATTTGTTGCTTATAAACACTTACATTATATGATGTATATTTTTAATTTTTTAATTATATTTTCCTCTAGCTTTAATTTACATTTCAGTAAATTTAAGTTGTTCCTTTTTGAAATTTAACTGCCTAATCAACTTATACTAATTTATTAAATTTTTAATTTGTTGGGCCTCGCAGGGCCTAGTATAAGAGAAACATAAATGTGAAGACACTCGTAGGTTTTTGGTGGATAAATATGGCTTTGCTTTTCTTTAGGTCAATCAATACTAATACCATCTACTAAAGTCACCAAATTTATTAGAGCATTTAATTTAAGGAAATTTTTTAAAATGTCAATATTTTAGCATTTAAAAGGACTCATTAGCAACAATTTCAATATTTATTAAAAGGTCCATTTAGTTTTGGTATTAATCCTTATTTATGTTTTTATTATTTATTTTTAATTTAAAGAATTAATTATTTAATACCAAAAAGGTTGGAGAAATTGAGGTGGGAGAATATTTCAAAAAAAGGCAAACCTCCTTAATTTTCTCATCAGTTCATGTTCAAATAAAATTTAATTTATTTTTTTTTTCTCTAGAATTTTTACCTTTTTTAAAATTATGATTCATTCCACAATATATTCTATTTTATATTGATATATTTTTTGTATTAGTGTGTATTCATTTCAATAGGTATGCGGAATTTATCTATATAGTCATTTAAGAAAGATATTTGAATTTTCTATTTTTTTTCTCCTTATAGTTTTTTTTTTTCTTCAAAAATCCTGTATATATTCTTTCAATATATTTTATTTGTATTTCTATTTATTCTATTTTTATTTAGAATGTTGTCTCCTCCTCTCTCCCTCCCCCCCCTTCGTCTGCTCGCCCCCGTGCCTGCCCTCCCCCTTGCCCCGCCCTCCTTTGCCTCTTTTGGTGTCCTCCTTCTTCCTCCCCTACACCTCCCTCGTTGCCCTTCTTTCGCCTCCCTCCCCCTCCTCGACCCGCTGGTCCCCTTCCGTCTGCCCTCCCTTGTCTTTCGTTTGTCTCCTTCACTCTGTCTGTCACCTCCCCTTCGCTCTTTCCGCAATCCACTTTGTCTTTTTCTCTCTTTATTTCCCTGTGTCTTTCTTTTTCTTTCCCCCTCTTGGTTTCCCTTTTCTCCTTCTTCTTCATTCCCTCTTTCCCTCTTCTTATGTCTTTCTCATTCGCCTCAAATAAACTATAGAAAGTTGTTCTCTTTAAATAAACATACATAACTAGTTAACATACTTTGATGATACAAATTAGGGACAAATACAAGATTCATAACCATGCAACAGAAATTGTTTAATAAATCCAAATATTGATAGTATAATAGTGAATTTGAATACAAATTAAAAAGCATACCGAATTCTAAAAAAGAACGATAAATACAAAACAAACTAATAGAAATTGTTCCAACAACTATCTCTATCTTCGTCGGCTTTTTCAAAATCCTCACGAGTAGACAAAGAATTCTACATTGCATTCTGAATTTTGAGGACGTTTGCACACCAAGGAGTCTTGTAAATGTTCTTACCTCTTCTTCCCTCATTTTAGCAGCGGATCATACATTCTACACTATTTGTTAAGTAATAAATAATTAAAGGAATGAAAATCACCATAATTGGTTGATTAATATGAATACCTCTAGTAAGCCTACTTGGTTCAGACCCAATATGAAGAGTAAATCATAACGGAATTTGAAAAATACAACAACATTTTTTTAATATTTAAACAAAACTAAATTAGAAGAAATCTGAAAATAGGAAGAAATATGTAAGATACCTTAAATCAGACGATTTTTTGTTGATTCCATTTTGGATAAAAAAACCATCAAAATATATGACAAAAAATATTTGCCACTTGAATTTGGAAGCAGAAAAGATAACAGGAGAGAGACCAAATTAATGGTAGGAGAATTAAACAATTTGAAAAGATAAATAGGAGAGGAAAAAAAAGATATTATAGAATTATTAAAAAGAGAGATAAAATAGGAAGACAATTGGAACCATAAATTTTTTAAAATAATGACATTTTTGACATTATTGCTATATTTATAAGTATGGATAATTTTTTACTAATTATGTTATTTATTTTGACTAGTTTACTAATTTTTCCTCATTTAATTAGTTGTGGGTATTGAGTTTGACCTCAAAAAGTATTAATTTGTAAATTTTATTGGACCAATACTTTATTGATTTATTTATTTATGATTTTAGGATATTTTTTTATATATTTATATATATATATATTTTTAAAAATATTAAACTCAATTAAAACTTCTATGTCTACATTGACCCTAGGCCTAAAGACAATACCTAGGATCATCATTTTGGTAAACATTATTACGGTTTTGAAAAATCCCAAAGGTCCATGTATATAATCATCACAGCTAAATAAAACTATGAATGAGTGTGTTGAAAATAGTTAATTGGGTCGGATTTATTTAGCCTGTTAATTCATTACTTTTATGTTCTTTTAGATTTGACGTATAAAAATATTATTGGATAACAAAAAAAATAAAGGATTATTCATTTCAAGCTAGATATGTGATTTTATGTTAATTTCATATTCTTCGAAAATCATGTTTTGAGAACTTTAAATCGTGATTTGGGATTTTTCAAAAAAAATAATAATCTATTAGTTTATATTTTGTAACAGTCCCACATTTATATTTATTAACCATTTATTTCACATGCAAATAAAATTTATAATTTTTAAACCATTAGCATCTCGTATATTGATTATTCTCACTAACACAAAATTTATTATTGCTTTAAATTAATTTCTACTTGAGATTAACTTATATTCACTGACGGTGGACAAAAAAATACACCATCAGTTCATTTTTTAGAAATACTTTGTCATTTATATTCACCAATTCATTATTTCTTTTGTTAAATTTATTTATCTAACTAAATTGACCGACAAATAGCTCAAAATAACAACGTTGCTTCATCTTCATAGTCATATGAACGAGAATTACAAGTTTAATGTAAAAAAAAATTAAAAGATTTTTTCATACCATATAGAAGGACTATATTAATATACTACAATTTATATATATTTAATTTTTTATTAAATTGAAGCTTGATCAATAAAATCTTGTATATTCTTATAAGAATATCTTTCTCACTCTGTGATAGTGTATTATGAGATTTCATAAATTTTTAATTATTTAATAAGATTGTATAAAGAATTGAAATAATTTTAACAATTTTATAAGTTATGAGATTTTATACTTATGAAAAAACGAACAACATAAAAAGTTCAAATCATATATCCAATAAAACTTAACTTTTCTCTCATAATTTTCAATTAGGGATTTTTAAATACGATTTTTTATATACATCAATTGTTGGGGTGTCAAAATTCCATAGGTTATGTAAAATATTTGATGGACGCAATTGCATGGCCCACGTATATAAATGTACAAAAACCCACGCATAAATACGTATACACGTGGATGCACAAAAATATTTAAAAAAAAATTTTTTTTAAGAAATTATTTTTTAATCGATCCTAAGTTAATTTTGTATTCGTATTAACTGAAATTTTGAGGATTTTTCAATATTCAAAATAATTGAATTGTTCATCAAAGTTCAAATTGGGTTTGATTTTTTTTGTTCCTTCCTCTGTTCAATATTTTTTTTCTAAAAGATAAATTATAGTATTAATAAAGTTATATTTATGATTTCAAAGACGATAATGATAAAAAATTATGGTTTAAATTATGTCCTTAATAAGGATGCATTGCGCCACAAATTCAATTAATATGAAATAGATAAAATACTTTTTGGGTCGGATATATTTCTTAAGAAAACCGTTATTCCTAGAAAATACTCCCTCTGCTCATTATTACTTATCACAATTCATTTTATGATAGTCAATTTCTAGGAAAAAAAAGAAAGGTCAGGGGGAAAAGGGCATGTGGGAGTGTGCGGGGGAGGGGAGGAACATACTAGTGGGGTGATCTTATTGGAGGTAGAGTTTGGATTGTATTGGGGTGGGGGGATGGATGCGGGGTGGTGAGGTGGGGTTTTGGAAAGGTAGTGGATGTTATAAAAAGTGGTTTGGGGGCCGGAGGTAGGTGTGGGGTCTGCAGGTTATGGGTGGAATGAGAGTGGGAACGGGGTCCATGTGGATTGGACGTGGTGTGGATTGGGGGGGGAACAGAGGGTGGTTAAGTGGAGTGTGGGTAGAAGTTGTTGGTTAGAACCTTGGGTTTACGAGGGGGGTGCATAGAAGGTGGCGGGTAGGTAGTAAGAGATCGTTGAGGGTGACGTTAATTGTTTATGGTATTGAAATGAGGCGGGAGAAGGGGTTCGGGTAGAGTTGTCGAGGATTTTCGTGGGGGTGATAGTGGTGGGTCAGGGTGATGTAGTTTGTGTAGTGAGTTGGGGTTGTTGGTGGTGTAGTTCAGGTGCGATGTGGGGGTGTTTTGGGGGGTTAGGTTGAGGGTGGGAGTGCGATTGAGGGAGGGTGCGGTGAGATGTTGTGAGGTGGACGCGATGGGTGGTAGGGGTGGGGGTGGGAGGGGGGGTAGGGGATGACTGTGGTGTCCTTTTTGGTTGTTCTCTAAATTAAATAAAATTCAATATTTACATTTTAATTTAGATGATCGAAAATTGTATGTAAGATACCAGAAGTGACAATTTTTCTCATATTAAAATGTTGAAAAATATTCCTCTTAAAATATTGATCAATCAAGTCCATATAATCCAACTCTAAAAAAGTGACTTGACAAATAAAAATTAACGAAGAGAAATGATGTATATTTTTTCTTACTTAGCCTTTGATAAATACTTTTCAAATATGTAACTCTCTAATGGCTACATATTTTGATTATGTATATAAAGTTCTCGTTGTTTAAAAGTTAAAATTGAAAGAACACAATTAATGCCGTCTTTATCAAAAAAAAACATTAATTACTTGAAATAAAAGAAAATAAAATAGAAACAATAATTATTTCAAAACAAAAGAATAGTAAATAGGTTCACAATCACTCTTTTTAACGTGAATAGAACATTGCGTTAAAATTACATGTTTAAATTATGTACATTCATGAAAAGAACCTAATTTATATTCTCAACTACTTCGAAAATGAAAAAAAAAAGACTCTTTTGGTGGTGTGCCATCCCTATTAAAGGACATAATGATAAATCTATCTCGCGTTTTTGAAGTTTAAAACTCTTCATTGATTATCAATTTAAAATTTAATCAAATTTTAAAATATGAATGATCGATAATATGTAAGACGAGGACCCCTACTTTTCTACGCAGAGGCGGAGCTAGGTGATGTTATGAGTTCAGACGAATCCACTAGCTTTTTCATAGATCCTATATTTATACTGGAAAATTAAAAAAAAATACCTCTAATAAAATTAATTGATGGTGATCACGGCTAAAGGAAATATTTCACGCTAGAGTTATGGGTTCGAACCTCTAGCGTCCTCTCTTTTGTTTTTAAAAGGAATTTAAAAAAGAATAGATTTAATTTAAAATATTATCCCAAACTCTTAGAGTTGCTTTTCAAAGTTTTCAATGTTTTGGTTGGGCAAAAGTTTCTGGAAATTGTTTTCCAATCAATTTCCATTATCCTCAAATTAAGGAAAATGACTTCCATTCAAAATAAAGGAAAAACTTTTCCAAATCTCTCCTCCAATTGCATTACTTTTTTTGAAAAATATAATCTAAAAAAACATAATATATTTTCAATTCAAAAATGTTTTTTTTTCACCCTATCCCTTCCATCCGCCCCCCCCCCAGCCCCCCCAACCCCCACCTCCCCCAAAAATTAATTTTGCTTTTTAATAATTTTTTCACTTCCAAGTTTTTATTTTAAACTCTACCTCCCCCCCGAAGGAGAAGTTGCCGAGCTCCCGCCCTCCCCCCGCCTCCTATCCCCCCCCCCTCCAACCCCCCAAAAATTAATTTTGCCTTTTAAAAAATTTATCAACTCAAATTTTTATTTTTCACTCTTACTAATTAATATATTTAATTAAAAAACCCTCCCCTGCCTCCCCCCACTACCCCCCCTGCCCCCACCCCACCCCCAAAAACAATTAGTTTTAAAAATTATTTTAAATTTCATAATTATTTTTTACTCTAATAAAAATAAAAAGATGTTTCCAAAAATATTGTTCATTCATAAATCAAACACTCAAAACTATTTCTACTCCCAACCAACATGAGAAATAAGTTTCAAAATCAATTATTGTTCCAGAAAACATTTTCAATGAAAAACATTTTCCTTCGTACCAAACACACCCTTAATCTTGGCTCCACCTCTACTCCTACATACATTCCTCTCACAAGAAGCAGAACATCAAAGATACATGATACATAGCTATTGTCCAATTAATATCAACTTTTCGTACCGCCTAAAAATGTAATGGTGGAGTTTCATCGATGGTAAGTAATATTAATAATAGTATTGCGTTCTAAATATATATTTTACTACATAACTCTTCAACAATATTAAGGTCCTGACTCTACTAAATAATTTCAATTTTAGATATAAACTCCTCTTAATAATCCGTACTTTTTGAGATATCATCCACTAAAAAAACCCATTTTAAAAAATTTAAATTTCAAACTTGAGCTCCAAGATCCTTCAAAATTCAGTGTCTTGGATTAATATATTTTCAGCTTCAACGATACACTTAACATTTGATCATTTTTTTAAAGCAAATCAAGTTATCAAACCATAAGAGTGACTATTGATAGAGCAAATGATCCAACAGAAAAAGAGAATTATTAATGGGTCCTTATAAATTAATTAAGATATTGGATTATACTTGGTAAATTAGATGATTTTAAAGATATTTTGTTCGATTTTTAAAAGGGTAAGGGATAATTAAGAGTTGTAACTTTAATGAAAAGTTACGACTTTACAAATTGCGACTTTTATGAACCTTTTTAAAAGATTGTGACTTTTTCGATAAAGCACAATGAATATTCGTTCACATTACCTTTTGTTGTCAATAAATAGAGGGATTTCCTCTCATTTAAATTTTTTTTTTTCTAGACTTCTTCTATTACTACTAGATCTAGTATCCCAAATATATTTCAATGTCGTTGAGTGATTCGCAGACATCGTAGTTATAGGTATCGATACACCGTTTGAGTAAGATCGTTCTATTCTAGGAGGATATATTCTATTAACTTTGGATACCTGAGGAAATACATTTCTTAATAGACTCGTGCAATTCAGTGGACTCGTTTTTTTCTTTGAGAAAAATATTTTGTAAGAGTGGGGGGGGGGGGGGGGGGTGGGGGGGTGTTATTTTCTAATTTGTTTCTGATTCATTATATCTACTGATTTTAATTTTCTAGTTTTGAAAATATACTTTAAGTTTCGTTGTTTCTTATCAAGTTCTTCAAAAAATTATTCTAAGTATCTTAGGAATACATTTAACTACTGTATTATACATTTATTTATAAGGACATTTATTAGCATGTTTATTATCAATTTTATCATTCATCTAGATCTAACGCATAAAAATATTATCATGGATAACGGAAAATATTGAATTTAATCTATTTTACCTAGATATGTGATTTCATGTTAATTTTATATCATGAGATGAAATTTCATATTCTCCAAAAATTATATTTTGAGAATTTAAAATCATGATTTGGGATTTTTCAAATACAAAAATTGATCTATAAGTGTGTGTGTATAATAAAGATATATATAGATTTATTTTTTTTATTTTTTTTTTAAAAAAGCCAACTCCACATTTATATCTACTACTCCCTATGTCCCTATTTAGTTGTCCACCTACATCTCACATATTGATTATTCTAACTAATATAGAATTTATTATTACTTCAAATCAATTTCTACTTTACCATTTATATTCACTCAATTCTTTATTTTTTATTAAATTTATTTACTAACTAAATTGATGAATAAATGACTAAAAATAACAATGTTGGTTCGTCTTCTTAGTTATATAAACGAGAAATGCAAGTTCAAAGTGAAAATATTATATGTACTATGTTGGAGGTCTGTATTAAAGACTAGTACACGACAACTTATATGAGTTTAATCTTTTTTATTGAATTAAAGCTTGATCAATAAATCTTATATTTTTTCAAAGAAAATCTATAATATAGTCTATTATGAGATTTTATAAAATTTTATTTATTTGGTAAGATTATATAAAGAATTGAGACAATTTTAATTATTTTATGTAACGACCTGTTTAGTCGTTGTTGAGGGCAGCAGTTTTATTTCTGGAAAAACTGTTCTGAGTCGACTGATCCCGCGACGGACCTTCATGGCCCGACGGACTGTCCAGGGGTCTCTTTCCAAAAGCACTTAGAAATCTGACAATTTTGGGTACTGAGATCGACTCTCTGAACGTCACGACGGGATGGCAGGAAGACCGTCTCAGGCTGACTGGTCGTCTCAGCCATGACGGGCCGTCACAGACCTTTATGAATTGGAGTCTCTGAACTTTTGTGACGGAAGCAGCAGGATCGGATCTCGCAGGTACAACGGGCCGTCACAGGCTGCGTGACCCTGACTGGGTCGGATTTCTGTTACATTTTTAAGGGGCGTTTTGGACTATTCCGCTTATAATTATAAAGTTAGTGGTTTATGTTAAAATTTCAGTTAGCTTGGGGGTTAAAAGGGAGAAACCTTCAACAAGTAGTGGGATTTTATCATCTTGTTTATACTTAATTCTCTGCTATTGAGGGTAAAATAAAAAGGGTTTTAATACGAAAGAATAGAAAGACAAAGAGAGGGAGAAACGATCGATCGAGAAGAGGAAGAACCATATTTTGGGAATATAGCTTGTTTGATCGCGATTTTTCGTGGAGTAGGTTAGGTTTATGCTATTTTCACTATTAAACTCTTAATAGCGAATGATATGTTATTGATAGTATATTGTAACCCTTCTATATGCTTTAATTGTTTGTTCTGACAGATGTGGTTTATATATAATTGTGATGAAAACTAGTGCATGATGATGCTGTTGACTCCTTAAATCCTAATTTACTTTGTTTAATGATATTCTTGGTAATAAGAAGGCTTGATTAACTAAAGTAATGAGATGAGAGGATCGGGTTACGTTTTCCGACACCATGATATAATATGGATCGGAGTGTCACGTTCCGGCACAGGATAGTAATATGGAGCGGGTTTCACGTTCCGGCACCAGGCTGTAATGGATCGGGAGTGTACCGTTCCGACACCAGGATAGTAGATGGATCGGGTTCACGTTCCGGCACCAAGATAGTATTGGATCGGAGTGTCACTTCCGACACCAAGGATAGTAATAGAGGATCGGGGTTTCACGTCCGACACCAGGGATATGAATATGGATCGGAGTGTCACTTTCCGGCCCCAGATAGTTAATGGATCGGGTGTTACGTTTTCCGGCCAGGATATTATATGGGATAGGATGTCACTTTTCCGACCTCAGATAAGTATATGGATCTGTTCAGTTTCCTGCACCAGGATCGTAGATGGGATCGCAGTGTCACGTTTCGACACCAGGATTAGTATTGGATCGGTGTCAAGTTCCGACACCAGGATAGAGTAGTGGAGTTCGGAGTGTCACGTACCGACACGAGGTTATAAAGATCATGACCTTGAACTCTTTAATATACTCAATCCAAAGAACATGTTTCCCAAAAGAGCATGGTGTGGAAGCCTGAGTCCCTCCTGGATGTGGTTGTTGATTGTTATAAATGATTTTTATCTTGTTTGCTATCACCTTTTAAGAATATTTAGTTTGTTTTAGATATTATCGAAATATATGCTTTCTATTTTGAGTTGGCCGATGATACCTACTTTAGTACTCGTGTTTGTACTGACGGCCCTACTTGTACTTGTTTTTCTTGTTATTTGTGGAGTGCAGGCAACGTACCATCGTCTTCACCTCAACCGGCAACTCGACCTCTTCATCACGTCGGAACCTCAGGGTGAGCTATGCTTCTAGCTGGACTGGATCATCTTCTTCATGTCTTGATGCCTTGAATTTCCGGCATGACTATCTTTTTACTTATTTACTTCTTAGATACTCTTAGATTATTAATTTGAGATGATGTTCTTGTGGTGATGACTTCCAGATTTTTGGGGATACTATTGATAAATTTTGAGAGTTTTTACTTTGATTTCGTTAATGAGTTTTAAGTCTCCGCCTCAGATTTTGTTCAAAATGGGTTAAAATATTGGGGTTTAGATGGTTTGGTTCGCTCATATAGTAAGGATAAGTGTGGGTGCCACTCGCGACCCGTTTTGGGTCGTGACATTTTACAAGTTATGAGATTTTTATATTTATAAGAAACATACAATATAAAAAACATTCAAATCACATGTCCAAACAAAACTTTACTTCCATTTCAGATTTTATCTTATAATTTCATATCATAATTTTAAATGATGATTTTATATTGCATGATTAAACGGGTCTAGATATATAAAGTTACGTACAATTCAATTGGTTTGTTATCGACATTCCATAGGTTATGTAAAATATTTAATGGATGCACTATATGGGTTCNTTTCACATGTCATATCTTGAAAAGTTATGTGATTTTGGGCAGACTTACAGTTATATTTAAAATTTAATGCATTAGTTGGAAGTGTTTAATACGTAATTCAGATTCTGCAATAAAACAAATAAAATTTTTATCAAATTGTAAAATATATAAAAGTTATAAATATTGAGCGCACTATAATATTAATGTTGTAAATTATACTAAAAATTGCATAATGCGGAGACTAAATATAAAAAAAATAGGTCATTTATATGTAAGTAATTTCGTTTTATTAAAGTATCCGAATTCTTACAAAAATAAGGCATTTTGGTAAAATTTGATTATTATAGGGATAGATGTAATCAGGCAGAACTTTAATTAAAAATGGTTACTAATATGATTAAGTTGTTGTTATCAGTTCAAGTGTAATAAGGAATTGGAACAGAAATTGAAGTGATTTCCACAAACACGAGTACGTTTTTTTCCTTCAACAATCGTCCTAAATCTCTAATTAAATATAATTTTAATTTTCAAATTGTGAAAAACCTTGCTTCCCTTCTTTGAAAAAAACAGTAAAAGTTTGATGCAAACATTTGGAAAACAATTCGTACAGATTCGAAATAAAATATTGCGGTCTGTTAAGGCATATGGATCATGGAAAAGGTGAGTTAGATCAAGTGATACAGAAGTGATGTGCTAGTATGGAGAAAATATTTCATCATATCTTATTTGATAATTGGCAGCTGAAGTGGGTATGTGAATTGAAAAAAAAAGATCGGACATGGCATTGACATGAAGAACAGAGGTAGAATGCGGGATGTATCCACGATACATTGGTAAATACCAAAAAAGTGATGAAGAGATTAAAATTTTGATGCAAAACGGTGCAGTTGTGTGTGTGAAGGTGAATAAATGGGAAGCAACAGGTACTTTCGTCACGAATGATTCGTGATGTTGCTTTAAGAAGTATTATGCCTTCATGTTACTAATGTCAAATGTGATACTGTATGAAGATTTTAGGTTATATAATGAGCAGTAATTGAAAAAGGATGTTTTTATTCTTAATTTTTATCAAGTAGTTTGGTATACATTTTTGTGTCTACTACTAATTGTTTGTAACTTTTGTAGGGACGAATGTAGTACCAATAGATGGATGTCAAATTAAAAGAGAACATGTCAAAAATGTATCATTTCAAGCAATGATATATCATATACATAATATCTTTTTCTAAATTTTGTATCTACTAATAATAGAGTATCAGATGTTGTATTTTATTACCAATAATATATATAATATACAATTTGGATAGGTGTGGACGCAATTGTGTTGCAGCAATAATAATTTTTTGAAATTTTAAGTAAACTTACAATTTAAAGTTAATTTGGTATCACAATGTGCATTTGATACTTAATATATTTTGTAATTTGACATGAGTTTTACTAAATCGTTTCAATGTCAGAGGTGTGAAGAACCTACGTATCTTATACATGATAATGATTGAATATTATCTGTTGTAATTGTACCGTCTATGAGATATAATTCTGCACCATGGTGTGTGAAAATAAAAATTTGGATTTGTGAAAACAATTGTATCATATACTTAATAATTTGTAAAAAATTTAGATGCGTTCAACTGTATATAAGTTGAAGTGATATGTATAGTACTTATAATATAAAAAAAATAATAACGTATTAAAATATGTTGAAAATGAATTTAAAAGCGACATAAAAATTATGGACATAAAAACTCTTCAAATTTAGAAGTATGAATTACTTAGAAATATAATGTTGACCTGGGAAGGAATACACCGAAACACTTAAGGTATCTTTAAAACAATAAACTTATCTTGATTGAAGGTCAGTAAATAAACTACTATTCTACATTAATCAGTTCATCATCTGCCAATGGAATGAAGACACCCTTAAGCTGGTAGGATCACCTCTCGTACATGTATTGTGCCTGGCCTTGTCTGTATCTTATTGCCATAATAGTGCATCTCTTGACGAAGATAGTCACTTCGAAAAGGGACGATGAACCTTCATTTCATCAGCTAAACCATTCAACAAAAGCCGCTAATACATTCGCAGTCAGTGCAATAGGAAAGAAGGGATTACTAGTTACGGACAATAATAATGCTTGCTTTAATTGATGGACTTAAATAAACAGAATATGGTACACAAAAATAAGTATTACGGTATCACAAGTGACAAATATAATGTGACCTAAAATTAATTTCATAACCCTTTTTTAATCGGAAAGTATACATACATAATTATCATTTAATTGACGCATGTACCAAAACAAACCTACATTGCCAAAATGAAAATTAAACCAGTTATCTTATATACATCAATTTCATGCTATTTTGATACTAAACAATAACCAATAAGTAAAAGTTTAATATCATTATGTACGATGAAATAGTTAATACTTTATGAGTTCTCTTCACTTTTGATACAATAACAGTAAATAAACAAATACACAATGTATCTTGAAAACCTTACAGTCCAAAATGATACTGAAATAAGAATATTAGATACATTAATGTTCATGTTATTTGATACTAAACAAAAACAAAACATAAAAAATACACAAATTACATTATTGCTTATGTACAATGAAATAGACGATACTTAAATGAAAAAAGAACCATCACTAGACTAAAAAAAAAGATACATTAATGTTCGAGTTATTTGATACCAAATAACAACAAATATAAAAGGTACACACATTTCATTAGTCGTTATATAAAGTGACAAAAACAAAAACATATCAAGACGATACTTAAACAAGTATTTTAGATACATTAATGTCCATGTTATTTGATTACTAAATAAAAACAAAACATAAAAGATACACAAATTACATTATTGCTTATGTACAGTGAAATAGAGAATACTTGAATGAAAAAATAAGAATCATCGAACTAAAAAAAATAAAGATACGAATATGGCAAAGATTGTTTACCATGGGTAGTGTTGGTCGAATAATGGGAGGGGTCACCTTTCAACCCTTTTTTTGGATTTTCAAATCTTTTGAAGTAGATACATGTACTTTCTTTACCGATTTTCTCTTGTTAGAACTTTGATTTGTCATGACTATCGGGTCATGCGACCTGTTAGAACTCAATTCTTTGATGTTTTGGATTTTGAAAAAAAAAACTTTGGATTAGTTAGATGTTAGATGGATAGTGTAAGCCAAAACAATAAATATTAACAAAAAAATGCGAAAATCAAAATAGAGAAGATGAGAAAACCTATTTTGGACTCGTTAATTTGGTTAAATGGGATAAATTTCTTGCAATTCAACCTACTTGAAATTGATAACTGAAATGCTAGGGAAATAACTTAAGGGCGATATTTGGGGAATGGAAAAGGTCTTTCTCTAATTTCAAAGTAAAAATTAACCTTAAGCATCATTGGATGAAAAAAAGAAATTTTTGAATTTTCATAAAAGAGTAGGGAATTATAGAGAATAGATAAAGTAATGTTGTGCAATTAAGTAATTTTTCCTTCTTTTTAAATTCGAACATCTAATTAATTTGAAAGTTTGATCTATTATTAATATAATGTAATCTATTAATATAAAAATAAAGGATAACTTTACAGTGAGTCGAAATTGAATTCGTAAAGTGAAAGTAAGATAACTGAAGTACTATACTATAGAGTATATACTGAAAATGTATATCAAATTCTTCTATTATATAGTATTTATCTAATGGTGGGGTTTATTACTGATATTATATAATCTTTAAGTGAAAATAATGATATAAAAAAAAATCAGTTCATAAGTAACTTTTCCTAGTGGATTTTGCATGTCTGTTTTCCTCTAATACGTGTAGGTTAATAATATTACTTAGATTTAACACAATAAAAAAGTAAACATACCACTTATTTTATTGAAAACTCTGCATTTCTATCCAACACACCTTTAAAAACTATTGCAAAATTCTACTTATATATATATAAGTAATTATATAAAGAGAATTTGAAATAGTTTTTAAAGGGTGTGTTGGATAGAAAGGAGAGGTTTTCAATAAAATCAGTGATTTTTTACTTCTTTTATTGTGTTTAATATCTAGTAAATCTTATTAATCTAACGGATAGAGTAAACAGACATTGCAAAATCATAGAAAGTTAATTATGAAACTTATTTTTTTTTATATTCATTAATTTTCACTTAATATATTATATAATATAAGTATTCCATTATATAAATACTATATAATAGAAGAATTTGATATACATTTTCAGTATATACTATATAGTATAAGTACTCAGTTATTTAACTTTCAACTTTCACGAATTCAATTTCGACTTTCTACTTTAAAGTTATCCTTTATTTTATAATTAAAGGATTACCATTATATTTAGATAGATTCAACTTTCAAATTATAGATGTCGATTTAAAAAGAAGGAAAAAAATAATTAATTGCACACATTACTTATCTATCTCTCTATAATTCCCTACTCTTTATGAAAATTCAAAAATTTCTTTTTTTCCTCCAATGATGCTTAAGGTTAATTTTCTTGCAAATTAGAGAAGAGAAGAAGACCTTTTCCATTCCCCAAATATCGCCCTTAAGTTATTTCCCTAGCATTTCAGTTATCAATTTCAAGTAGGTTTGAATTTCAAAAGAAATTTATCCCCATTTAACCAAATTAAGAGTCCAAAATAGGTTTTCTCATCTTCTCTATTTTGATTTTCGCATTTTTTTGTAATATTTATTGTTTTGGCTTACACTATCCATCTAACATCTAACTAATCCAAAGTTTTTTTTTTCAAAATCCAAAACATCAAAGAATTGAGTTCTAACAGGTCGCATGACCCGATAGTCATGACAAATCAAAAGTTCTACAGAGAAAATCGGTAAAGAAATACATGGATCTACTCAAAAGATTTGAAAATCCAAAAAAATGGGTGAAGTGACCCTCCATTATTCGACCCAACAGCCCCATGGTAAAACAATCTTTGCCATATTCGTCTTTATTGTTTAGTTCGATGATTCTTATTTTTTCATTCAAGTATTCTCAGATTAACTTGTACATAAGCAATAAGTAACGAACTGTGTATCTTTTATGTTTTGTTTTTAGTAGTAACAAATAACATGACATAATGTATCTAAAATACTTGTTAAGTTACGTCTTGATAGTTTGTGTTTGTGTCAATTTATATAACGACTAAATAGAAATTGTGTACCTTATATTTGTTTTTATTGGATCAAATAACTCGAACATTAATGGATCTTTTTTTGTTTAGTTAGTGATGGTCTTTTTCATTTAAGTATCGTTATTTCATTGTACATAAGCAATAATAATATTTGTGTTTTTTTATGTTTTTGTTTTTGTTAGTATCAAACTAACATGAACATTAATGTATCTAATTCTTATTGTCAGTATCATTTGAGACGGTAGGTTTTCAAGTACAGTTGTGTATTGTTTATTATTTGTTATTGTATCAAAAGTGAAGAGGAGAACTCATTAAAGTATTGAACTATTTCATCGTACAGAATGAATATGAAAACTGTGTACCGTTTAGTTTGTTTATGTGTTTAGTTATCAAATAGAGATCGAACATTGATGTATATAAGATAACTGTTTAATTTTCATTTTGGCATGTAGGTTTGTTTGGTACAGTGCGTCATATTAAATGATAATTATGTATGATACTTATAAGATTAAAAAGGGTTATGAGAATTATATTTAGGTCACATTATATTTGTCACTTTTGATACAGTATAATTGATTTTGTGTACCATTATTCGTGTTATTTAGTATCAATTAAAGCAAGCATTATTATATGTCAGTAATAGTGAATCTTCTTTCTATTTGCACTGACTGCGAAATGTATGTAGCTGCTTTTGTTGAATGTTTTAGCGATGAAATGAAGGTCTCATCGATCCCTTTTCGAAGTGACTATCTTCGCTCAAGATATGCAACACTATTATGGAAATAAGATACAGACAAGGCCAAGGCAAAATACATTAACGAGAATGATGATCCTACCAAGACTTAAGGGTGTCTTCATTCCATTGGCAGATGATGAACTGATTAATGTAGAATAGTAGTTTATTTACTGACCTTCAATCAAGATAAGTTTATGTTTAAGATACCTTAGTGTGGTGTATTCCTTCCAAGGCAGGTCAACATTAGATTTTAAGTAATTCATTTACTTCTAAAGTTGAAAGAGTTTTATGGTCCATTAATTTTTATGTCGTTTTAAATCATTTCACATATTTTTAAAGTTATTATTTTTTTAATTATAAGTTACTAAACATTCACTGCAAACTTATATTACAGTGAAACTGATATATTTTTACAAAATTATAAGTATTGATACAATATTGTTTCACAAATAACAAATTGTATTTTCACACAAAACTGCGTGCAAATATTCTCGATAAGACAGGTAAAAGTTACAACAGATGATATTAAATCAATATCTGTAGAGAGATACGTAGGTGCTTTCAAACATCTGAAATTGAAACGATTTAGTAAACTCATGTAAAAGTTACAAATATAATTAGTATCAAATGACAATTTTGATACCAAAATACTTTACTGTTAAGGTACTTTAAAATTTCAAGAAAATTATTATGTGCTGACCACAATTGCGGTCCAAAAAAATATCAAAAATTGTATCTTATATATGTATTGGTATAATAAAATACAAATCTGATACTATATTATTAGGAGATACAAAATTTAGAAAAAAGATCTTATGATATGATATACATGCTTGAAATGATACATTTGTGAATGTTCTACCCGACCTTAATTTTTGACATTACATCTATTGGTACTGACTATTCTATCCCATACAAAAAGTTAAAAACAATTTAAGTATAGCAAAACAAGGTATACCAAACTAACTTGATATAAAAAATAAGAATATCTAAAAAATAACATTTTTCATTTATGACATCATACTAACTAAAAGTATTCATAAAGTATCAAATTTGAGAAGTAGTAGACATGAAAGCATTAATACTCTTAAAAGCAAGCATTCAAGAACATTCGTGCAAGATAAGAAAGTACATGTTTGCGTCCATTTTTCACCTTCAACACACACAACTGCAACGTTGGTGCATAAAATTGAGATCTCTCATCCAACTTTATTCGATGTACCAATGTAAGTGGAAATACCGAATTCTACCTTCCCATTTTTTTGGTTTTTATGTCAATGCACTATGTCGATATTTTTTTTTAAATTATCAATTACCCACTTCAGTGCAATTACTCAAATAAGATTTATGATGAAATATTTTCTAACCCCAATGACTAGCACAATCACTCTGTATCCACTGTATATAACATCACTTTTCCATGATCCATAATGCCTAGACAGACCGAAATATTTATTCGAATCTTCACGAAATTGTTTTCCAAATGTTGCATCAACTTGTTACTGTTTTTAAGAATAGAAGAAGTTTCACAATTTGAATTTAAAAATTAAATGTAATTAAAGATGAAGATTTATGAGATTGGTTGGACGGAAGAAAAACAAGAAAACGTACGCGTGAGTGTGGAAATCAATTAATTTCGTTTCAAATTCCTTAGACACTTGAACTGATAACAAACAACTTAATAAATTTAGTAATCCATTTTTAGTAAGTATCTGCTGATTACTCTTCCCTATAATATCAATATTACCCAAAATCCCGTATTTGTAAGAATTCCGGGATACTTTATAAACAGACAAGAAATGAACTTAAATATAATGAATTTTTTTATATTTAGGATCAAGCATTATGCAACTTTTTAGTATATTTAACATTAATATTATTAGATCGTCAATTACGTTATAAACTTTTATATAGTTTTACAATGTGATAAAATTTTGTTGTTTTATGCAGAATAGAATTTACGTAATTAAACAATTCCAACTAATGCTATTAAAGTTTGTAAAATATAAGTAAGTCTGCCCAAATAAATAAGCTTTTCAAGATGATATGACAATGTGAAAATAATCAATAAAAACTTACCGCGCCAATTATGTGTTTGTATAGAAATCTTACTACGTAATCAGGTTAATTAATCATGCACACATCACTGAATTCATAAATTTGCAGAGTTGGGTGTAAACACTTGAAATATTAATTAAGTTAAATATATTTCTTTGACCATTAAATTTCATGTCAAACACATAAAAGATACTCAAAGTCACCCATTAAATTAGAACTAAATTTATATACTTATCAATAATTAATTATAAATATGATGACTTAAATAACAGATTGTATGAAGACTGATACCACCATATAAACTATTCATTGCTACCTTAGTTATATACGAATATAAGTAAAAAATAAAACAAAGGAAGAAATCATTCTATCACGCCACGACCAAAAAATTGGATACTTAATAACATTATGAACATACAACAAATTTATCAAAAATCATGATAAGATTAAAAAGATACTTAATACAATTCCCTTATACTAATATATAAATAAACAGGTTAACATGATACTTATAAAAACTAAATTGAAACTATAATATTAAACGAAATATTAAAATTTTTTTAAAAATATATTTCTTGAGACATTAATTTCAGTCCAACCACAAAAAAAGATATCAAATCACAATTTAAATTAGTATATTTAAATTTTATACACAGTATTTACGATTATTTGATTACTGATATATACGAAAATATAAGTAAAAGAAAAACAACAGAATCATTCTATCACGGGCTTACTTACAAAATACTAATTTGAATCATATATAAAACGAAAAACTGAGGAGAAGTTTTTGGGGGAAGGGTAAAATCTTGGTAAGTAATTTGGGAGGTGATTTTCGGTGAGGAGAGAGTCATGCATTGGAAAGGTAATTTTGCTTTCCACCTTTGGTAAGGTAAATATGCTTTTTAATATTTTAAGTATAAACATTTAATTAGTATCATTGGGATAAAAAAAAAGAGATTTTTGTAATTTAATACATCAGTAGGGAATTAATGAAATTAAATAAATTAAAGTAGTGTATTTTAGTAATTTTTCCTTTAACTAATTTTTACTAAAAAGAATGGTCCACCCCATTAAGATATGGGCCACAACCCAGCCCAGTTAGCGCAAAACTTTTGCGGTTGAGTGGGTTTTGAGTTCTGATGTGAGACCAGTTTTTTCACGGATTGTCGAACAGCCCAGTGGAAACTAAACAAGGCCATTAAAAATTATCTATATATAATTAATGCAAGTATAACTAACACAAACGTAGTTAATAAAAATATTATTATTACACTCTATTAAACATTATTTTAATACACCCATCAAATGACCCATATTTATTTCTAGAAGGCTTTTATAGACATACTAAATGAAATTTAATATATTCATAATAATATGCTTAATTTACTTATCAATATCGAATTTGTTTGATTTATTATCGCATTTGTTTTTATTTATATGCCATGTAATTAAATTTTTTCGCTTCTTAAAAAATCAGATTAGTTTACCATTATACTCTTATTCAGTATTCTTGAAATTAAACTTTCAACAAATAAACATAAATTAATTTATTCTAATTAACTAATTTAACCTATTTTTTTACATTGAACAAATATAAATTTTCAAAAATGTGCATTGATATTATAAAAAAACAAATTAAAAAAACATATAAATACTTAAAAAAGAGTAAAAATGAAAAAGGCTATTTTACACTAATAAAATTTATTCCGCACAGATGTTTACACCAATCTTCCTTCGTAAGGAACCAAAAAGTTAAAAATTATTTTCGGTCCATTCTTTAACCTTTCCACTCCCTTGGGCAAAAAGATGTTTACACCAATCTTCCTTCGTAAGGAACCAAAAAGTTAAAAATTATTTTCGGTCCATTCTTTAACCTTTCCACTCCCTTGGGCAAAAAAAGTAAGGTATAACACGCATCATTAATGTCAGAAATAAGAAAATAATATGGAAAGGCAAAATGCTTCTTCACCATTTTCATTTTCAAATTTTAACACTATCACTCCTTCTTCTTCTCCGATGAAGTTCGGATTTTCATCTACTGATTCCGGCTCTTCCTCGCCGGTTTCCGGTGATACAGTTCCTGGACTATCGGCTACAGTTCCTTCGTGGTTGCTCGGCACTAGTTTCGTTTCAACTGATAACTCTACTTGTAAGTTGTACTGTGTCTTCCTATAACTGTCTGTCACACTTTTCAGTTTTTATTCAGCGCCTTCGTCAAACGGTATCTGAAAAACCTTGCGATTCTACTAATACTAGGTACTAACTCAGTTTTGTTTTATGGCAGTACTTGTTTTCCGGAATCGAGATCATAATGTGATTTCGTCATCTTAGGACACCGACTAAACTACGAACATATTGGGTTTGCGGATTCATATATCATCACTTCGCCTTCTTCGGTTTCAGAAATTACTACTACGGTATCAGCCACTTCAACTTCTTCTCTCTCTGGACAAGTATCTGCATCAACTTCTTCACCACCACAACCAACCGTCTCAGCACCGGGATTTGGTAATTTTTTATTTTTTTTTATGTTCAATGCTTAAGCTATGTGCTTCGTATAGGATCCTGTATTCGTGTTAATGAATGTTTGCTCCATGATTGATTTATTATGACTGAGATTATCTGCTAGAGGTCTCAGTCTATGTTAAGAAGTGAAATTAAAATCAATTCAGTTTAGCAAGTTTATGTTCCTCTGGTAGTGGATTCTAATTATGTTGCCTCCTTCTAGCGTTGCTGTATAGTTTTCTAATTGCTCAGTATGGATTTCACTTTACGGGAATGTATTTGGGGTTGAGTACAAGTTCCTCTTCCAAATTATTTCAGCAGTTTTGCTTTGTTTGCTGGAATGCTTACGTTCTTCATTTACCATCGTGCTCGGAGTAAGAGGGAGCAAGTGAGCCAGCCACTGTCCAGTGATCTACAGTTCCTGTTTGATGAGTAACAGATTACTGAGGTAGAGAAAGGTACAAAATGAAAATAGGAAAGTAATGTAAAACAATGTGACTAATTATGTTGTTCATCTAGCTCCCTGTAACATCACTGTTGTTAAAAGAGGCTGTAGCCTTACCTGCCATTTTGTCGTCCTCTGATTACTGCAGCTGTGGCGCATCATTGCTATGTTGAAATGGAGCTGTTAGCAAACCTGCTACCGCTATAAAGTATTTTTGGTTGAAATAGTTTGTTAGCTCATAGGTCAGAAAGAATGAGCTGTAAAATGTTGCTTTGAGATTGCCTCATTGCCAGGGAAAATGGGAGAAAAAATTGCAATGAGATCCCAGCAATATCAAGGGTTATTCTTCAATGACTAAATTAGACTTGGCATTAGTAGGAATGAATTTGAGAGAGCAATTGGAGGAGATGGTAAGAAGAGTTCCTTTAAAGAGTGTGTCCTCAAGTTATGAGCCCTTGCTTCTGTCTATACTATTTGCTATTCGTAAATTGTACCTTTTGCCCAAAGCTAAGTTTTGCCATCTTACCGATAGTTGGTAGCTTTTATCAATGAACAACTATGTTACTAAAAGAAGTTATTCATGACCTATCCATCTTTGGGTAGGATTTGTATATGAGATAGCTCACTCTGTCCATTATACTATCAGATGTTCTCCTAACTTCATAAGCTTGGATTTGTTCATGGTAGAATGTTAAGCAAGTCAATGTTGTGCTCATTTGTTTTACGACGTGTGACGTGTGTTGGCTAAAAAATAAGGGGGATACATTGCTTCCTTTTTGGTGATACATCCTCTCCTCATATAAACATTAGCACCTGCTTCTTGGTTTCTCAGGGAGAGTTTTTTGTCTTGTGCATGCAACTCCGCTCCTCCTCCTTGTTTCTGTTACTTCATCAATTTGATTTTAAACTGCCCTTTTTATATCTGCCTAATCATTAGCTAAGGTACGTTTTTAGAGTTCTTTGTTGAATTCTACCCTTTTCTTGTCTGCCTATATCTATCAGCTAAAGGTACGGTTTAAGCTTCTTTGTTGAATTCTGCAGTTCTCTTCATTTTATTCATTTCTTTGGCTGCTTTACGTGTTTGTGATTGTTCCATCATCTGTTTGCGCCTCTGTTTCCTGGCTTCTGACAAGTTTGCTTCATCATCTTTTCCTTTGATTAACTTTGTGTATTCTTAGATGGTTGCAAGATGACATGATTTTTTTCATGTAGAATATTATCTTCGAACTCCATACCAGACTCAGAATCTAAAAGCATCTGCTCCATGCAGTAGATTTCCGACTTCTCCTCCTGTTTGGACTACTCTCGTTCAATTTGGTTAAACCATAGATTAGGACATGACAGCTCTTGACTTCTGAAGAAATTAGAGGTATATTTTCCATCTTGGGCATGTATACCCCAAAGCAATGATAATAGGGCTAACAGAGTTTGTGAAGAGTGAAGATGATATGAAGTTTGCCTCAATTGCATTAGCTCAGTCTCAGTTTTTCTTTTCATCTGCTAGACATTGAGCTATTTGAGCAATGTCATGAGTTTTCTTTTCCATAGAGTTTTCTGTGGGATCATAGGCAGCAAATATGTGTTTCTTTTCGAGTTTATTTTTGCCAAGTAGCTTTTGAATTATCTTGGTTGGTTATCAGATCTCATAAAAATATTCTCAAGTGCCATTTCAATTCACAGCTTGAGAGGAAATTTTTTGTTTTATCCATTACCTGTGGAGTTGCTACCTACCTCTATGAGCTGGCGGGAGTGAATCTTGAGCCCTAGCTCACCACAACCCTTAGGAACATGATCAAGTTCTGGTTGATGAGTTGCCAAGTGTAGAGCAGATAACATCAATCATGGTTTGCAGCTGATATAGTGCATTTCTTTGCTGGTGTTTTAAGTCAACTAAGTGAAATTATTACTTTCCAACCTTTCATGTGTTTAACTTTTTTGTTTGTTTGCAGTAACTGTCCCTGCTAGTTGTTCACTCGAGCAGGATGAGGTTGCTGCAATTTTGGCAAGACAATGTGAGAAGCTTCTGTCCCGCCAAGCTCAAGGCAGAGGACAAAATGAAAAGCATGTTTCAGTCTCTCAGCCTTGTGCCTATGCAGCAACAGTACTTGAAACTACAAGCTCAAGCAAGCCTGTCGGTGATGCTGCTCATATACCTGCTGCTACTGCTGAACAGAAATATGGGGAGTCCAAGCCGTGTAGTGTTCCCATTACTGGTGTCCCTTCAACCTCCACTCCTTCAGTTCCGATGGGCTCAAAGTCAGGCATCTCATTGCTACCAAGCTCACAGCCTATTGAGAAGGAGCAACCTTGCCTTCCACCTGTCGATCTTCTGGACTCAACAATTGAAATGTGGGAGCGGGTTGTCGTGAATAACAAGACGGATCAAGAGGTCACTGAAGAGGGGCTTCGTCACTTCTACGAGGTCAGTTTCTCTCTCTTTTCTTTTCTTAATGAAGTTAGCCTCTCCTTTCAACTTTGTTTCTTTTCTCTTCTGTTTCCTTTCTTGACCTCTTTTTCTCCCTTTTGTAGGGTATAAACTATTTTTGTCTCCTGTCAGAACGCCTTCTATTAGTCACTGACAAGTATGATGAGGAGGCAAAAGTGAGGGATGACATGGAAAAGATGACCTCTTCTTTGAAAGATAAGTTGGCTAAAGTCAGTCGGAAGCTCGAGGACTCTAAGAAGGAGAAGGAGAGACTTGAGCATGAGTTAGCCGGGGCTGCAAACAAGATAACTGCTCTAACTGGTGAGAAGGACTCCATTTTGCTGGTCCAGACGATCCTTCACCAAACTATCTCCGAGCTGAGAAGGGAATTGGAGGAGGCTGCTCCTGCTGCTATCCAGAAATACAAGGCTTCCTCCCTGTACAGACAGGAGCTCAAGGAGTATGCTGCTCCTTACATGGGAAATGGGGTGAAGCTGGCCATCGAGAAGATCAAAGCTAAAGACCCCACATTTGAACCCGAGACCTACGGCCTTGGCATGTACATTCTCCCTCCTGAAGCTGATGACCAAGAATTCTCATCATCGGAAAGTGACGATGGGTGCTAATCACAAGTAAGCTTGAGATATGGCTGAGGGAGTAAGTTTATGAAATTTTGGTCATAAATGTGTTGTTGACGTAAGTGCTGAAGAACGAAAAGATCCCCGGAGCTTCGCATGAAGCTCTTTCTTTTTTACTAATATGCATATGCGAATGCAACTTTTCTGGCTACTTTATCTATGAACTAGTGTGTTTGGCTGCTCCATGGATGTTTCTGGTGTTAATAGAGTATGTATGAATGTGGAAGTGCTAACATCAAAACTCAGCAGTATATATAAAATAAGGTGTTACCAATTCGTTACTTGAAAGTTCAATCTTTGCAGTGTGCCTTGAAGTTTTTGAGAGGCGAACCAGAAAAAAGAGGCTTATTAAGCTGTGGTTTTCCCTAGGTAACCAATTTCCGTGATCGAGTTCGACTCTGCAGTTAATTTTGGTGATAATTTTCAATACATCATAATTACATTTTAAAAAATCAGTTAAGATGGTGTTAGATTATTTAGTAAGTTGTTTCCGATTTGTTGTCTTTTATTTTAATTTTTTAAAGTAATATTGGCACTAAAAGGTCATAAGTGAGGAACAAAATCGCTTAATGCATTTCTTGTTATTATCTAATTCCAAAGTTGTTAGCGAGCAGTGGAGAAGTCATAGGTCATAAAAGGTCTACACAAGAGGGAAGAAAGAACTAGCTGTTTGTAAGAATCATACAGCAAGCAAAGCAGAACCATTTCTGTTAAAGCTATAATTGCGACATGATTCCATTCACGGTCTAAGAAACTAGAATTTGACACCTTCTTGTTCATTAGAAGGTGTTGGAACACAGATAGCACAAGAAAAAAATCAACTCATAACTAGAAAACTTTTCTATAGACTTCATAGCATTAGACAAACAAACAAGAAAATAAAGCTACAATGTCAGTTTTTCATTAAACGATGAAAGATGTTGTCCAACAAAAATTTCCCAACTCAGCAACGGTTCGGTCTCTAGCCCTCTCTGCGGACAAAGTAGAGCTTACCCATGACATGAAGGATCGCAACAAAGGCTATGAGCCAAATAATCATCACAAGGCACAATTGGGGGAATTATGAGTCGGGGGAATTCATCAGGGTAGAATTGAAAGCATTTGGTACCACTGCCTCCTCCGCACTCCACCTGCTCCTCCTGTCTTCCTTCGGCGTAGGTTAGCAGCTGCTGCTGCTGCAGTCCCTCTTTGTGGTCCACCTCCACCCAAAGCCATTTCTAATCACTGTTTCAATGTATTAAATAGAAAATCCTCAGTGGGAAGAATAACAGAGATCTTTTGAAATCCTCAAAAACACGGTGAAACATGTTTAAAGAACAAACATTGATAACTAAGGGAAAATACTGTTAACTATTACATCGCCATTTTCAACAATTAGGTTTCATATTGTTATTCATCACACCTCTCTAAACCTCGGAAAGACATCAAATACAGTCAAAAATTTGCAACCAACTCAACCATTAAAGTCAAATTAGGCTACACGATTGGAACAAACAGGGTATTATTTAAGATATTAGTCAGACAACATTAAACAAATTGTGAAATAACAGAATTTTGAATTATTCACTTGATACAGATCTTTAGGAATTACAAACTATAGAACAACATACCAATGTAATTCCACAAGTGGAAGGTGATACTACTAAATATTAACTATTCAACATTATAATGCAACATTGAGACTTACAAAGAAAAGGAAAGACATGATTGGACCACGGTAAAAGACGATACATAAATGCTCAAACCACCCTCACAAAGCCATCAAAGCAAATAACAAGTTTTCGCTAATATCAAACTAAACCATACAATTGCAACGCGAGGGTGCCTGCCCCATCCCCCTATTTTCCCAAAACTCTAAGCTTATGAATCCCCATCTAGTACAAGTTCATTTGACTATATTTTCAAGACAAGATAAAGGTACATATAACAAAAATGATGTATAGTTTATTCATCATTCTAGCCCCTGCTAACTTGCTATACTGCACCTTCAGCCCAGAATTGATAACTACCTTTATAAGATGGTACAACTCAAATACAGTGCATCCAGTTTTAAGAGAAATTCTCATTGAAAGGGGTAAACTACCGCTATATTCGAGCAAGTGCTTGATCACAGAAGCAAATCTAAAGGTGGCCAAGAGTGTTAAGCCTTTTATGTATATATACAAAACTAAAGACTAATTTAGATTCTGTTCCAAGCTCAAATCATCGCATTCTAATTTATCAAAACCCTCAATGAAATCCTAGATCCGCCACTGCACTTATCTAGCCAATGAATCCCCAAAACTATCACAAAATGTTAAGACTTCAAATTAAACTTACATGTAGAATCATTGCACAATTCGCAAATCATCGCCATAAATTCACATCGCGGTTTCAAAAAAAAATTCCGAAAACATGCTAAATCTGAACCCAATAGATCAAATGTAAAAGCCATCAGATCATAAAACATCAACACAATTCAAAACTCAAAAGTCTAGATCTTCGATTTCAGATATACACTACATGCGACATTTCACGTTTTGTAACAAACAAACATAAACTGATCCAAATGAAAATTTAAAAAATTCACAAGCAAAAATCAGTACAAATCTAATCAAATCTGCAGGTAAGAAGACAAATTCATACAAAAAATTAATCAAATGAAGTTAGAAAAGGAGAAAAATACCTTAAGAATGCTGAGAATTAGGGAAAATGGATTCTCCGATCTGGAAGGAAAATGGATGAGAAATATTTTGACGCGTTTGTTTAATAGATTCTATTAAGTTGGACTATAAAGCTTTGATTTATTATACGTGGAGGAGGCCACATCACTGTGGCCAATGAATCCATGACACGTAGTCTCGAACACTTTTGGCAAACTAATGACATTTTATAATAGTCACTTATTTTTAAAATATATTTTTTTCATTTATACTTATTATTTTTGATGAAATAAATATTTTTCAAGATGACATTTGATAGGAATAATTTGATAAATATTTATAGCAATAATTATTTTTTAATGAGTGTATCTGATCAAAATATGATAAGTAAAAATGAATCATTCGCGTATTATATAACACATTGAACCTATATAAAAAAATTTAGTATATAAAATAAGAAGAAAAAAATTATGTATGATATAAAAAGATATTGTAGAGATGAAAAATTAAAATATCAAGGATAAAATTGATATTATGAGTGTATCTGTCATTCAAAGCTAATATGGAATTTTGTTTTCCAACAAAGAGCATGACATTGCTGTTGGCGGCGAGAAGTGAAAAGTTTCTGCTTTTTTTAAAAAATAAAATAGACAAATAATTTTTTAAGACTAAAACATCCCCAATATATATAATCAGTGTTTGAGTTTCTGGGCGGAGCAATCTAAAATGCTTTGAGGCATAAATGAAAGATGTAGATTCACGAGGCTCAAGTCTTAAAGGTATAAGCTTTGAATATAAAAACGCAAGTCATGAATGTAAAAATATATGGCGAGGCATGTTTAATTTATTTTTTACAACTTTTTTTGCTTGATATTTCTCAAATAGTAGTTATAATATTTTTTTCTTTACTATTGATTATTAATACTTATTCAAATAAAAAACATAAATTTTTAAAAGGTTTAATTTTGCTTATTAGTAATAAAATTATAAAACTGAATATACATAAGATTAGGCCACGTAGATTCACGGGCTTACGCCTGTCTTTTAAAACACGATATACAGGGCAAGCGAACAAAGCCAAAACATTCTCAGCTAAAGTTATAATTGCATGCATAGTCTAAGAAACTGGAATTTGGCGGCGTCCTATTCATTAGAAGACATTGGAACATAGATGGCACAAGAAACAGTTTTAACTCATAACTATGAAAACTTTTCTATAAACTTCATTGCATAGACAAACAAACAAGAAAACAAAATCTACAATGTCATTTTTCCTTTCACCAGAAAGCTGTTGCCCAACAAAAGTTTCCAAAGTCAGCAATGAGATGGCTCTAGCCCTCTCTGCGAACAAAGTAGAGCTTACCCATGACGTGAAGGATTGCGACAAAACCTATAAAGCCAATACTCATTACAAGCACAACATTCGGGGATATCTTCAATCCAGGGGAATCATCAGTGTAGAATTGGAGCATGGTACCACCTGCTCCTCCTGCAACTCCACCTGCTCCTCCTGTCTTCCTTCGACGTAGGTTAGCAGCAGCTGCTGCTGCAGTCCCCCTTTGCGGTCCACCTCCACCCAAAGCCATTTCTACTCACTGTTTCAATAGAAAATCTTTACTGCAAAGAATCACAGAAATCTGATATATTGCAACTACTCAAACCCGGTGAACATATTAAAGACAGTAACAAAATGAATTGATCGACTAAAGGGAACATGGGAACTATTGCATCCAGGCATTCCAACAATACATAACAATATGAAGTTGATATATATATATATATATCTTCTGATATTTATGCATCATAACCTTTAAATGCTAAAAGAGGTAAATCAACTATCGGTCAAAAGAGGTATAATCACCTCAGTGACACAAGGTGATAGAGAGTGAGCCTCTGGAACTACTATACCACTTCTTTAATTGGATTACACATCACTGCACTAGGTCCATTGCTGTGTATATATACAATATAAGCCAAATGGTTTGTCTAGAACAGGTATTGGTGGTGATTATACTTAAGTTACAGCAGTCAGCAGGAGCTATTAATATACGCAAGCTCGAGGCAGTATGCCTATAGTGTAGTAGCAAATCCAATAGGAGGAATGTGATCCAGGGATCTAGATATGACAGGGAAACTTGATCCTTCATTTGTTTGGGCAAGTGATCCATGGATCTAGGTGGGGGATACTCCTATTCGTGCTTCTGTATTGCTATTTTTGTACTTCCCGTTTGATTGAAGCATTAATCATTTGGCGGAATAGTGTAAGTGAGCGTAAGTTGGCCCAAACCCCACCATCACCATACCCAGTGTAATTCCACAAGTGGGGTCTCGGGAGGGTAGGATGTAGTCCCACATAAGTCTGTTTCTAGGTTTGAGAAGCATAGTCAGCCAACTTTGTGACTTCACTTACTTCAAGCATTACAAAGGAATAACATTCCATTATCTAGACGCCCTCGAAGGAGAGGTTCCATGAACTTCTTCCTCCAAAGGTCAACAATAAAATGAGAGGTCACTTGAGATAGTATGGTCATGGAGAGTCGATGTGAAGGTATAAACTTGGAAGGAAATTGTCTCGATGGAACTAAAATTTCTTGGGATTCACATAGACTTACCGGACACAGACTATGCAATAAAAATGGTGTATCGATTATTCATCATTCTTGCTCCCATGAACTTCTATACTGCACCTTTGACCTAGAATTGCTAACTACAACTGGTACAATTCAAATACAAGCAAATACTTGTTATAACAACAACTACACTAACTACTCAAATGAAGCCTAAAATCTAAGGTCACAAAATGTTTATGCATAGTTTTCTTTTAGGGTGGCTGCGGTGTCCGAGTTTTAAGCATGAAGTAAACTTACATGTACCCAATTTAGGGAAGAAATACACTAATTTAATATTCTCATTATCACCACAAATTTCAAGAGTCGTAGAATCAGTAAACAATTTGCAAATCATCAGTACAAATTCAACTTCATTTTCCTATCATCTGGACAAGAACCCTACCCTACCAGACCTTCGGGCTGACCCAGTGGTTTGAGCTTGGGACTTCCACGTGGTCTCAAGTTTAAAACCCCTTGTCAGCGAAAGCAAGGACTTACCTTCTGGGTCGAGCTTGTCCAGGCTTGCCTAGTGCGGATTATGGACAAGAACCCTACCCTACCGGATCTTCAGGCTGACCCAGTGGTTTGAGCTTGAGACTTTCACGTGGTCTCAAGTTTGAAACCCCTTGCCAGCGAAAGCAAGGACTTACCTTCTGGGTCGAGCTTGTCCAGGCTTGCCTAGTGCGAATTATTTCTCCCATGTAGTTTGCGAGCTATTGAATAGGAGCGGAGCTGTAACTCCGTGTGCACCCATATCGCCAATGCGGGTTTTCCTTATCATCCTAAAAAAACCCTACCCGATCCGAAAAATCAAATGTCAAAGCCACCAGATCATAAAACATTAAACATCAACAAATTCAAAAGTTTTAGATCTCAGAAATGCGAAGGTAATTAGCTCCAATCAAAACTATAAAAAAAATCGAAAATTTTCACAAGAATGTACAAATCTACAGGTGAAAAAACACAAATTCATAAAAAAAAAAAGTTAAATCAATGAAATAAGATGAGAAGAGGAGAAAAAATACCTATGAATGCTGCGAATTTAGGGGATGTGGACTCTTTTGACCCGGAATGAATTATATTTATATAAATTATAATATAAAATTACAAATAGTATTTATAAAAGTACAACAATATCTAATATGGGAAAAGGAGGAGCTTAAGGTCAAGTTCCATTATTTACTTATAGGAAACTTATTTTTAAAATTTGTGAAAAAGGAACAGAAATGGAGCTTTGGATCATGTTTTCGAATTTACAAAGAAAGGAGCATATTTTTTAAATTAAAAAAAAGGAGAGTAGACGAGGAGCTTAAGGCCTAAGGGTCTATTTTTAGAATTTATAAAGAGAGGAACTTATTTTTTTAAATTATCAAAAAAATTGTATTATAAATTTCCATAATTAACAACCTAAAAAATATTTTTTTTTAAAAAACATATTAAAAATTGGAAAAATTACTTGGAGTGGTACTTTTCAATATAAAATTATTGATTTTAGCGATATTTTTTATTATTATTTATAGTAACACTATGTTAAATTTACTATATGTATTAAAAGTAATTATGTATGCAATATATATTTATCATAACCATCTTTAAAAATATATTATGCTTGTTTGGTAAGAAATTGACAAATTGTATTATAATTGTAATTAAACATGATTGAATAACTCATGGTTATCCCTCAACAACCCTTGTATTAATAATATATAGTGATATAAATTAATATTTTGTTAAATGTATAAAATTGTATTAGAACATGTATTAAAGTGATTTAAAGCAGTGAAAAATGTTATTGTTATAATTGATAAATATTTTTACATTATATTATTTTTTTAAGTTCCTTTACATATTTGGTTGGCTCTCAATTTGGCATGTGATCATATAAGATTTGGGGACAGAGAAACAAACTTTACCAACACAAACATATGTTATGTGAAATTACATAAAAAAATATAAAATTATATGCTTCAAAATTCAAATCATACTAAAATTTGATTAATTCTTCTCAACATTTCCCATGTGTGTGCATAATTCAAATTTTGTGGTAACATATAACATTATTTGAAAAATTATTCATAGTACTAGAATTCAACTACTTCATTTCATGATGTCTGTAAAAATTGAGATTGAATGAGTAATATATATTATTTGAAAATTGCGCTAAGAGTTCTATAAATCACAATAATTAACAACTTAAAATATTTAAAAAACATATTAAAATGTGATTTACTCTCGAAATTTCGCACATGCTACATAAATTGAAATAAAAGACGTAACATATATTATTTAAAAATTATGTCATAAATATTAGTATAAATTACCTAGATAAATTGAGATAAACAAAATAACAAATATTGAGCTTATGCTTGAATGGGCTCACTGTGTCTAGTACTCTCTCTGTGTAATATTGTTTGTTATGGTTTTTATTTTTAGAGTTAAATTATAAAAAATTTGACTAACATTTTAGGATATATTTTTTAATCATATTGATATGCAAAAAATTGTAATTTATAGTACTTTTCATGTAGTTTTTGAGTAGCTAAATTTTTTATTTAAAATATCAAATTAATATAATTTATAATTTAGATTTTACTTAAAATTTCAAATAACTTTAAAAACAATACTTACAAATAAAAATAGACTAAAGAAATAATATAATATCGTCTAAAAAGCCATTTAATAAATAGTGCCTGACCATTAGGATGAGTAAAGAAAACCCTCCTTCTAGCTTATAATTGGGGTTTTCATCCATTCATTTTTATTTAATCATGTTGCGCTTTTTAAATCAATGACTTATTTTGAAATTTAATTAACTAATTACAATATATTTGGTTTTTTAAATAAAAGGAATTATATATTCAAGCTTACGAAAAGTAAACTATACCTTTCGTTTTTTTTTTGTTTTTCTACATATTAATATAAGACAAATATATACTAAAATGTTAATCAAGATTTTTATAGTTTGACTTTAAAAATGAAAATTATGAGAATTAATAATGGAAGTAGAGAATATGTTTTGTATTTTTTTTGCAATATGGGAAGTTCTTATCGGTTTTCCATTACAATTATACGGGTGTTAATAATGAATTTATAATTTTAATTTCACTTAAAACACCTATTGAACATTATATTTTGTTTTTTTAAAAAAAACATTGTTTGCTTTTTTTTTTGTCAAGAACATTTTATAACTTTAAATTAAACAAGACAAATCTCTATATTGATTTTTAAAATTCTTAAATCAACATTCAATGTGATGTATTGCAAACAAATATTTAATCTTAACTAGAACTAGTCCTTAGTCCTTACTCTTATAAACAATAATATTATTGTGTGAATTTATACTCTTAATATCTTTTAAGAACATGTACTAAAAGAACTAAAAAAAAGAAAGAAAAGGGAATTCAAAATTAATAATATTTATGTGCATGTATTTAGATATGGTCTCTTCAATCCGGAATATTATAATTATAAAACACAAAATTACAAATAGAAAGGAAGAAATATTATTATTTGTGCCATCCATTTGGTTGTTTGAGATAACTAGTGTTTGATAAAAAGTTTGTGATAAAATTAATTACTTGTAAATATATTCACTCCCATAGGCTTTACTACTCTCCTTCCACTTGTCAACTCTCACTCCCTACTTTCACTTACACTCCTATTTTTCTCTCTACCTCTAAACTTCTCTCCACAAACCACTACTCCAACTAAAAACTAGGACTAATTTTTTTCTCACCATCCAACCTTACAACAACTTCTAGTACAAGAACAACAAACTCTCCAATGCATGCACAATCCCCCCCATCTCTCCATTCTCTCAACTAACATTATATCCACATTCATGTTTGAAGTAAAACATCATGGCTTGTATAGATCAAGAACAACAACAACCAATTTATAAGCATTATTGTAGAGTTTGCAAGAAAGGTTTTGTGTGTGGAAGAGCTTTAGGTGGACATATGAGAGCTCATGGAATTGGAGATGAAGGTGCAAACATAGATGATGATGATCCAGCTAGTGATTGGGAAGATAAGTTTGGAGGGGGTGTTAAGGGAGGTAATAAGAGGTTATATCAATTAAGAACAAACCCTAATAGACAAAAAAGCAATAGAGTTTGTGAGAATTGTGGGAAAGAATTCTCATCTTGGAAATCATTTCTTGAACATGGAAAATGTAGCTCAGAAGACGCGGAGTCCCTAGTGTCCTCGCCCTGTTCAGAGGGCGAGGACTACATTAATAATGGTGGAAGAAAAGGCTATGGATGGTCTAAAAGGAAAAGGTCATTAAGAACAAAAATTGGAACCATTAATAGTACTACTTCAACTTATCCATCAAGTGAAGATGAAGATCTTGTCCTTGCAAAATGTCTTATTGATTTAGCCAACGCGAAGGTTGACCTATCGTTGGTTGAGCCTGAGGAGTCGTGTGCCTCGGCTAGCAAGGAGGAGGAGAGAGCTAGAAACCCCATGAACTATCTAACACCATTAGTGAGACCCTTTGACAACAAGGCTAAAGGGATTTCTAATAAAGGATTGTTTGAATGTAAAGCATGCAAGAAAGTCTTTAACTCTCATCAAGCCCTAGGTGGACATAGGGCAAGTCACAAAAAGGTTAAAGGATGTTATGCAGCCAAACAAGATCAACTAGATGATAGTTTAATTGATGATAATGATATGAATATCACACAAGATGATCAATACACATTACAAGGTTCAAAATCCATGAGGAAAACAAAAATCCATGAATGTTCAATATGTCATAGAGTTTTCTCCACAGGACAAGCATTAGGTGGGCATAAAAGGTGCCATTGGATCACCTCTAATTCCCCAGATTCAACATCCAAATTTAATTTCAATGGACATATGGATCAAATAAATCTAAGATCAAACTTGAGAAAATCAAGTGATACATTAGATCTCAACATTCCAATATCACACGATGACATGTCGCGAATTAGACGAGACCCTATGAATCCATTGAGCTTTGAGGTTTCAACAGAAATTCATTTGCATCCATGGAGTAGTAATCCTAATGAAGCAAAAGAACACAGTTGTAGTGAAAACTACTACCTTGATGAAACCATAAATAAAACCAACAACAATAATAATAATGAAAACAACAACATTATAAATGGTACAATACAAAATGTAGAAGATGATGAAGCAGATAGTAAATTGAAATTAGCTAAGCTAAGTGAATTAAAGGATATGAATAAAAATTCTGAAAATCCCTCTCATTGGTTACAAGTTGGAATTGGCCCAACTACACAAGTTGGGGCTGACCCATAAATTTATATATATATATATACACACACACTATATACAAAAATTGTAATTACAAATTCACCATAAAAGATGATACATGGTGACATACATATTGTAATTTGTACTTTTTTTTTTTTTTATCATTTTCTTTTAAGGAACCATAGATACATAATCTTGTAATTGTTTTATACACTATGCAACTCTTGAGTTGTAATTTAATTTAATTTCCACTGCAATATATATAGAACTCACATTTGCTTCTTCATTCGATATGAATTTTCTAAGTATTAAATTGATTTTTTTCTCTAAGTATTAAAAGTTAATTTAGTTAACTAACAAATTTCATGATGTTTTCTTTTGCTTTTCTCTTTTATGTTGAATGTTCATGATGTTATTCTTCAAACTATTTCGTAAATAAATTTCAGAGATTGAATCAACACTTTATTAAAAGATATGAGAAAACATACAACATACAACTCAAATTTTGATAAAGGGCCGGGGAGAAGGGAACATAGCAACATAGGCACTTACTTTTGATAATTTCGAGATTGATTAGGTTTTAAAATCTCGTTATATTTTAGAATTTTGTTTCTGTGAAAAATCTTAATTGGTCTTCCTGCAATTTTTGCGGATTTGACCATTTGAGCCAGTAAGTGGGCTAAGATTTCCCATTTTCACCATGGCATTTGCAAAATCAGTGAAGAAAGTGGCTGAATTGGAACTATAAGTGTTAACTATAGAGTCTGTTGAGCCTCCACCGGAGATTTGGTTGATCAGCAATGAAGAAGCATCCTTTTGATTGCTCAGATTCTTATAGTAAATATTTATCATGTGGTTGGGCTTGGTGTGTACTAATGAGATGTCATTGTCACTTCCACTTTGTGGACAGTTCGATTTAACCGATGTAGCGAATGAAGCATTTATATCAGTTTCGTTGTAGAGACGATCGCGAAAAGTAGTGCATCTTGCTTGTCCTATCGTGTGAGAACCTGTACGATCCAAAGATATTTCAATTTAGCATATTTTCTATGACTTGATTTTGTTTAATATATTTTTATGCAAAAATATAAACCTGAGAGAGCGACCATTTCTCTGGAACTGAAACCTTTATTAGAAAAGGAAGAAATAAGACTGCTAAGATTCAAAGTTGGTGCAGGTATGTCACTATTTGCAGTACTCAAACTTGCAGTTGTTGAGTCTCTTCTTCCAAGTAATACAGTCCAACTAGGTCCACCAAGCTAACAAATCATCAATACTATAATTAGTTTTCAAAAACTAATAAAATATAATATATATCAAAACTTTGACTAATGTCCTGCTTTTTATAAAGGTCAACTTGCTTTCTTTTCCTTTTCCTAACCAACAAGTTTATTAGGTAAAAAATATATTTGCACATGCTTAACTAACTTCCATGAAAAATCAATCAACTACATATGGGATGTTCGTTACAATTATTTTATTGTAAGGCATGTCACATGTGGTTATAGCTTAGGAAAACATTTTTTTTTAATTTTTCGCGTAGGATTCATGTCGTAATTAATATCACCTAACTAAAATAAAGTGTATATTTTACTTGTTTAGACATTACTTTAATACAGAGTCTCCCTCAGCTGGCTACAGCTAAATTCAGCACAGAGACGATGCCAGCCATATGATTCGACCTGAGTTATTGATATAATCAATCACATCGAATCCCTTATAGCCCCTACTTTGGGATAGTCAGTCTTCCTCTCGTAAACACGTGATGTATCATCTAGTAGGCGACAGATGGCATCGCAACCCTACATATTCAATACTAATTATACTTTGAAAATCCACAAGATATGATCTAAAATTCAATCGATGTGCAAAATAAGTGAGGAGGTAACTCATTAGCAAACATCGTGAAATAAGACGAAGCAAGGAAGCCCCCATGCGAGACTCTGAAGCGATAGCAGAATTCACAGCTGTTTTGATTATGGAGAGAACATTTGGACATGATGAATTGTAGAAATCGGAAGTCAATTGAGCTGAGCTCATTCCAATTAAAACAAAAGGGACTATAATTAGACCTAGTAAAAAAGATATGTTAGCCATGACAAAGAAATTATTACAAGTAAAAAAAGAAGAAAAAATATTGTCTTAGTTTATTGCTAAGCACTGCTTAATGTGGAATATAGTACTTAATTCATCCCATATTTATAGTAGAAGAGTGTGCCCAATTTTTTTTTATTTCTTATTTCCATTTTTTCATTTTGAGTTTTTGAAAAAATACCAACGGATTCAAACTTTGCAGCATTACCAAACAAACCATATTTTTCTAAGACTAAATTGTAGTCAATGGAGCAAGTGATTCTTTTGATATTTTTTTTGGTTTTGCTATCCGAAAGAAAAGGGAATGACTCGGCTATTAATTTAAAATAAATGTTATAAGCAAAGTTTTATTTAATTCCAAGCAAACTCATTGGCCATTCGCCTCTATCACTGAATCTCGTTCGTCACTCTCCCTTGCCTCTCTCACTTTATACGAAAACAAATGTATAAATTATATTTGTGTTTGTGTAAAACGAGAGAAACTATATATACAAATACAAATACATATATATTTGTCCTGCACACTTATAATTACACAAATATAACTCAATTCTCTTTGTTTTTTTTTTCTTCTCTCTCGCTTTAATACAAACAACAAATTTCAATACAAATCATAATTTTATATGTATAGCACGAGAGAGATTGATATACATCCAAATTTTTTAACTCGATTCAATTTGTAGACAAATTTTTTAATTTATTAAATGTCACGATAATACAAATATATATACATATAACACTTAACATCTCTCCCCTCTAATGTCTCTCTCGCTCGCGTCTCTCCTCTCTCTCCTGAATCTCGCTCTGTAATCTAGCCTAACACACCGTAATATATATTACAATAATTAATAAACACATTTTCATAGACAAGAGACGTCCATTTATATAATTGTTGTCGGCGTTACAAATATTTTGATTAGGTATACAAATCAAATGCCTGTTGATTTTCCTACAACAAATCAGACTGTTCCCCTAGCTAAACTGTAGCTTTATTATAAAGTATTAATATAATTTTTATATTTGCTATTTCTAAAATTTACTCCAAAATATAATTAAACAAAATAAATGAGTTGGAAAAATTCAAGAATACTTGAGCTAATTCCTTTGGCCCTGAAGTTTGAAAGCATTTTTTAAGAACTTTGTGTTAAACTTATAGATATTTTTTATACTTTTAGAACTTTTAACATTAAGTTGTATTTCTAATTTAGGAAAATGCACAAGTATCCATCAAAACTATGAATGAAATTTCAGAGACACATCTTAACTATTCTAAGGTCCTATTATTTTCTGAACTTATTTTTTTTGTAATTTTGTTTATATTTTTTGCTTACGTGGCATCTAAATATTTCCCACGCGCCTCAATTGTATGGAGTTATAGAGTATGTCACGTAAGATAAAAGGTGTATAAAATTATATAATAAAAAAATTAAAAAAAATAATATAACATTAATTTAATTAATATATGTCTCTGAAATTTTGATTATAGTCTAAAAGGTTACTTATGCATTTTCCATATAAAAGAAAATGTCACATTAGAGGGAATAGTGTACCATATCAATTAAAACATGATAGTAGTATTTAGAGTTCTTTTGTTTTCTAGTTATAAATTAAATTATTTCTAATATACAAAGGTAATATCTTTAATATATTTGGTCAATTTAAGGAAGTAGTATATACTAGTTTTTTCTTTCTTTCTTGATCGTATGAAACCAATAACAATGGAGAATCTTTAATATATTTGGTCAAATTAGAATAATATACATGATTTAATTAATTATGCATTTATATCTAGAATAACCTGTTTTTTCATTAATTTATTCAATTATATAATATTTTAAATTTAGTACATGATTAATATTCTAAATAAAATTACATCATCAAGTTAAATTCACATCGAATATTAGGTATGTTTTCGTTTTTCCTAAAAAAAAATTACTCGTATATAATAACAATCCGTTAAATTATTTGTAAAAAAATATATATTATTAGAACATATAAATTAAATTATATGATAGAGAAAAGAGAAGAAGATTCTGTTATGACTTTTTCATGTCAATTAGCAGGTTTAAACAATTAGTATGACTAAATTAAACCGCGTAACTAATCATTTGGTTAATCAATTTTTTCCAACTTTTGAGATGTCTTAATGCTAAAATTCCTTATTCTTGCATTTCTAGATGCAAAAATGGATATCTATTTGACTATAAGATTATTAAATTACTATAATAATGAACTTGCAATATTTCAATTTTTTATCATTTGACTTCTAACGTCACATAACTTTTAGGCGTTGACACTTACATTTGTCCCAAAGTCAACCATTGATACCCAGTATAACTCCAATAAGTCTATTGTTTGTGGTGTATGAGTCCGTTTGGATTGAATTAAAAAAATTAAATTTAAATAATTTTTTCAAGTCAAAAAAATAAAAAAATAGGAGTGACCTATTTTTGATTGTAAACTTATTTTAAGTTATTTTTAATATTGTTAAACACTTTCTAACTTATTATAAATTAATTTTATATTTGACAAACATTTTTAGAAGTAAAAGACTGACTTAAAAGTAAATTTGACCAACTTTTAAGTCAACTCAAACATCGTACGAGTATTTAGGAGCCCAAGCTGGTTAAGGCTTGATTTAATATATAAATGTTTAGAAGACCTTTTGGTGCTTTTTCTTGTTTTTTTTTCAGGAAAATAAAATGAATGGAGAGTAGCTAAAGAAATCTGATTTTTTTTTAATTCCAAAGGAAAAACATTCTAAAAGCAAAACAACCAAAAGAGATATTCAGTGGTAATAAACTACTTAATTAATTCTCTAGCTAAGAATTTTTTATTATTTTGTTACTCTAATATAATGCATGTAGGATTATAGATTAAAAAAAATACAATAATTATTAAAAAAGAAAAGAAAAGATAGAGTGGTTAATCGATCACATTCAATTTATACTGAAGAATATTTGTATTCAAATTCTGGTGGAAACCAAGTTGGACTATTGTACGATTATTTCATCAAGACTATGAAAGAGAGTAATAATTATATAAAGCCCAAGCACTAATTAGGGTTAGATAAATATATTTGACTTAATCAACCTTTATTATTTACATTACAGCATGCAAGTTGATTAATTAAATGTTACACATTAATCAATCAAAGAAATTTATCCCCTACTTTCAAAAGTTGAACATTAATTTGCCATTATGCATTCATCCCATGCCAATTATAAATATTCTTTCAATTAAAATATAGCCAACGTTTGTTTTGTATTCAACTCAGAGGTGGAGCCAAGTTTAAAAGTTTGGGGTTCTAAATTAATTTCGTTTAGGTTCCAATGTTCAATCTATATTTGTTTTACTTTTCTAATAGCAAATATAAGCCTATAAAAAATGAAAAACGCCAGTGACTTCGGCGAAATCATTACCCCCTAGCTCCATCACTGATATTCATTCTGAACAACTGCAAAATTAGTGAAATTTTTCGACATCCTTAGCTAATTTATTGCTAAAAAGTTTCTAGTTAATTGAAATTTCTTATAGTCCGTCACTAATTTGTAGCTTAATAGGATTAACATGATTATTTTTTTATATTTAGCGATGAAATATTAGCCACCAGCGAATCTTGTGTTTTTCTCCTTCAAAACAAGAGTAAAATATTAATTCAATTTAAATTTTCTTTTGTGTTTTTATACCCGTTTATATATCAGTATAGATCTCTCAACGCATTTACTCCACAATTCCGCAAAAATTTATCATCAGCATGATAGTGAGGCTTGTGCAAATAATACACCCTCATTTTAATCATTGCCAAGACACTCGACCACTGGTTGGCTTCCCCTGTAACAATGTGTTACCTCACAGTAATAGTAATCTGAATCTTTTGAATATGAGGATTCTTTCTTCAGATGATTAGAATTATTACATTTTTCATTGATTTTCCTGTGTTATGTTCATATCATTGTACCCTAAATGACCATGATTTTGATATTTTCTATTTATCATATTTAACCTAACATTTTGTCTTCTCGATAATGACAATTGACAAAGGAAAAGTTAAAAGATGTTCATTTAGCTACTCTGATCAAAGAAATTGGTCCTTGTGACAATTTTGCATTATTGAAGTTGATGTTTGCAAGAAACATACTAAAACCTTTCTATTGAAGATACAGAAGTTAGTTAGTGGCTAGATGATGTGGCAGAGTAATTAGTTAGAGAATCAAATTAGTTATTACTGTTCCTTTTTGTTAAGCAGTTAGAAGGAGATGTATATATATGTACATGAATACTCAAGTTAAGATTCATTCAATTCAATACACATTTTATTCTTTTACATTGTTGATCTTCTTCTTAGATTAGAATATCAGAAAACCTCCATTAGAGGCTTTAATATGGTATCAGAGCAATTTATTGATTCAACATCAATGGCTACGGAGCTAGTTATTCCTTACACTCATCCTTTACTTGCATCCATCTAATGCTCCAGAATATGTACTTTGTCATGTTAAGTTGACAGGGACAGAGAATTATGGATTGTGCCGGAGGTCGATGAAAATTGTTTTGCAAGCGAAACGGAAGTAGGATTTGCGATAAAAACTTGCAAGAAGGATAGATTCAAAGCTAAGTAACATGATCAGTGGGATACTTGTAATGTGATTGTTCTGTCATGGCTCATGAACACTTTTGCTCTTAGTCTCTTGAGTGGTATTGTGTACTTGTCTGATGCATCTCTTGTTTGGGAGGATCTGCAGGAACAATTTGATAAGGTCAATCGTGTAAGTATCTACCAATTACACAGAGAGATAGCCATGATTGCATAAGGAACTGATGTTGTTTCAGTCTATTTCACAAAGTTGAAGGAGTTATGGGCGGAGTATGATACAATGGTGATATTTCCGAGTTGTATCGAAGGATTATGTTGAGCATTTGAGACAACAATGGCTGATTCAATTCCTTGAGGATTGAACGAATCACATTCTCAGGCGAGAAGGCAAATTTTAATGAAAACAACTGAACTAACTCTTAATCAAGCATATGCTATGATAAAAGAGGAGGAAACAGAAATATGATATGGATCACAATGCTATGGGGATGAAAACTTTATTGAATGACACGATGTCACATCTTTTTTGACTGCTAAACAACCTTCAAAACCTAGATACAAGAATCCTAATACATTTTGTGATCACTATAAGTCAAAAGGTCATATGAGGGGTGATTGTTTTCAGCTTGTAGGATATCCTCCTTGGTTTAAAGGGAATAAGAAAGAGGGATGCAATGTGCAATACAATACACCTATTACCTCTTAGAATCCTCAATTGTTTAATTTTGAATATGGTGTTCATAATACAGGCCATATGGTTGCACCTTCTTGTGGAAACTTATCTTTTCCTCAGAATCATAATGCAGGAGAGGTCTGTACACATGGTGGAGAACATGGTCAATCTGGTGATTCTACCTATTTCATTCCATCTGCATCTCAGGAACCTGGTGGTTACAATCAAGTTATAGTGGACAATTATCATTCTAGACATGGTTATGGAGGAGGAGGAGTAAATATGGATTTCATGGGAGGAGGTCACCATGTTTCACATGGATCTCAGTCTCCAGATGTTGCAGGTATCATAAATTGATCTGCAATACATAATTCAACTAGTTCTAGGTGGATAGTTGACACAGCTACTAACCACATGGTATCCAACCACACGTTGCTTTATGAGGCTCAAAATGTATCCCCAACGGAATCTCAAAGGTTTCATTTACCTAATGGTCAACAAATACCTATTGCTCTCATTGGGAAGTCTAAACTTAAGCAAGGGAAACATATCTAATGTTTTGTACATTTCTGATTTTAGTTACAACTTGTTATCAGTTTCTCAATTGACCAAAGAGCTTCACTGTTGTATGGTGACCATTATGTGTTTACACTGGGGAGGTGAAGAATACTGATAATTTAGAGAATGGCTTATACTATTGGTCATACAACATTGATTTCTGTTGTTGCACCCTCAACTCCTTTAAGCAATGATGGACACTGCTGATTTGTGGCATAGAAGATTAGGACACATTCCTCACAGAATTCATCAACAAATGCACTTACCACATCTTCCAGGCTCTCTCTCAAACACCTCCCGTAGTAATTTGTCCCTTTGACACACAAACAGATTGCCTTTTCCTAAAAACACTAGTAGATGTAATGTTGTGTTTGACTTGGTACATGGTGATGTCTGGAGTCCATATAAAACTCCAACTTATGATGGTCATCGATATTTCCTTACATTAGTAGATAATTATAGTAGGATGGTCTAGATATTTCTCCTCAAAGTGAAAAGTGATGTTTCCATTGTATTGAAGGATTTTCTTAATCTAATACACAAACAGTTTAATAGTCATGTGAAAGTGTTCCGAAGTAATAGTGGTTCTAATTTTTAATTCTCATTGTGGTGATTGATTAAAGCTACTAGTATAATTCATCAAAGTTCCTACCCTTATACTCCTGAACAAAATGGAGTAGTAGAGAAGAGGCATAGACAAATCCTTGAGGTTGCAAGGGCAATTAGATTCCAGGCCAATTTGCCTATTAAGTTCTGGGGTGTGTGCCCAAAGTGTTGTGTACTTGATCAATAGAGTTCCATCATCTGCCCTTTTTGGAAAGTTTCCTTTTGCTATATTTTTTGGTAGGGAACCTTCTTTGCAACATCTCAGAGTTGTGGGGTGTTTGTGTTATGTTGTTAATCATAATACAAATGGGGACAAGTTTGGTGCTAGGTCCATTAAGTCAGTTTTCTTAGGTTATTCTTCTACACGAAAGGGGTACAAACTTAATAATCTTTGCACCCAATCTTTTTTTATTAGCAGGGATGTTATTTTCAAAGAGAATGAATACCCTTTTCAACTAGGTCTTGAATTCCCAACACCTACAATCCATAATATTTCTGATATGTTTGCTTATGATGATCAACACATTTCTCTTGACAGAATTACAGTACCTGTTCCTCATACAAATGACAGGCTTGCAACAACTGTTCTTTATATCATTGAAGCTCCTGAGATGACTCCTCATCCTTCTGCATCTCCATTACATGATACTTCTGAAACACAAATTAGAAGGTCAACTAGAGTGTCTAAACCTCCTGGTTGGTTGCATGATTTTGCTCACACTGTTTCTTCTTCTTCTGGTTCAATGCCTCGTTCCACTACACATCCCATTTTTACATACATGTCCCATGCCTCTATTTCTCCTTCCTACTATCAAGCTTGGTGTCATTTTTCTGTTGTACGAGAACCTGCTTCTTATGCAGAAGCCATACAGTATCCCAGTGGGTCCTTGCTATGAATTACAGCCTTGCATGATAATCATACTTGGCAACTGGTTACATTAAAAAAAAAAGAAAAAAAAAAAAAAAAAACAAAAAAAAAAACAAAAAAAAAAAAAAAAAAAAAAAAAACCTCTCCTGGAAGAATTTATTGGCTCCAATGTGTCTTAATGTAAGTTATGCCCACGGTGAGTGGTATACCGCACGACTAGTAACTAAAGGTTACACACAACAAGAGGGGTTGGATTATCAGGAAACCTTCTCCACTGTTGTCAAAATGGTTATTGTAAGGGTGGTTCTATCTCTAACAACTAAGAATGGTTGGGTTTTACATCACATGGATCTTTTTAATGCTTTCTTGTCTAGTCTGTATGGCTAAGTTAGATGTTTACATGTCCCTCATTCTAGTCTATTTGTGCGCGAGTTGTCAATTTTGTTAACTCAAAAGTCACTTTATTATCAAATGTGTTGAAGGAGCCCTCGATAGTGGAATTTGAAACTGTGTGAAACTCTTATTGGTTCTGGTTTTGTTCAGGGTCACCATGACTACTTTTTGTTCCACAAGAGTTCTGGTTTGGACCTGGTCCTCATATTGGTTTATGTTGATGATCTTTTGATCACTGGTTCTAGTTAACAACTAATTCAACAGACCAAGTCTATGTTTCAAGCTCATTTCAAGATCAAGGACTTGGGGGAGATGAGATACTTCATTGGTCTTAAAATTGCTAGGAATGAGGAATGCATTGTTGTGAATCAAAGGAAGTTTGCTTTGGATCTTATTTCAGATTTTGGACTGGCAGGAACTAAACCAATCAGTACTCCTTTAGATATTAATCAGAGGTTCACAAGTCAAGAGTTTGACATATATTATGAGTCTCAAGAAACACATGAGGATGTGATACTTAATGATCCCACAGGTTATCAGAAATTGGTTGGTAAGCTACTCTATCTCACAATGACAAGGCCAGACATTAGCTATGCATTACAGAACCTTAGCCAGTTTATGCATAAGCCAAAGAAATCCCACATGGATGGGGTTTAAGAGTGGTAAGGTACTTAAAGAATGCACCAGGTTTGGGGTTGTCTACTATGATGCTGACTGGGTTACATGTCCTATGACAAGAAGATCTGTGAGTGGATTTGTTGTGAAGATTGGAGACTCTTTGATTTCAATGGAATATCAAAGAAACAAAATACAGTTTTGAGGAGCTCGGCTGAAGCAGAATACAGGAGCATGGCCAATGTTGTGGGAGAAATAATTTGGTTAGTAGGCTTGTATAAAGAACTAAAAGTGGAGTTGGAGTTGCCAGTCAAATTGTTCTGTGATAATAAGGAAGCATTGCAGATTGCTGCTAATTCTATATACCATGAAAGAACGAAACGTATAGAGATTGATTGTCATTTCATTCGTGAAAGGATACAAGAAGGTGTCATTCATACAAGTAATGTACCATCTCGAATGCAGTTAGCAGATGTGTTAACCAAAAGTTTGGGGAGGACTCAACATGATTTTTTACTATCCAAGCTTGGTGTGTACAATATGTTTGCACCATATAGCTTGAGGGGGATTATAGATGATACAAAAGTTAGTTAGTAGCTAGATGATGTGGCAGAGTAATTAGTTAGAGAATCAAATTAGTTAATAATTGTTCCTTTCTATTAAGCAGTTAGAAGGAGATGTATATATGTACATGTATACTCAAGTTAAGATTCATTCAATTCAATACACATTTTATTTTTTTTACACTGTTGATCTTCTTCTTAGTTTAGAATATCAGAAAACCTCCATTAGAGACTTTAATACTTTCCAAGGTTCTTATATTTAGTTATTTATAGGGTTACACTGAGTAGACGGTGAGTCCCTAGACTTACATTGATCAAGGTCGATTCTTATATCCTGAAGATGACATGGTTATCATCAAAATGGGAAAATTTGTTGAGATAATGGATGAATAACGGAGGAGATTATCTCTGAAACTTACATAGTACATCAAAATCTACGCGATAAAATAAAAATGAAAACATATAAGACACACTCCCTATATAAAATAAAGTTGTATCAAGTCAACCGTTGGAAAATTACACATCGGAGGGGGGGACTTTACCACCTTTACCTCCAAATTAACAACACAAGAACATCAAAGTTCGCGATTAAACGAAAAGGAAATACATATTATATAAGAAAGCACTTGAAATCTCGAGATTAAATTTTACAAAAATCTCGTTTTTATACGAAATCTTAATTGGTCTTCCTGCAATTTTTACGAATTTGGCCGTTGGTTCCAGTAAGTGGGCTAAGATTACCCATTTTCACCATAGCTTTTGCAAAATCAGCTAAGAAAGTGGCTGAATTTGAACTATAAGTGTTAACTATAGAGTCTGTTGAGCCTCCGCTAAAAAGTTGTTGGTCAGAATGAAGAAGACCCTTTTGAATTCGCAGATTCTTATAGTAAATATTATCAAATGTAGTTGGACTTGTGGTGTCTAATGGAGAGACGTTATTGTCACTTCCACTTTGTGGACATTTCGATTTAACCGATGTTGCAAATGAAGCATTTATATCAGTTTCATTGTGCAGACGATCGCGAAAAGTAGTGCACCTTGCTTGTCCTATCGTGTGAGACCCTGCCAAATCCAAAAATATTTCAATTTAACATATTTTCTATGAGTCTCGTAAATTAATAAAAAAAATAATTATATTTTAATATTAAAATAAACCTGAGAGAGCAACCATTTCTCTGGTATTGAAACCTTTGTTAGAGAAAGAAGAAATAAGACTGCTTAAGTTCAAAGTTGGTGCAGGAATGTCACTATTTGCGTTACTCAAACTTGCAGTTGTTGAGTCTCTTCTTCCAAGTAATACAGTCCAACTAGGTCCACCAAGCTAATAAATCATAAACAATATAATATAATTAGTTTCAACAACTAATTTATACACTTTATAAGCACAACATCCAATTATTTAATTTGTATATTCAAACTTTGACTAATGCTCAGCTTTCTATATAGGTCAACATGTTTTCTTTTCCTTTTCCTAACTATTAGTTAAATATAAACTAAATAGGATGTGTGTTACTAGTTTGGTATTTATTTTATTGTAATTTGTAAGGCATGTTATGTGTGCGTATATTTAAATTGTTAGCTTACTTTAACAACAGAGTCTCTAGCTGCGACAGCTAAAATATCAGCACAAGATACGACACCAGCACATGACGATTCAATTTGAGTTTTGATAGTATCAATCACATCGAATCCCCTTAAAGATCCACTATTGGGATTAGCCGTCTTCTCTCCAGTAAAACTTGATGTATCATCTAATAATACAGATGCATCACAACCCTGCATCCACGTTCAAATAAGTAAAATAAGTGAAAAATTTATTTGCACGACACTTATAGAGGCAGAGGTCAAATTCGAAGCTTATAAATTTGAAGTTGTTATTTTAAATTAATAATTTGTACACAAAGTTAGAGCCAAAGTTATTGAGTTCGATTAGTCGAAGTCCTTGCCTACACTCTTGCTCCATCCTTGGATGCATGAGCGCGCTTATTCGACAAATTCAGTAGCTTAAGTTCAAATTTTGTATTTGTATTGCAAAATTAATCCATATGTTTAAACAATTTATCAAGACCTCTCATAAAATTGAAAAATTCTGATTTCACCTCTGCGTATATGAAGATTAAGTAAGACAACTTACATTAACAAAGCAATCGTGAAAATGAAGACGAAGCAAAGAGGCTCCCATGCGAGACTCCTTAGCGATAGCAGAATTTACAGCTGTTTTGATTATGGAAAGAACATTTGGACATGAAGAATTATAAAAATTGGAAGTCAATTGAGCTGAGCTCACTCCAATTAGAACAAAAGGGACTATAACTAGTACTAGTAAAAAAGACATGTTAGCCATTACAAAGAAATTATTAGCTATAAAATGAAGAATTAAGATGAAAAGATATTGTCTAAGTTTATTGCTTAGCACCACTGCTTAATGTGGAATATTGTACTTAATTCTTCACATATTTATAGTAGTAGGAAGCAGAAGAGTGTCCCAAATTGTCAAAGTTTACCTTAATTATTTAAGTATTTCTTAATTCCATTTTCTTTTAAGAGTAGATTGAAAAATAAATAAATTAAACGCCATCATATTTTTCTAAGATTGGTGCATATAAGGCAAATTGCAGCCACTTTTATTGATATTTGTGATTTATTACCTTATATTCTCCTATTTACGAATACATTGATTCATAAAAATATAAAGATGTAATACATATATTAGATTAAAATTATTTCAAATTTAATTTAAATTATTTCATGATGCATAAACAGGCATTTTACTATCTAAGTTTTTAATACCTAAACACATGAGGTCCAAAATGAACATGCCACGAGGATACAATGAGGACAAACCAAATGACATTGTGTGGTCAAAATTGTTCAACTTATCACAAATTGAAGTGTTATTGTACACATATTAAATTAAAAAGGCTAATTAATTTAAAGGTAAATTATAAATAACACATTACCTTGTGTAGGCTAATGGAATTCATTGCTATAAGTGGAATTAAAAAAGTAAGTAGTTCAAATAAAAAATTAATTAATTAATCATAACGAAAGAGCATATAAATTTTAAAATTTTAATAAATATAATAAGATTCACTTTAATATTTAAATGTATACCTTAAAAAATGTTTCCTTTTCTGAATGAAAACTTATGCGAAGTGGAATGGGATGAATTTATGCTGGTAGTGCGGAGGAAAAAATTTATTTATATCGGGTGTTTATATCAAACTAATTTAATTTTTATTATTATATAATTTAATAAAATAAAATTTATATTAATTAACTAAATTTAAGTAAAACGAATTGATAAATTTAAACACATAACATGCATATATTGAATTGTACAAATAAATTTATGTGAGGCGGAGCGGGGAGAGGCAAGTTAAAATTTTTATGGGTTAAGAAACCCGTCCCATACCCACCCACACTATTTCATTGCCACCCTTAGTTGGACATGATTTCA